>QLTV01000206.1:8014-96883 GCA_003457575.1 Thermophis baileyi
CTCTTGCTGGAAACAATGCCCGTATTTTACCTGGCTGCTGTTTGAACTTTGGTGATATCAGTTGGACTAACTCCAGTCCGGGCTCTCGGCCAATTCCAGCAAGGGAGGATCATTTATGGACTTAATGACCTGTTTGTAGTTTTGTATTTGGTATCCCGGCCAAAGTGTTCTGTGATTTTCAACAAGAACTATGGTGAAAAACCTGTAACCAACTTACTACTAAGCTGCATTTATTAGTGGTAACGTCTTCTTTGTTTTGGAAAACAGTGTGTGTGTGTGTCGTTTCCTGGGAGGTTTGCCGCGCTGGGTCACAACAGGAAAAGGGACAAACTTTACGGTCCAGAGAAACTGCGGACACAGGTCCTTTGAATTTCTAAAAACCCTGCACTTGACTAAGTTCTGGTGGCCCGGCATGAAAAAGGACATAGAGAGCTATGGGAAAAGTTGCGCTGTGTGTGCCGCCAGGAAGCAGCAGCCAGGAAGACTGCCCAGACTGCTGCAGCAAGTGGCTGAACCAACCTGACCATGGAAAGAAATAGCCATGGACTTCATAGTTGAGCTCCCAGACACTGGGAGGAACACCATAATTTGGACTGTAGTAGTCCTGTTCTGCAAGCAAGCGCACTTTGTAGCCTGCCCGGGTCTCCCATCAGCCCAGAAGCTATCAAGATGTTCCTGCAACAGATCTATTGCCTGCATGGAGTCTCAAAATGCATCATCTCTGGCAGAGGGTGCAATTCATGGTTAGGTTCTAGTGGGAATTCGTAAAATGGATAGGGGCTTCCCAGGGGCTTAGCTCTGCATTTCATCTGAGCATGAACGGAGCCATGCAGCGGTGAAATCTACTTACCTTCCTTACCGGTTCGGAAGTGCGCGCTCGGTGCGCGCTCACGCATGCACCATCATCAGGTCTGATTTTTAACCCTCTGCGCATGCGCAGAGGGTTAAAAACAAGGAAGTGATGACGTCGGGGTGGGTGGGCGGAGCCTCGCGCTGCCGCCGCTACCGTTTCTCCAAACCACCTGCTGCCGCCGCTACCTACTCGCCCGAACCAGGCCGAACCGGGAGAATTTCACCACTGGAGCCACGGAATGAGCTAACGCAATGGTGGAGCAATACCTATGTTGTTATGTCAACTACGAGCAGACTAACTCGGGAGAACTCCTGCCATTTGCTGAAGTTGCATACAACAATGCTGTGCATAGCAGCATTGGACTCACCCCTTTTATTTTATTTTTTTAGAATAATTTTTATTGAACAATTTTAAAAACAAGATTAAAAACAACCATATATACAAAAATAACATAACACTACATAACATCAAAAAAAAAAAGATTCCATTTTATAGCGTACCGTATCAGTGTACATTTGTGGTTTTTACACTTTAACTTATATTCTTCATCTATGCCTTATATTCCTAAAGGTTCTTCTTAATATCTAACATTCTGTCTAAATATATCCACCTATCACCTTATTTCCATAAATCTATGTCAATAAATACATATGGAATCACCCCTTTTAAAGCAGCCACAGGGTTAGAGTTCGTTCCTATGCCAGAGTAGATTCTCTCCAAAATGCATGGGGGGACGTAAAAAAGGCATTAGCTAAGGCGACAGAAAGTCATAAAAAACAGGCAGATAAAAAACAGGATCCCCAAGAGACATTTTATGTAGGGGACAAAGTATACCTATCTACGAAGTATCTGAAGCTGAGGCTACCCAGCCAAAAACTGGGTCCCAAGTATGTAGGACCCTTCCCCATCGTAAAGGTGGTCAACCCTGTTACGGTAGAGTTAAAGCTGCCCAAGATATTGGGGAAAGTGCACCCATTGCAGTTTGCTGAAGCCAGTTCTGGGCTCTAACTTAAGGCCAGTAGGAAAAGAAGCCCCTATGGTGGGAGGGAAGTTAAGCAAATCCTGGATTCCAGGATTCCAGGTGGATGAGCCGAGGTGGCGCAGTGGTTAGAGTGCAGTACTGCAAGCTACTTCAGCTGACTGTTAGCTGCAGTTCGGCCGTTCAAATCTCACCAGCTCAAGGTTGACTCAGCCTTCCATCCTTCCGAGGTGGGTAAAATGAGGACCCAGATTGTTGGGGGCAAGAGGCTGACTCTGTGAACCGCTTAGAGAGGGCTGTAAAGCACTATAAAGCGGTATATAAGTCTAAGTGCTATTGCTATTGCTATTATAAGGGAAATTGCAATACCTAGTACAGTGGAAGGGGAACCCATTATTAGAGGCCAGATGGATCAAAGCCCAGAACATTAAGGCAGATCGATTACTGGGGAAATTTCATTCTAAGTACCGTCAGAAACCAGGGCCTTTACAGAGGGGAGGGTAAGTCGGGGGGGGGAGGTTAATCATGTGATTGCTGTTTTCCAGATACCCCTTCGAGTTAAGGGGGGAAGCCTGTCAAGCTTCAAAGGACTTCTTGCTGTTGCAACTATTATTGCATCTCAACTTGCCAACAAACTATAGGGGGGAGGGGGAGGAGGGAGATAGAACATGGCCCAGACATTGAGACGTCGACGTGAGAACCAAGGACATTTCGGCAGGTGTTTACAGAAGCCAGAAGGACTTCCCCACAACAATATCCAGAAACTGCATTGGACAATGTGACCTGAGCTAATTGGGGGTGGGGGGTGGTAGCATTTGAACTTTAACTATACGGGTTAATGCGGGAAAGATCTAGATCTGGTTTTGCCTTCAAATGTGCCGAAATCATGTCCTCAATAAAGTTTTGCAAAAAGAGATTGGATCGTCTCGATTGTGCTTGTTTAAGTTGGGTTCATCAGTCGGAACCTTCACATCTGCCCCGATCTACTATGGGATTCCATTTCTTCAACTGGGCTAGTCCTAGGACCATGGTCTTGGTCATTCTAGGAGGCAAAATAAAACGAATAGTCTCTACATGGGTCCCAGCCCTGAGGCTCCTGGTGCCCTTCCTGTAAGTGAGCCACTGGGAGAAGCCCATGAGCTGCTTTAATTTACTCAGCCACAATCCTAGTTTCTCCCCTGTCTGAAGGCGAATTAGGCACCAGGTGCACCCTGAGTCCAATAAGGCCATGAGGAACTCCCCCCTTACTCCAGAGGAGGGTACCAAAGTCTCCACCTGGGAATGATGGTGCCACTTACCATTGGACCGTCTTCTCCTTCACTGTTGCTTTCATAGAAGACCAAGTCAGGCTTGTCATGGGCTGGAGTTCCTTCCCCTTCACTGGATTGGGGAGAGACCTCCACGATCTGTTGGTAGACCAGGTAAGCGGCCGGAGCTCAGGACCCCAGACAGCAGCCCCACACAAACGGGGAGCTGTCGCTTCTTTTAGAAAGGGATTCAGGTTAATGTCAGGATTCCAAGTAACAGCCCATATGAAATCAAAACTCCAAGGCAGGGTTCCTCAAAGCATAGATTTATTAGGCATGTCATATTGGCACAGCTGGTGAAAACCCGAATCTGAAGTCCCCCGGGTTTTCCCCCATCCAGTTCAAAATCCAAAGTTCTTCCCCACAATTACGCACCACCATCACATGCCCCAATCAGGTCTCTCTCCCCATCCCGGATGCCTCCCATCCATGCCCCTCCAGGTGCTGGTGAGAGTGTCCTTGGTTCCCAAAAGAAAGAATGTTATTTTGGCTACATATCCCCCTCAGCTAGCCCTACTCCCCCCACCCTTTCCCACAGCTCCAGCCAGCCTCGCTGAAGATGCTCAAAGATGGCTCAGGGTTGACAGGCTGCCCCTCCTCACGCAAGAAGGATGTCCTGAAAAAGGAAAGAAAGACCATAAGGAATTAAACTGATCCAACTCAGTCTCCCCGACCTCTTCCACCCAACCCCTTTGGGTTTCCCTGGGTACTTATCGTGAAACTGCTTGACTAATCTGTCTGCTTTCACATCTCACCTCTTAACCCAGGTGGCCTCAGATAGGGGGTAGCCTTTCCAGTGGACTAAGTACTGTAGTCGACCCCGATGCAGGCGCGAATCCAGAGTTTTTTTCACCTCATAGTGGGTCTCTCCCTGCACTACAATAGGCTTTGGGGCTGCCTGGTCAACTGGCCTTAGCTGGGAGCCTACTGGCAACTTTAACAAGCTGCTATGGAAAACCGGATGCACTTTCCCTAACAAGCGTGGGACGATAAGCTGAACAGTTACAGGGTTTATTGCTTTCACTATTGGAAATGGCCCCAAAAACTTAGGTCCTAGCTTTCTACTTGGCAATCTCAAGTACTTCGTTGACAGGTACACTTTGTCACCAACTTGGAAAGGAGGTTGGGGAGAACGGCGCTTGTTGGCTTGCGCTTTATAGGTTCTTGCCGCTTCCACCAAGGGCTCGCTTGGTATTTTCCCACCCCTGCTTCAAGGACTCCATCCAGTCATTCAGGGACATGGACGAGGGTGGCTCTGTGGGTAGCTCCAACATGGGGATGAACTCCATGCCACTGGTAATCTGGAATGGGGTCAGGCCGGTGCTGCATTATTGTAAGCCACCTCTGAGAATGGCAGCAGGTCTGCCCAGTTAGACTGCTGATAGTCCACATAGCACCTCAAGTACTACTCCACCATGGAGTTTGCTCGTTCCGCCATTCCATTAGTGCTCGGATGAAAAACCAAGCTGAGACCCTGGGTGGACCCTATGGCTCTCAGGAACTCCCTCCAAAATTTTGCCGTGAATTGGACCCCCCTATCAGAGATCAGCAAACTGTCTGAATAGTGTGCCTCACCCCTTCCCTCCCAGGCCTCTTGGCCTTCCGGCTGCCCGCTCGCCTGGCCTCACCACCACTTCTCTGGATGCCGAGCCCAAGCAGCTGATCCAAAGAGTGCTGGATTTCAAAAGCCAAGGAGCTCAGTGCTACAAGGAGAAGTGCCAGGAAACCATCAGCAAATATTACAGGGCACTGCTGGAGCTGATGGGGCTGTTGCCCAGGAAGACTCCAAGGATGCCGCTTCGACCTCCTCCTCCGCAGGGCTAGCAGCCTGGGCAAACTCTCATATGAGCAGAGGCAGCTGCTGGACAGCATCAAAATCGACTGTTACAACAGCCTGGCAAGTTGGGCGGTCACTTTCAAGGCTTTTGGCCCTGGGTGGGTGGGAAGGGGGGGAGAATTGTAAGTGGAGGGCTGGGAAGGAAAGGGAGGCGAAAGGCAGGCGCTTCACTGCTCTTTCTCTCTGGCCTGGAGCACTCTGACCAAGCTTTGCGACTAAAGTTCGTCTTGGAGGCTGAGGGCAAAGGCAAGGGCTTTGGGGGTGGAGAGAGACCGGAGATACTTCTTCTCGCCACAGTTATTTGCAAGTTTGATAGCCAGATCGATTCACGAAATAGGGACAAGGACAATGACAGGTGTCATTTCCTCTCCTTCCCTACCCCCCATCCCCACCCCCAACCTCCGCCTTTCTGCAATAGGCTTGGAAACCTGTGTTTTGCTGAAATTGGGTGCAGGGATTTGCCGCCTGCTGCCATGGAGCCTGGAGGTGGAAAGCATCCCAGATTTCTTCCAAAAGATTCCTTCCAGCCACAGAAGCAAATAAACGCCGTATTTATTTAAGATGAATTGGCGTTCTCGGAGGCATACTTTGTAGGTTGCTTCTGTCGTTGCTTTGTGTGGGGGTGGGGGGGTGCATGTGCTATCAGCTGAAAAGCTCATCTGCTGCAGTGCACCTTTCTACATCGCTAAATAACTAGGGCATAATAAATAGCTATGGCTCTGCATTGAGACTTTAAAGCAGTGGTTCCCAAACTTTTTCAGTCCACCACCCCCTTGGTGCTACAAACTCATCCTCAGTGCCCCACCACCACCTGCCTGAAGGTGGGCGTGGCTTGGTGGTCAGGTGACCAGGTGGGCGTGGCCAACTTGTAAAATGTGGTGAAACTCACTTAACAACGCTCTTGCTTAGCAACCAAAATTTGGGGCTCAATTGTGGTCATAAGTCTTTCTTTTTCTTTATTTCTGTCTTCCTTCCTTCCTACCATCTTTCTTTCTTTCTTTCTTTCTTTCTTTTTTTCTTTTTTTTCGTAGCAACCTCCCCCAAGGCAAATATCTTGTGACAGCAGCTATGAGATGCTCCTAAAATTCCAAATTACTCACCAACTCCCAAGACATAGAGTTCCTGACATAGAGTTTATGGCTTATAAAAGAGTTCCATGTGTGCAGGTATATCTGGATGAGAGAAAGTGAGGGCATCCCTGAATGTGTGAATGCACATGAGAAACATCCATGCCTTTTCCAATCTTCTTTCTTTCTTTCTCTCTCTCTTCTCAGCGGCGAGAGAAGAAAGAAAGTGCTCTGGCCGGCGCTCAGCTTACTTTCCAGGCAAGGTTTGGAGACCGCCCGGCACGCCCATCCGCCGGCTCTCCAGGCAGTGCCACTTTCTCCCTGCTCCACCAAGGCCCCCGCCAGCCCGGAGGCTGGTGGACCCCTGAGGCCGGCGGAGCTCCGTAGGTGCGCGCCCTGACGCTTCCCGGCCCGCGAAGGTCCCAGAGCCGAAGCCGGGAAGGTGAGAGGGGCGACGGCAGCGGCAACCGCGCTCTGGCCCAGCAGCAGCACGTCCCCTGTCATGTGCCATCCCGGAGCACGGTCTCCGGGCTGGCGGGGGCCTTGGGGCAGGGAGAAAGTGGCGCTGCCTGGAGAGCCGGTGAATAGGCATGCCGGGCGGTCTCCGAGCCTCGCCAGGAAGGTAAGCCGAGCGCTGGCCAGGCCCACGCGCTCCCGCCCGACCCTCGCTCCAGCCATCTCCCGAGAAGTTCGCGGGAAGTGGCAGCGGGCGGAGCTGGGCAGGGTGGAGCCACCAGTGCAGCAGCGCCTGGCAAGGAAGGCCGGGCGGGGAGGCGTGGCCAATTGTCTCATTCACGGTGCCGTGGGGCGGATGGGCTGGAAGAAGCACGGTTGAGCGGGGCCGAGGCAGCGCAGCCTATTGTGCCTTCTCTTGCCCAGCTCTCCATCCCAGAGGGCCGCGCTTCCCCCTCCAAACCTCTGTACAAACCGCCCGCCCTGTTTCTGCAAAGGCAGAACCCTGCAGGGCGATCTAAAGAGGGGAGGGGGATGTTGTAGAAAAGGCCACCTTCCACCCATGCCTCCCGTGCCAGCTCCGCAGGACTTGGGGCTCCGAAGCAGCCCACTGGCTTCCAACCCAGCGCCACGGGCCGAGTTCCCAGAGTGGTGCCGGCGGTCGGCCGGACCGATCCTCAAAGAGAGCAGGCAGGTGGTCGGGTGAGAAGCCAGTGGGCTGCTTCGGAGCCTGAAGCACCACGGAGCCGGCACGGGTGGAAGGTGGCCTTTTCTGCAGCATCCCCCTCCCCTCTTTGGATCGCCCTGCAAGGGGGGGCTCTGCCTTTGCAGAAACAGGGCGGGCGCATGTGCAGTAGCCCCAGGACATCCGCTTGCCCTTCCGCCGCCCCTCTCAGGGTCTGCATTTCCACCAAGGGCCGCCCACCCACCCACTGGCCGGGCCAGGCTGGACACCAACTTCGGAAGGCAAGCGGGCATGGGGGACTGCCAGGAAGGCCGCGTGGAAGGCCGCCAAGCATGGCAGGGCTGCGGGGAAGGGAGTAGGCTGCTACCTCCCTTCCCCGCCGCCCTGACATGCTTTCCTGCCTTCCACGTGGCCTCTTAGCACCCCCCTGCTGCCCCCCTTGCCTCTTATTGCCCCCCTGCCACCGCCCTTGCTTCTTAGCACCCGCCTAAGTCATCCCACCGCTCCCCAGGGAGCGGTACCGCCCACTATGGGAACCACTGCTTTAAAGTAAATGGTTGGTTTCCTTGTCCCCAAGGCTCTTGCGAATCCAGTTTACCTAAAGGGAAAAGGATCAAGAGGTGAAAAAAGTAATTCTTGCAGCAGATTTCTTCCGGTATAAACTATTATGAATTAGCACCAGTTCATCAGATTTGTGAAGTTTTACTCTCGGTAGCTGGTGCTACCAATCTCCCCATCCTCTAATGAATCCGCAGGAAATGCTGATTGTGCTTGTGATCTCCAGAAGCAGCAGAATACAATCAGTTAGTTGCTTTGTCTTTAACGTGTTGCAAGAGTCTGTTGTTTTCCTAGTTGCAATAGCAGGGTAACACAGTTGCCCTTCTAGAATTTGTCCCTAGGGGAAATATGTGTCCATGTACTCTGTGGGCAATGGTAAAATTAATACACACACACACACACACACAACCCCAGAGAACTGAGTGGTGAGTGTGTCTGTGTCTGTGTAAAAGGCAGCACTGATCACTGATCATAGCAGCACAAGAACAGGCACTAAGCACCAGATCCATAGATTTACCACCCTAGATAGAACCCAAGGGGTTTTAGATCAGTGTCTCTCAGCTGAAAGACGTATGGACTTCAACTCCCAGAATTCCCCAGCCAGCCATCAAGGAGTTTCCACAGAAGGTCATGGAGAATAATAGAGCTAAGAATCTGTGGGAGTTCCGGATCCAGACGGACAGGCAGGCATTAGATAATCAACCAGACACTGTAGTAGTAGACAAATTAATAGACAAAGACCAGAAGAGCTCAGGAGGCCAGGCAAGCGGGCGGGCGAGGCAAGGCGCTGCTCGACATGAGTGACATCAAGTTGGCCATGCCCACCCAGTCACATGCCCACTCAGCCACACCTATCCAGCCAGTCATTAGGGCAGAGAACCGGTTGTTAAATTATTTGAATCCCACCACTGGTTCACAACATACAAAGCTGAAATCATTTATATATAGGCCTCTGAGAAAGAGGGTGACATCAAAAGGGACTATAGGTAAACCTCACTTACTAATTAACTTGTTCAGTGACCATTTGAAGTTATGATGGTGCTATAAAAATAACTTTACAATCAATACATTTATGATTTCACAGCATTTATCACTTACATGATTAACATTACAGCGTATGCATTATCCTGTGCCTGACTTGTGTTTTTTCTTTCCCTACCCCTAGGTAGGAGAGGAGAGGAAGGGATTACAAGAGAGTTAGCAGGCTCACAATGCAGAATAAACATTGAAAGGCATGCAGTGGCACCAACATCCCCAAACCCACTATACAAGCAGCCCAGTGTGTTCCAAATTGTGTGCCTGCTGACTCTCTTTTAATCCCTTCCTCTCCAATCCCTTCCTCTCAAAGAAAGGGGTGTTAACAGGTTAACATTGACATGGGTATGCATTCATGGAGACCTCCATCCTTAGAAGTCCTGAAGTTGCAAGTGGAAGCTGCTGTGAGACGTGCCTTACACTTCGTCTCCAGGACATTGCGAAACACTTGCTTGAGTCTGTCTGCAAATGCACTGGTGGTCATTCAGACTCAACCCCGGCACTTCCCACAGGGTTCATCTCTTCCTCAAGGCCATTTGCCAAGCAGGAACTGCGGAAAAAGCTCTGTCGTCCTTCCTCATATGGAACAAAGCATATGGCAGGGTAGATGGACAGCAGGACTGGACAAAGGAGTCAAAATAGAGAGCCAGCTCTCTTATAGAACCTGAATGGGCAGACAAAACAATGGCAATTTGCTTGTGGAGGATTTGTGTTCAGGATGAGCCTAGGAAAGTAGTTCAGTGGTTCTCAACTGGGGCAATTTGAAGATGTGTGGCCTTCAACTCCCAGAATTCCCTGGCCAGCACTGTATGGCTGGGGAATTCTGGGAGTTGAAAGCTACATATCTTCAGGCTGCCAAGGTTGAGCTACACTGATCTGGTCTAACACCCTGATCCATGTAGGAGCTGTTAAAACATTCCCGAAAGAAGCCATACTCTGTGTGAAGATCTCCAGTGAAAGAGAAATCATGGCTTCCTGTGGCAGCCTGTTCCATTGGCTCACAGCTTGTTCAGTCAGGCAGTTTCTTCTGAGGTCTACCTTGAACCTCCTTCCTTGTAGGTTTAACCCACCTATTATCTTTCTAACCATGGGGCATCAGAGAATGCCTACACTTCTTCTGTAGGGCAACCCTTCAGATACTGAAGGTTGCTATCACATCTCCCATTGGTCACCTTTTCTGTAGATAGTCAGGTTCCTTCAAATTTCATTTCTAGAGCCATTGCCATCTTGCCTTCCTCACAACCTGGTGCTATCCTTTCGGAACTGCTCTGCCCAGAATTGGACACCAAAAGGGTCTGATCAGGGCAGAGCTGAGCAGAAGGGAACGATGACCTCCTAGAGCCCAATTAATACACCAGAAAATAAGTTTGGCCTTGGGGCAGCTGCATCTGTGATTGATAAGGACAACGTTGCCTTGGTCCTCCTGAAGGATGGTCTGGGCCAACAGAGAGGCAGCTGTGGACTCTAAAGACTCTTGAGGTCCATCTTTGCCTCCAGTGCTGTCAATAAACTGAGATGTGCTTCACCCTACCTATCTCCTGGCCTCCTGTTCAAACATACCTGTGGAAATTATCTTACAAGTCCTACAACCGCTGTCTGATGGGAACAAGCCCCATCCTGAATTTTGTTATCTTCTTCCTTCAATTTTTCTATTGTATATTTTTTTAATAAAATAGTTTAAATGGTTTTTAATGCTTTTATTTTATCTTTGGGGTTTGTGGGGGTTGTTTATGTTCTAATTTTGATGACAGCTACATACATTGAATATATCAATAAATAAAATTTTGCAAGAATTATTTTGCCCAACTTTGAAGTTGCAATTCCCCTCCCACCAAAGAGGCAGTCCTGTTTGCGGACTGTGAGCGACAATACATTTTGCAAACGTTAGACAAGGTTTCATTTTATTGACATGTCTCACAAGATCGTTCTCCGAATGTGGTTCCCAATCCTTCTCTTAGGAGCTGGTAAGTTGTTTTTCTGTTACTGTGTTTCTAGCATTAGTTGCAGATTCAAACCAGGACTGAAATGAGTGTTTTGTTTCCTTGAGTTCAGAAGAATTTTTTACTGAAATAGATATAAAACTCTGGAGGAACTTTCTTATCACCCAAAAGAGCTGAGTTGGAGAACCTCAAGAAAAAGGCAGATAAGATTGAAATAACAAATTCTAGCAGAAGAAATAGAAAACATTTTCTGCATTTTTCTTTACAAAACGTAAGAAACATAAAGATAACGCCATTATTTATGTTTCATATGAATATAATATGTTACTCAACAGTATAGTCTAGATTAACAGGACTAAAAATTCAATTTCAGACCCAAACATAACAATAATGCAGGTCTAGAGCACGTAAATAAACATTTCAAAGTCCCATATCATTTTATGTTGATTAAAATAAGTACAAAACATTGAAAAAAAATGAGAAGAACCAAAAAAGTTAAAAACAGGAAACAGATTTTTAAAAAGCAAAAAACCCAAAGTTCAGAGAATACATAAATAGTTTTATAATCACCAAGAAATATATTAATTGAAAATATGCCTAGCTAATATTTTAATCATCAAATGCATTTGTAAAGGTAGACAATTTGTTAACAGCAGTATCTCTGTTAGGGTCGGTGAGGTTTTTTTATACAATTTTTGTGTAAGGTTAAAATGCAGAAACAGTTTTTTGAACAGTAGAGGAAGGAAATAAAATGGCTCAAATTACCAAATACCACAAAGACAAAAAGTGAAACACAAAAATATCTAAATGCTGAAAAGCAATTAAATTAATTGTAAAACTACTTTGGAATTGGATGCTGAAATGCTAACACACTAAATTACCAAACTGCTACATCGAAATCCGAGAGTGTCTGATGGACCCTCTTCTGACCACCTTCTTGAATGCAACATCTGGGGCTTTCATGAGCCCCCTCACCCATTTCTGGAGTGGTATTGGAATCAGTGTGAGGTTGGGGGACACAGGGGGGCAGAGAGAGGGCAGGACGGCTCAGGTGCTAAAATTCTTGGTATTTGCAAGACCTTCAAGGACCTTTGTACCTATTATTATTATTACTTTGTTTATTTGCTTGTTTATATTTCATATTTCTAAACTGCCCATGTCCCTCAGAGAGGAGCTGTAGTTAATCTGAGTTCATCCATCTATCAGAATAACAAATTGGAGTTGGAAGGAACCTTGGAGGTCTTCTAGTCCAACCCCCTGCTCAAGCAGGAGACCCTAGATCAGTTCAGACAAGTTGCCTGTTCAGTCTCTTCTTAAAAACCTCCAGTGATGGAGCACCCACAACTTCTGAAGGCAAGCTATTCCTGACAGCTATCCATGAATTCAGGAATCTCCCCCTCAGGGATATTGTGATAGATCAGGGGTGTCAAACTCGCAGTGTCACATTGTCATCACATGATGTATCGTGACTTTTTTCCCCCTTCTATAAACTGGGGGTGGGCGTGACCAGCGCGTGACACATCCGGCCCACGGGCCACGAGTTTGACACCCCTGTGATAGATCCTTGATTTTAATGAATCCAGGGACAATTTGCAAATTGAACCAAAAAGGAGGACTCCAGTGAGGGAGATTAATGCCACCCATTGCAGAGGTGGGTTTCTCCCAGTTTGGACGGGTTCGCCCGAACCCGTAGTGATCCACTGGTGGCGTCCAATGACGTCATGGATCTGGTTCGGTCGGTGCCGGTCCATGGATGCCGCCATCTTTTTTTGAAATTTTTTTGAATTTTTTTTTTGAATTTTTTTCCGTTTTTTTTTTCCTTCTGCGCATGCACAGAAGTCATGTTTCCGGGACTGCGCATGCGTCGCCATCTTGTTTTCGGCTCTGGGAGGGAATTTTTTTGCACTGTGCATGTGCATGCGCGCGCGAAGCACGTGCGCGCCCACGAGGCGTGGCCACGAGGCGTGGGGGGAAGCAAACCGGCAGCGAGGTAAGTTAGAACCCACCCCTGACCCATTGCTATAGTACATGTTCATGCACAGCGTGCCTTTACATCAATGACAAAGGAAATCTCTTGATTTATTTAGATCCCACTGTTATTATTTTTATAAATAATTCAAGGTAGTGAAGATATCTAATACTGTGAAATTGAATTTGGGTCACTCACTGGGATCAGAGATTTACTCTTCTGGTCCCAGTGGCCGACCCAAATTCGATTTCACATCATTATCCTGGGACATGTATATTTGCCTTCATATCTAACACTCCTTAATCAGTGGAATGGCTTGCCTCCAGAAGTGGTGGGTGCTCACACCTTGAGGTTTTTAGGAAGAGATTGGACAGCCAATTGTCTGGAATGGTATATGGCAGTGATGGCGAACCTATGGCACGCGTGCCACAGGTGGCACGCGGAGCCATATCTGCCGGCACGCGAGCCATTGCCCTAGCTCAGTTCCAGCGTGCATGTGCACGCCGGCCAGCTGATTTTTGGCTCGCGCGGAGGCTCTGTGAGGATGTTTTCGGCCTTCGGGGGGCGGGGGAGGCCGTTTTCGCCCTCCCCAGGCTCCAAGAAAGCCTCTGGAGCCTGGGGAGGGCGAAAAACGGGCCTACTGGGCCCACCGGAAGTCAGGGAGCAGGGGGTCATGTGTGTATGTGCGGGGGCGGGACAGTGCGGGGGGGGTCATGCGCGCATGCGCAGGGGGATGGGGGGCATTGAATTATGGGTGTGGGCACTCACGCGCACGTGATAGCACACGCGCGCGCACTTTCGGCACCCGAGGGAAAAAAGGTTCGCCCTCACTGGTATATGGTCTCCTGCTTGGACAGGGGGCTAGACTGGAAGACCTCCAAGGTCCCTTCCAACCCTATGATTCTATGTTCTAAGTCCTAGCAATGGCATTAAAAATATGAAGAATCAAATATGCCACCTTCCGAGAAGGGATTTGCACAACCATTTGTCTGAAGTGGTACAGTATAGGGCTATAGTGTCCAATCTTGGCAAATTTAAGTCTTGTGGACTTCAACTCCCAGAATTCCTCAGCCAGCATAGCTGCGACATGGCTGGCTGGGTATTTCTGGGAACTGCAGTCCGTTAAAGTTGCCAAGATTGGACACCCCTGCTATAGGGTCTCTTCTGCTTGAGCAGTGGGTTGGACTAGAAGACCTCCAAGGTCCCTTCCAACTCTGTTATTCTGTTATTGGTTTGCAACCAAGGACATTGTGGAAAAGATGCATACAAGGACACACAATGGGGAGGGAGAAAAAAATAAGGAGTAGCATATCCCGTGAGCAGCATGTGAGGCATTTTAGCCTGGAGCAAAGGCCACCCCAACTGACCACGCATGGTCTGAAGAAGGTGGGCGGATCCAGCTTTGGGGCCCTATTTACAGTCACACAGGAAACTGGACAGAAAGCATGAAAGGAGCTTGGAAATGCAATTAGATGGGGACTTTTGGGGGGGGTGGAGACAGGATCTTCAAGACCAAACATTTTGGCTTTTTCTGATAAGACTCTTCAGCATATTTAGAGAACATAAGTTGCTGCAGATAAGGTATGGGGAGCAGATGTGATGGGCAGAAAGACAGGAAGAAGAACTGCTTCCTTAGATTAGGGAACAGTCTGTTTGCAACATCGTTTTCCCTTAACTTTTTAGCAATTATGGATCTTTTAAAAAAACAATCCACACCTTGCACCAATTACCAGCATTAGTTTTAGGGCATTATTATTCTTAGAATAGAATAGATCTGGAAGGGACCTTGGAGGTCTTCTAGTCCAGCCCCCTGCTCAAGCAGGAGAACCTATAATATTTCAGATAAGTGGCTGTCTAGTTTCTTTTTAAAAACCTCCAGTGATGGAGCGCCCACAGTTTCTGACAGCAAGCTGTTCCACTGGTTAATTGTCCTCACTGTTAGGAAGTTTCTCCTTAATTCCAGGTTGCTTCTCTCTTTGGTTAGTTTCCAACCATTGTTTCTTGTCCTGCCCTCCGGTGCTTTGGAGAATAATTTGACCCCTCTTCTTGGTGGCAGCCCCTCAAATACTGGAATCCTGCTATCATGTTTCCCCTAAGAGCCACGGTGGTGCAGTGGTTAGAGTGCAGTACTGCAGGCTACTTCTGCTGATCACTGACTGCCAGCAGTTTGGCAGTTCAAATCTCACCGGCTCAAGGTTGACTCAGCCTTCCATCCTTCCGAGGTGGGTAAAATGAGGACCCAGATTGTTGGGGGCAATATGCTGACTCTGTGAACCGCTTAGAGAGGGCTGTAAAGCACTGTAAAGCGGTATATAAGTCTAAGTGCTATTGCTATTGCTAATTCTTCTTTTCTCTAAACTAGCCAAACCCAAATCCTGCAGCCATTCTTCATATGGTTTAGTCTCCAGGCCTTTGATCATTTTAGTTGCTCTTCTCTGAACTTTTTCCAACATCTCAACATCTTTTTTGTAGTATGGTGACCAAAATTGGTTGCAGAATTCCAGGTTTTTACCTTACCAGGGTTTTATAAAGTGGTACTAATACTTCACGTGATCTTGATTCTATGCCTCTGTTTATACAACCCAGGTTTTTATCTACTAGAATAACATGAATAATGTTAATATTATTATAATTATTATAGAATTAACATATAATAATAACTGCCAGGTTATTATCTGATGCAGTACAATATTGCAGGCTAACTCTGCCCACAGCCAGGAGTTTGATCCTGGCAGGGCTCAAGGTTGACTCAGCTTTCTATCCTTCCGAGGTTGATAAAATGAAGACCCAGATTGTCCCAAAGGTGCATTTCCATAAAGGCAACTGGAGTTTCTTGGCTTTTTTCCTTGAAAACATTTTGCTTCAGTGGTGGGTTGCTACCGGTTCGCCCCGGTTCACGCGAACCGGTAGCAGCGGCGGCGGGAGGCTCCGCCCACCCGCCCAAACGTCATCACGGATGATCTGCGCATGCGCAGAAGCGCCCTGCGTGTGTGAAGCGAGCACGTGTGCGTTCACAGTTCTGAACCGGTATCGAAGGTAAGTGAAACCCACTACTGTTTTGCTTCTCATCCAAGAAGCTTCTTCAGTTCTGAAGTGAAGCTGAAGAAAAAGAACCAAAGAAGCTTCTTGGATGAGAAGCAAAATGTCTTCAAGGAAAAAAACCAAGGGCGTCTTTTGGAAAAGCACCTTTGGGACAACCATGACCTGGATGACTGAGAATCTGCAGAAGACCAGATTGTTGGGGGCAATATGCAAATAATGCTTCAACATTGTAAACCGCCCAGAGAGAGCTGTAAAGTGCTATGGGGCAGCACATAAGCCTCAATGCCTTTGCTATTAGATCTGTATTCTCCTGACTGTCAACCCTGAAGCCATTTTGGAGCATCTTCTGGGCTGCCACAGCAAGGCCGGTTGGAGCTGTGGGAACGGGAGGGGGCAATAGAGATAGCTGGGCACTTGTAGCCAAAATAAAATTCTTTCTCCTGGGAGCCAAGGACGTTCTCATCAGGTGCTGGGGAGGCGTGGACTGAAACCAACTGGAGTTGGGACTGTGACCTGGTTGGACCACGTGATGGGCATGTGGACTGGGGGGGGGAAGAACTTTGATTTTTAATTTGGGTGGGGAAAACCTCGGGGCCTTCAGAGTCGGGTTTTCACCAGATGTGCCAATATGACATGCCTAATAAATCTGGATTTTGAGGAGAAGCTTGGCCTCGGAGTTTTGATTGCACTGGTATACTTGGAACCCTGACACTGACAGCAAGCTACCCCAACCCGAATTATCGTTATGTCAAAAGAAATTATTACGTTATAGAGTATTATAAAATAATACAAAAGTAAATAAAAGAGCAGTGAGGGGGGAGGGGGGAGGGAGAAAGAGAAGGTATGGAAAAGAAAAGAAAAAGAAGCATTGACTTCCGACTCTCTCTGTTAACAGTAAAATAAGGCATTAACATCAAATCACAGCTTTTTGCTTTTCCATAATAGTATGAACCAGTCATTTCTATAAAGATCTATCAGTCTAATCTGTAAAACCCAAAGTCAGAGTTTCATTCTTTTCGGTGGTGGGATTCAAAATTTTTTTTACTACCGGTTCTGTGGGCGTGGCTTGGTGGGCGTGGCGTGGCTTGGTGGGCGTGGCAGGATACTGCAAAATCCCCATTTCCTCCGCCAGCTGGGACTCGGGAGGTAGAGAATAGATGGGGGCGGGGCCAGTCAGAGGTGGTATTTACCAGTTCTCCGAACTACTCAAAATTTCCGCTACCGGTTCTCCAGAACTGGTCAGAACCTGCTGAAACCCACCTCTGATTCTTTTCCACATCAAGCACGAAGTTCAGAAGCGGTTTCCATGTGAAAACAAAAGTACTTATGTTCTTTTCTTTAACCAAAGTAGTCAGTTTTGCCATTTCCACCAACCCCATCACCTTCTGCAACCTTTCTTCCATCGTAGGAATCAAAGTGTCCTTCCATTTGTGCGCATACAATAGTCTTGCTGCTGTCAACATATATAGTAACAAAGTTCCAAATTTTTTCTGCAGTTCTTTTTCCATTAAGCCCAAAAGGAAAAGTTCTGGTTTCATTTTTATCTCCGTTTTCAGAATTCACTGTATTAAAATATGAATCATACTCAAAAAAATGTTTTGCTTTATCGCACGTCCACCATAAATGATAAAAAGTCCCTCCTTTATTTTTACACTTCCAGCATTCATCTGATTTGCCTTTATACATCTTGGATAGCTTATCTGGTGTTAAATACTAACGATACATCATCTTAAAGAAATTCTCTTTTAGATTAGAATTTAATGTAGATTCTAAACCCTTCGTCCACATATTTTCCCATTGTTCAAGAATCACATTATATCCAAAATTCCTTGCCCACTGAATCCAAATTATCCAAATCCAACCCAAATTATCGATAGAAAATTAGCCACAAAGAGGCCCTGCTTGGGGAAAAGTGGGCCTCTTCCCCGATGGCGGCAGCTCTGCACAGTTAGGAAATGAAACCACAAAATGAAGAATGAGTTATTGCTAGTAACAGTTTTACTAAGTTTTGGTTTTATTTTTAGTGGCTTTGAAAGACCTCTGAACAGCAAGATTCGGTCATGGAGCCACGTAGAAACAGCAATCATCAAGGGTGTCCTTGGGGATGCTCAAGATGGCAGCTTTGAGGGGCTTTGAGGGGCATCGTCTCAACTGCCATCTTGACATTTTTGACTGCACTCTGTGGACGTCCCTGGCAACAGGATTAAACCAAGTAAATCAGGTGGAGATGAGAGGCAGGAGACCCAGAAGGGATCTGTTTTAGATCCAGTTCCAATAGTCTGTTTAGGGACAGAGATTCTGGTCCCAATTGCGGTTGTAAGTTGAGGACCAGCAGTATACGTTGAGAGCAAACTCCACTCTCCCTTCTACTGATGATGTTACCTAGTTTGGTCATGAAACATCTGCAAGAAAACCACCAAGCTCAAAGAGCATGAAGGACCCCTCGTTTCAGTCCCAAGCTAAAAATACCCACTTTTGCTTGAAATGAATATATGGCAATACTGATTTGCAAGAATCTATTCCCGTCCCAGTCTTCCGCATGACCTCTTGTCATCCTCTAGTTGGGGAAGTTCATCAATGGACCTACCGGTATATATCCATCTCCTCCTTTATATTGCAGCCATAAGCATCTTACTCAGAAGTCTTCAGTGCTATATTCAGCAGTACTTCCTTTTATTTATATAAGGTTTTGCATAATTTCAGATGCAAACTTTAAATGGACTCTCTCCCAGTCACAGGTCACAAGGGAATTAATATGTTTCCTCTGGAGTTTCTATAAGAATGCCCCAGTTGAGTCAGGCCAAAAGTCCAGCCAAATCCATTGTTATATTTCTGGATGGCTCACCTGATGCCTCTGGAGTGCTTGGAAGCAGGAGGGGGATGATCAGGCTGGCATTCGGAAGCGCCCTGACCCCAACCCAGACAAATCCTTGAGTTTCAAGACCCAAGGCTGAGTTGTCCTCCATGATTGTATCTTAAGAAAGCCATCTGGATGAGTGTCTTGTGGTAATGAATTACAGAAGTTAATAATGCACTGTGCGAAGAAAGTCTTTCTTTT
This sequence comes from Thermophis baileyi, assembly GCA_003457575.1. Classification (NCBI taxonomy): domain Eukaryota; kingdom Metazoa; phylum Chordata; class Lepidosauria; order Squamata; family Dipsadidae; genus Thermophis; species Thermophis baileyi. The sequence continues at coordinate 26,798 of QLTV01000206.1, forward strand.
GTCCTATCAACTTTATACCTAACCCCTAATTATCCAGGTATTTGGGGAGTTTGAGAAGAACCTCTCTCTGTCCCTCCTCCATGCCATCTCAGTCATGTCTCCTAACAATCAACTTTTTTCCAAGGTAAAGAGTGCCAAACACATTGAAGTTAGCATTTCTGTCCATTTTACATCACATTTATATTTGCCACCTGTCAGGCCGAAGCCATATTTTATTAGAGACTTCGGCCTGCCACACTTTACGTTTGAGAATGTATTCTTGCTGTGGGAATTTGGGAGGGGCTGTTGCATGAGGGATGTAGACGTGTAGCCATAACAAATTCCTTTAGATTCTCAAGGTCATCCTTTGTCCAGCACCTGCCCGGAAGATGAGGGGAGTAACTGACATGTCGACAGAAGGAGACTGGCTAACATCATGAACTTGTGGGTGTGGGGACAGTTGATCTTTCAACTGGGTGGAGAAACCCTGGGAGCGTCAGATTCGGGTTTCTCCCAGCCGTGCCAACATGGCTCTGTTAATAAATTGGAACTTTGAGGAATGCTTTGCCTCAGACTCTGATTTTATTTTAGATGCTATTTGGAACTCTGACACCACTTGGTTGCCAGTTTACCCAAAAAGAGATCCTTCTAGTTCTAGAATCCCTTCAACAACCATCATTCTTGACTCTTCCTCTCTGAATTATGTGCTATAATCTGCAGAGGTGGCCCACCAACTCCTTACCCCTCAAAATGTCTCTGTCAGGGTTGCGACTGATGCCCTAATAAAAGTTGCCAGTCTCTTTAGCTCTTTCCAGTCTGGCTTGTAATTTCTCCCGGTTTGAGTGACAAATTACACCCCATTTGGACTCTTCAAGGGCTCTCAAATGGATGCCATAAGGACCTGGTGATTTATCCTTGGCTCATCTCTTAAGGCCTCTCAGGATATCTTCCATTATCTGATGAGCCGAGGTGGCGCAGTGGTTAGAGTGCAGTACTGCAGGCTACTTCAGCTGACTGCTAGCTGCAGTTCGGCGGTTCAAATCTCACTGGCTCAAGGTTGACTCAGCCTTCCATCCTTCCGAGGTGGGTAAAATGAGGACCCAGATTGTTGGGGGCAATATGCTGACTCTGTGAACCGCTTAGAGAGGGCTGTAAAGCACTATGAAGCGGTATATCAGTCTAAGTGCTATTGCTATTGCTATCTCTGTATTTTTATTTGATTTGATTCCTTCCCTGCAAGAATCAATATGAGCTCAGCCACCTGTCCCATATCTTCTACCCTAAGAAGGGAAAGAAACATTCCTTCATCTCTTCAATTCTTTCTTTCTCTTTGGTCTGCCTTATCATCACCTTACACTTTTTTGAGAGATAATTGTGAGAATGGCTTTTCTGTTCCTAAAGGAAGTCTTGTTACTTGGATACCGCAAGAAGGGGATGCCTCTTCCTGGTTTGGTGAATCCTGGATGAGGAGAAAACTAACAGAATAACAGAGTTGGAAGGGTCCTTGGAGGTCTTTTAGTCCAACCCCCTGCGTAAGCAGGAGACCCTATACCAGGGGTGTCAAACTCGAGTTCATTGAGGGCTGCATCAGGGTTGTGTTTGACCTTGGGGGAGTGGCCTGGGTGGGCATGGCTAGCTCAACGACATTCATGTCAGGGGCACGTGTGGTGGCCTGGGTGGGGCTGGGGGATCCATTGTTTCCTTCCTTCCTTCCTTCCTTCCTTCCTTCCTTCCTTCCTTCCTTCCTTCCTTCCCTCCCTCCCTCCCTCCCTCCCTTCCCTTCCCTTTCCTTCCCCTTCCTCTCCTTCCTTCCTTCCTTCCTTCCCTCCCTCTCCTTCCTTCCCCTTCCTTCCTTCCTTCCTTCCTTCCTTCCTTCCTTCCTTCCTTCCCCTCCTCCTCTTCCTCCTCCCAAACCTTCCCTCCCCTCTCCATCACTGGAGGGTTTTAAGAAGAGATTGGACAAGCCTTTGTTTGGAAAGGCATAGGGTTTCCTGCTTGAGCAAACTCCCTCCCTATTTCCTTCCTCCCTTCCTTCCTTTCCCCCCTCCCTCCCATCCTTTCCACCTTTTTTCCCCTCTCCTTCCTTCCTTCCATCCTTCCTTCCTTCCTCCCTCCCTTCCTTCCCTTCTTTTTCCTTCCCTCTTCATTCTCCTTTCTTCTTCAGAGACACTGTGGGCTGGTCCTTTGCTGTTTTCAGGGCAGCCCCGCGGGCCAGATCTAAGTACCCCGCGGGTCGCATCTGGCCCAGGGGCCTTGAGTTTGACACCCCTGCCCTATACAAATTCAGACAAATGGCTGCCCAATTATGGCTAGAGAAACCTTCTTGAAAGCCTCCAGTGATGGAGCACCCATAACTTCTGAAGGCAAGCTGTTCCACTGGTTAATTGTTCTGTCAGGAAATTCCTCCTTAGTTGTTGGTTGGTTCTCTCCTTTGCATCCATTGCTTCTTGTTCAGCCTTCAGGTGCTTTGGAGAATAGGTTGACCCTATTCTCCAAATATTCTCTAGCCATAACTAATGAGGACCTTACCTCCTCTCCCTCCTCAGCTGTATATTTACACCAAGGTTGATCCTGGTCTGTTCAGCTACTCAGTCAAGACTGTGAACCCAACCCCAAATAACTGACTTGGAAAGCCTGGACATTCACACAAAGGAAGGGTTAGTAGCGTTCTCAAGGAAAAAGACCTCCAAATGCAAGCTATATCTACTTTTCAGACACAAAGAGACTCAAATTACAAATGGGTCATTGATTTACAAGGTTGGTGTCAGATAGGCAATCATTTCCGTTTTAGTAAAATGTCCCAGGCCAGCGGTCACCAACTGGTGGTCCGTGGACCACTGGTGGTCCGCGAGAAAGTTTTGGTGGTCCGCAGAAAAATCTTTGCATTTTTTATATTGCACTAAATCAGGGATCCTCAAACTACGGACCCTGGGCCAGATACAGCCCGCTGAAGCAATTACTCCCACTCGCTGACGGGATGGGGTCCTTCAGGCACTTAGCTTGGCTGCCTGTTTAGTAGCTCCAGCCCTTCCCCCCTCCTTCCCTGGAGTCCAGGCGTTTCAGTGAGCGGCACGCAAAACTTCGGCCGGGCTCCTCGAAAGACAGAGTTTGCAGGGGGCCGATCTAGCACCCGGGCTGGCTACAAGACAAACATTCATTCTTGGCCATATTTGAGATTCCTAGCTGCAATGGACAGCAAACCTAGGGTTGACCCCGGTCACTTCTCTCCGCTAACAGGCCAAGCTAAGTGCCTGAAGGACCCCATCTCGTCACTAATTCATATTAGTGGTCCACGGGATTTAAAATTATGAATTTAGTGGTCCCTGAAGTCCGAAAGGTTGGTGACCCCTGTCCCAGGCTATATTATGCAATACTGGCACTTACTCAAACAAAGCAAACAATTTTCCTACACCCCTTTCCTACAACTGGTGAGGCTTCCATTCTTCTAGCTTCAAATATTGTTCATGAATATCTATAAGAAATAATGGATGGGAAATTATCAAGGAAAGATCCAACCTAGAGCTAAGGAGAAATTTCCTGACAATGAGAACAACTAATCAGTGGAATGGCTTGTCTCCAGAAGTTGTGCTTCATTGCTGGAGATATTTAAGAAAAGACTGAACAGCATTTGTCCTGAATGGTGTAACGGTGGTGGGGTGGGGAGGCTTAGAAGACTTCCAAGGTCCCTTCCAACTCTATTATTCTATGTTCTAAGTGTGGAGAAATTTGACTTTCTTAACTTCACCTTTCTGACTCTGTTTCAACATTTTTTTAAAAAAAAGTTCCCCTTTAGGGTCAAGACTGACTCTTTCAAAACCATCAGACAACTTCCTACTTGCCTAATTCTTAGTTACTCCTCTCTTTAGCAACACTCCTCCATGTTACAAGAGAATAAAGCCAGACCTTTCCCTTTGTGGAGTATGTAAGCACCTAATCTAAGATTTTGCTGCTCAAAACCAGGATGATCTGCTTTAATGTTGATCACATGAACATCAAGATGCTCCAGCTTGTTCTCTCATTTGTCCTGAGGACCTTTCTCAGCTCAATGTTTGTTCATAATGGGAGGATGGAGGTCATGTAAGACCCATCTGAAAAAGGCACATGTCAATGAACATGGTTGAGGGAGAAGAACCTGATACTCTCCATCTCATTTGAGGTCCAGACAGTGGTCCTCCAAGGACAGCTCCATGAGGCAACTAAGGCATCTAAGGCATGATTTCCCAACTAGTTTGGCCCCTTTAAGACGTGTGGACTTCAACTCCCAGAATTGAATGGCTGGCTGGCTGGGGAAGTTGGTCCACACATCTTAAAGGGGCCAAGGTTGGGAAGCCCTGATCCAAGGTATCTCAGCAGGTTCCTTTCAGGCTCTCAATGAGTACCTGGAATGGGCAGGGGAGGCTCACCTTTCTCTTCCCCCACCCTGCCATTTTTTCACTTCTGATTGGAACCAAATGGAGTTCAGGCTGAAAAACACCCAAGCAAGACTCGTGCCTTTGTTGACCGACTATTTTGAGAAAAAGGCATGTAATAGTCCTGGAAAAAAGGTGAGCCACCCTAACCTTTGGCAAAGTTGGCAGAGTAAGCCCATCTCAGTTGGTTCAGACCATTCATGGGAGCTCTGAAGGATGTCTTTCTTCAGTCTTTGAGACCCTGAAGACTGTAAGGGTGTGAAGTTGCATCTAGACCTGAGACTTGCCAGATAACGTGATGCTCCCAGGTGCTGAGCATGGGGTATCCCAAGGTCATGGGGCAAAAAGAGGTTTTCAAGAGAAGTCATCTGCAATAATATTTTGAGGGTTTGCTTGACTTTGTGTCTACAATAACAACACAAAAATGGAGAAGAAACATCACAAGGGAAGCTGTTAACGTGGGAGAGAGGAGGGGCGAAGACCACATGAATAGTAACACATTTCTTTTGAAGTAAGTCATTTTTAAAAAGCTAATAGTGGATGTTCCCGTTTTGGGGGGGGGATCATAACTATGAAATGGAACCTGGGGATCCTTTGTCCACAATCCACGAAGTGCTTAGCAAAGAGCAGCCTCCCATAACTGTTTTGTGCTCCATCACTGGAGGCTCCCAAGAAAAGATTGGACAACCATTTGTCCAGAATTTGTGCAGTGTTGGCGAACCTTTTCAGCACCAAGTGCCGAAATGGGAGCGCGCGCACATACGTGCGTGCCGGAAACTGGAAGAGAAGCCACCCGGTGCGCATGTGCACGCCGGGAAGATGATCTTCCGGTTTCCGGCATGTGCACCGGCCAGAAACCGGAAGACCAGGTGGCTGGCACGCCAGAACCCGGAACAGCAACGGGTGACAGCTCGCGCGCCCGGAGAGATGGCTCTGCCTGCCACTTCCGGCACGCGTGCCATAGGTTCGCCATCATGGGTATAGTGTCTCCTGCCTTGAGCAGCGGGGTGGACTAGAAGACCTCCAAGTCCCTTCCAGCCCTAGGAGACTATGATTCTATGATTACAGTAGTTGAAAGCCCTGAAAACACTCAGAGCCTTCCCAAGCGTCCAGCAGGCAGAGAGAATTATCTCACTCAGCCAGGAGATCCTGGGGTGAAAGATTAGCCAATCTTGGGGGACAGAGGTTGTGTACTATGTTAGGTCCTTCTGTGCACCCTAAAACTAAGTAGGTTCTCTAGATATGGCAGAACATTAGTTCGCTTTATATGTAGGGTCAATGGCCACATTTAGTACAATTTTAGGACAGTTGTAAGAAAAAGAAATGGAGCATGGCCATTGAAAACCTGTAAAAATGTAAAATACATAGAAACAACCTACAACTACTCCATTATGAGAACTATTAAATAATTACCAATTACTAAAAATGAAAACAATAGAATATTTAAGTTTCAATCTTGTAATGGCTAGAGTTTAGGCTTCTTACGTTATCATTCTAGAAAGGGAACATAAATAAATGAGTATGAACCTGAATAAATCTTGCTATTATTCATTGTAAAATCATAAAATGAGTTTTGGGAATCTGCCATGAAAGATCATGAGATTCTGGAAAGGAAAAACTGAACTGCCTTGTAACGAAGAAACAGTGGTGATAAAGAGCTTGAATTTGGTTTAAACCTCCAGGAATTGAGCACTCACAACTTCTGACAGCAAGCTGTTCCACTGGTTAATTGTCCTCATTGTTAGAAAGTTTCTCCTTAATCCCAGGTTGCTTTTCTCTTTTATTAATTTACATCCATTGTTTCTTGTCCTGCCCGCTGGTGCTTTGGGAAATAAGTTGCCCACCTTTGTGGCAGCCCCTCAAATACTGGAATACTGCTATCATGTCCCCCCCCCCTCTCTAGACTGGCCAAACCCAATTCCTGCAACCATTCCTCATATGTTTTAATCTCCAGGCCTTTAATCATCTTAGTTGCTCTTCTTTGCACTTTTTCCAAAGTCTCAACAACTTTTTTGTAATGTGATGACCAAAACTGGATGCAGTATTCCAGGTGTGGCCTTACTAGGATTTTATAAAGCGGTACTAGTTGTTCTGTCCCCAGCGATGAGCCGCCAATAATACGCACACACAAACTTTCAAACCATCTTCTTTTACTCAGAAGAAAGATCTCCTAATACTGTCTTAGGAGTCGGGTAACACAAAATAAAGTCCAACTTGTTAATATGTACTCTTAACAGCTGGCCAGAGTCCAATAGATAAGGAGCATAAGGAACAGCTCTTACTGTCTCTGGCAAAACTCCCAGAACTTGAAAGGCAAGAAACAAGACCCGTCCTGGAACAGATATCCGAGCAGACTGGATTCACAAAGTTGAAGAGAGATATCAAACGGTTGTTTCCTGCGACCAGGCTCCTCGTAGTCAAGGCTTAAATAGTCTAAGGGTGTGGCCACTTAGCCTGCAGCTCTACTCTCGAGGAGACCTCCTCCTGAGTAGCCACTCTTGCCTTCTAGCAGCCCTGCATGCCCGAGCATTGGGAAGAAGAGGCTCCTCCTCTTCTTCTTCGGCCCTGCTGGGCTCCTCAGGAGGTACAGAAGGCCCTGGTTGACTCTCAGCCTCCTCGCTCTCTGACTCGGGTGCCAGGTGCACGGGTCGATGGTACCGTGCCACAACCGCCTCATCGTCCTCGGGATCCCTGAGCACCGGCACGGGACGCTGGCGGGCCACAACACTAGTACTTCACGTGGTTTTATGCCTCTGTTTATACAACCAAGGATTGTATTAGCTTTTTTGACTACTGCCGCACACCGCTGGCTCATGTTTAAGTGATCATCCACTAGGACTCCAAGGTCCCTCTCACAGTTATTGGTTTTGAGCTAGATTTTGCCTAAATGTAGTTATACCTTTGGTTTTTCCTGTATATGTGTAAAACCTTGCTTTTCTCCACATTTTCTCCACATTCATTTTGTTGGATCAACTCTGTCAAGATCCTGAGCTTGTCTTCTGGGGTGTTGGCTATTCCTGCCAGCTTAGTGTCATCTGCAAATCTGATGAGTTCCCTTTCTATTCCCTCATCTAAGTTATTTATGAAAATATTGAAGAGTACTGAGCAGAGGTGGGCTGCTGCCGGTTCTCACCAGTTCAGCCGAACCGGTAGTTAGGATTCTGGTCAGTTTGGCAAACCATCAAATCCCACCACTGGCTGCCCCTGCCCTTGCTCATTTTTCAGCCTGTTTAGGGCCATTTTTTGGGCCAAAAATGGCCCAAAAATGACCTGAAAATGGCTGAAAAATGACCTGAAAATGGCTGAAAAACAGCCTGAAAACGGCCCAAAAAATGGCCCAAAACGGCCCAAAAACAGCCTGAAAATGGGCCAAAAAACAACCTGAAAATGGGCTGAAAATGCTCCAAAAAACAGCCTGAAAATGGCCAAAAAAACAGGCCAAAAAACAGGCCAAAAAATGGGCAGGGCAGGGCCAGCCAGTGGTGGGATTAGCCAGTGGTAGGATTCAATTTTTTTTACTACCGGTAATGTGGGCGTGGCTTGGTGGGCGTGGCAGGGGAAGGATACTGTAAAATCTCCATTCCCGCCCCACTCCAGGGGGAAGGATACTGCAAAATCCCCATTTCCTCCCAATCAGCTGGGACTTGGGAGGCAGAGAATAGATGGGGGCAGGGCCAGTCAGAGGTGGTATTTACCGGTTCTCCGAACTACTCAAAATTTCTGCTACCGGTTCTCCAGAACTGGTCAGAACCTGCTGAAACCCACCTCTGGATTAGCCCCAACCGGCTGAATCCTACCTCTGCCTTTGAGGCGAGTGGCCGGGATGCGGGGCTGGGTGTGATGAGTGACATCACCCACCCAGTCACATGACCAACCGGCCACGCCTACCCAGCCAGAGAAGTCCCACCACTGGTACTGGGCCTAAGATGGAATCTTGTGGTACCCCACTGCTTACTTCCCTCTGTGTAGATGTAGTACTGTTAAGGATTACTCGAGTATGGTTTGTCAGTCAGTTACAAATCCATCTGGTGGTGATGCTGTCTTTCCCACATTTTTCTAGCTTACCAAGAAATAGGTTGTGGTCTTCCTTGTCAAATGCCTTGCTAAAATCTAAGTGTACTATGTTCACAGCATATTGCTGGTCTATTAATTTAGTCACTTCAAAGACTGAAATAAGATTGGTTTGGCATGATCTGTTTTTAACAAACCCATGCTGGCTACTAGTTATAACTTTATTTGTTTCTAGATGGTCACAGATCTGTTTTTTATTATTTTTTCCAGTATCCAGTATGTTGTTAGACTGATTGGTCTGTAGTTTCCTGGATCTGTTTTTTTTTTCCCCTTCCCTTTTTTGAAGATGGGAACCACATCAGCCCTTTTCCAATCCTCTGGTAGTTCTCCGGTGCTCCAGGATTTTTTAAAGATATGATACAATGATTCTAACCCTAACATCTGCCAGCTCCTTCAGAACTCTGAGATGTAATAGTCTGTAGAGATTCTCAGTCATCCAGGTTATGTTTGTCCCAAAGGTGCTTTTTCAGGAGGCAACTGGACTTTCTTGTTATTTCTTTGAAGATGTTTCGCTTCTCCTCCAAGAAGCTTTTTCAGCCCCACCATCCAGTCAGAGCTGAAGAAGCTTCTTGGAGGAGAAGCAAAATGTCTTCAAAGAAAAACAAGGAAAGTCCAGTTGCCTCCTGGAAAAGCACCTTTGGGGCTGTCAAGGAATGGCGCAGCAGCTGTCCTCATGAAGTCAGAGACAGTGACACAAAGTTGTAGTTTATACAAATACAAATATATTTTACATGTAAGCAGCCATGCTGGTTTCTTCTTGAATTTCTTGTTTTCCTTTTTCAATGGTTTTGTTCTGCACTGGGCATTTTTCAGAGTTTCCCATGCTTCTTGAGTTGTTTTCCCCTTTAGGATTTTCATCCATGGAATCTTTCCTACACTCTCTCTGAGTTTGTTAAAATCAGCTCTTTTAAAGTTTAAGACACTGGTTGGATTATTTTCTATTGCTTGTGTTTGCATTATATTGAATTCCAGTATGACATGGTCACTCTCGTTCCAGCAACTTCAAATCCCTCTATCACTTCTTCTCTATTAGTAAGAATTAGGTCCGTATAGTTTTTTCCTCTAGTTTCCTCCTCTGCCTTTTGGATGACAAAGTTGTCAACTAGATTGGTTAGGAATCTGTTTGATCTCCCACTTGCTGCAAAGTTTGTCTCCCAGTTGATATCTGGATAATTAAAGTCTCCCATTACTACTGTTAATTGATTAGCAAAGAGTTCATCTATTTCTTCTGCTTGGTTGGGTGGCCTGTAGTATACTCCTATAGCAATGTAATTTTTTTTCCTTTTATGTTGACCCATATGGATTCTAGGAGATTTTAATCCTTGGTTTTTGTGGATTTCTGTACAGATGTAGTGATCTTTTATATACAGTGCAACTCCACCTCCTCTTTTTTTAAGTCTGTTTCTTTTGAATAGTTTGTATCCTTCCATTAGTACATTCCAGTCATGAGTTTGCTGGAGACTTTGTTCTTTAAAGAGAAATAGAGATTTCAACAGTTGGAAGGACCTTGGAGAAGATTTAGTCCAGTGCAAGGATCTACTACTACAACATCCCCAACTGAAGACTGCCTGGCTAAACACCAGCAAAAGAGATTCAAATGACTCCATTCAAATATTTTTTCTGATGTTCAAATTTCTTGCTGGCTTTCTTCTGTACTATAATTCTTATGGTCCTTTCTGCCATTTCTTGGTTCACCTGACCTCTTTGAATTCTAAACTTTATTTTTATGCCCAACTGTAAAGTCTACATAAACTGTAAAAATCCCTTTGGTACTTATTGGTATATCTGAAGCAGGAATCCAGGAACAAGGGCTGGGTGTCTCCAGATGCTGGACTTTCCAGAAGCATAAAATTGTAGAGTTGGAAAGACCACAATGATCATCTAGCCCAACCCTCTGCAATATGTACAAAAACCAGTTAAACCATTATAGGGGCCCGTTTTTCCCCAATGGCCTCCACCCTGGTTGAGGGGGGGGGACAAATTAGTGGCAGCATCACATGGGATCTCAGGTATAGGGGCCTGGTGGCAGAGAGAGGCTAAACCCAACTGGTACTTTGAGTGACCCCCATCAGGCCTCCTCCAGGTCAGTCTTTCTGGTGGCCAGAGGCTTGGTGGAGCTTTGGGTCTCTCCTGTGAGGTAGAGCCTCCTTTTGAGCCCCAAGGGAAGAGCTCAGTTTCTATGGAGGACATTTGAATCCCTCTTGTTACTCTAAGAAGGAAAGGTCATTGCCCAGAGAGGCCCCACCATGTCCTTTGGAGCCATTTTGTCCCTTCTCAGAAAAGGTTTCTCTGGAATCTGAGAGTGAGAAATTAAATGTCTCTTTGAAGGTCTCTTGTGACCAAATTTTAAGGGATTCCTCTTTCTTCTCTCTGGACTTGCAGGAACGTCTGGAGCAGAAGAACTGAATGGCATTCTGGGGGAATCTGTCACATTCCAAGTGAAGACCTCTCCACCATTTAAATCAATTTCCTGGACTAAAGTTGTCAGCAGTAAGTCTGAAATTATTGCTCTGGTGACCTTTGGGAAGCCCTGTGGCCTCCAGGTCCCTGACCCAGCCTATCAAAAGCGAGTGAGCATCTCCGAGGACTGCAGAGAATTACATCTCAGCCATCTCAAAAAAGAGGATGCTGGCAGATTCACAGCAGGAATTTTTCCACCAGATGCGGAGAAGGTGGATGAGTCCTTTGATCTGCAAATATTTCGTAAGTATCCCAGCCATGGCAGCAAATTCCTGACCTCCCTCCTTTGCCCAGAGTGATATGGAGATGGGGGGCATTTGGGGGGTGGGATTGGTGCAGCGGTGGGTTGCTCCCAGTTTGGACCGGTTCTTAGAACCGGTAGTGGCGGCGGCGGGAGGCTCTGCCCACCTGCCATGTAGTAAAGGGTTTTAGAACCCACTACTGGATTGGTGTCCAGTTTCTGAAGAGACGCACTTTCTGGATGGAGCCCAGTGTCATCCATCCCACTTAAGTTAGTAAAGAAAGATTCCCAGGCCATTCACGAGTATACTTTACTGGAGCAAAAGTGATTACAGAAGTAGCAGGGTGAAGTCTGTTGCTTTGGTGCAAAAAACAAGATACTGTTAACTTTCTCTTTTTCCCAGGCCTCCCCCTTGTTGTCATTGTCCAGTTAGAAGTTCAGTTCTCTGGAAAGGGGCTTGTGGAGGTCCATTACAGCTCCCTCCAGGCTTCCCTCTCCATGGGGCTCATGCTGGACTGGACCAAGCCAAAAGTGGGTTCCCAGATGGGGTGGCAGGAAGAGAGAGGAGGTGGGCTTTGAGGCTGGAATCTCCAGAGAGGCAGTTCAGGATCTTTGTGGATCTGGTGGGACTGGCTGGACCACAAAGTCTTTGGGGAAGAGTCGGGGGATCCTTCAGGGGCTGAGCCTGGAGATTCATTCTCTTGCCCTCAATCCATGGTTTGTTATAAAGAGGAATTGGGGGAAGGCAAAGGATGAGGGGTGCCTGCTCTCCTCTATCGTGGTGGGCTTCACAGTCTGTCTCCCATGTGAGGGGGGGGGGGTTGTTCTGGGATTGTTATTTGTGACTGAAATGCATAACACATTATTTTCCCTGCTCTAATCTACACAAATCAATTGATTGCTGTTGCTGCTTTTCCTTCCTCTTTGCCCTCACTGTGATTTTGTGGTCTTTCACAATGTGATGTGTCCATCTTCTTCTCAGGACATTTGCTGGACTCTGAGATGAAAGTGACCTGCACTCCTGATGGAGCTGGAAATGGAACTTGGAAGCTGAATTGCTCCACAGGGACTTGGGAAGATGGGGTGAAATTCAGTTGGACCTCAGATGTCCAAAGCAAGGATCCCCCCCTCGGGAATTCTGCGATTCTCATCTCCCAAGATCTTAAACTCAATGTCACTTGCGCAGCAGAAAACCCGGTTAGCAAGGCATCCACAACAGTGTCCTTAAAGAAAGCTTGTGCTGGTAAGTTTTTCTCTTCTTGAAAGAGTCCATGGGACCAACGATGAACCTGACATTTAGCTGGGAGAGAAAAGGTCCTACAGAAGACAGAACTTCCCTCTGTTATTTGTGCAGGAGAACCATGGGAGTTGGAAAGGGGTTGGGCTGCAACAACAAACCAGAAGAATAAGAATTCAGTGCAAACATACAAATTACAGTCATTAAGCACCATCACCGATCATATTCCTTAAATTTATAATTCCTCTTTTTCTAGAGGGGAAGGGATCTTCAACTGGCACCAAAAATCTTATTCAGCCCTCTAGATTTCCATTTCCATTGATTGCATATGTTGCGTTAAGAACTCGAAAGCAGCTGGTTGCTGAATTTGTCTGGTCTCTGAAGCCACTCAGCATCTCAGCTCTCCTGAAATTGCCAACTGAGGCACACCAGGTGCATCTTTCCCTTGTGAATGAGTAAGACTCACCTGCAAAGTTTCTTTTGGATGACTCTGTTAGCAAATCCCATACAGACTAAGACTAATCCCATACTAAGCAAAAGAAATGCAGCCAATGAAATGCAGAACAGGCTACCAGCAAAACTGACCAATTAATTTGGGAGAATGTAGCCAAATTGCTTTGGTTTACCCTGATTGTAGGATCCATGTGAGAGCAACCAGACCCACACATGTAGAGTTCAAGCTAGCAACTTTATTGTTCTCTGCCTATAATACAGGAATCTCCCCTGACTGGCAGCTTTCACCTGGGAAAGGACAATTAAGGCTTTCAGACCTTTGCCTTCTTGTGTTTTTGTAGAGAGCCTAGGCTAATTCCCCACCTGAGCCCCCCTCCCAATAGGGACAGTTGCTGTCCAACAGGGACACTGGATCAGGGGGGTTAGGAACCTGGAAGGATCCTCAGACAAGGAGTCACAACTCCTCGTTTGATTCTTTGCTGGACAGATCTCTAGATGATGAGGTGACGATGACCCTGCACAGACATTCCAGTTATTGGGAGTGTATGTTCCCTAGTTAAATCTACTTCCTAAATTGGCAAAGCTGTTGGATAGAAATATATTTTGCAGTTTGGTAGGGAAGATGGTTTTACCTTAAGATAGCTAATGATGCATATGTCTTGTGTTTAAAGTAAGAAGGATATTAATGCTTCAAGCCTCTCAGTGGCATTTGACGAATGCAGTTACTCAATTCATTTTGCAAGCCTTAACTCAGACATATGATAATGATCTCATTGCATGCATTTCCTGCCCTACTTTTGCTCTTTTTCCTCCTGTTTTCATTTGCAATTTTTTTGTGTTTGTAGTAAAGAATAAAGAAAAATGCTTTGACCTGAGAAAATGATTGTAAAATCAACTAGGCATGACGATATGCTTCAAGGAGGGTTAATGGGGTCTGGTGGCTGTTAATCAGATGGCTTCACCAAACCAGGGATGCACGATTTCTCACTACCTGATCTCTGTTTCCTTTCTATCTGCTCTCTTGCACTTGCATTCTGCCCATCACGCTGAACCCCAGAGGAGAGACCTGGGACGGAGGCCCCCCAAGATAACGGTGAGCTCCACCCCCTCTTTATAGCTTCCACCCTTCCTTGCCCCTCCCTCTTGGCAGTTTTCCAAAGGGCTCCCCTCCCCAAAACCACCTAATAGACCCATCCTTGAAGGAGGGAGGAGGAGGGGGAACTAATGAGTCTCCTATACAGCTAGTCCTCAACTTACAACAGTTCCTTATTGACCATTCAAAGTTACAACTGAAAAAAGTGACTTATGACCATTTTACGCACTTACAAACTTTGCAGCATCCCCAAGGTGACATGATCAAAATTCAGATACTTGGCAACTGACTCCTATTTATGATGGTCCCAAGATCATGTGATCCCCTTTTGCGACTTTCTGACAAGCAAAGTCGATGGGCACTCCAGATTCACTTAACAATACAGGAGGAAAGGAACAATACAACAATATGAACAATACAATTGGCTAAATCAGGGGAAATAATAATCACTTAACACACACTTGGGTACCATTGAATCAGAATTATAACTGTTCACCCAAGCTATAAGCTTTCTGTGTCCATTTCTGTTGATTTTTATGTATGTGTTTATATGTGTGTAATTATTAATAAAGTGTGTTATATGTTGTAGATTAATAAAACAGATGTGTTTATGTATGTTTATGTACATTAATAAAGCTATGTATGCTATAAATTAATAACGCTGATGTGTTTTCGTATGTTGTAGATTAATAAAGCAGATGTGTTTTTATATGTTGCAAATTGATAAAGCTGATGTGTTTCTGTTGTGGCTCAACAGTGGCCAGCGGAGCTGGTGGCAGACGCGGAAAGTGAGGAGGTTGGGGAGGAACATGGGCCAGTCCAGGAGTCTGGGGAAGGCTCTGATGAGTGCTCTGCGTTGGACGCAGAGATGGGGCCAGGGTCGTCGACAGTTATCAGGTACCTTTGGAGTCAGAGATAAGTGGGGCAGAAGAACAGCTGGAGCCTGTTCCTGATGTGCACATGCGCAGAGCTGTCAGGAGAAGGGAACAATTAAGGAACAGGGGTCGACTCGGGAGTAAAGGCACAAGGGGATGCTGAATGGTCCCTCCCATAGGGAAAAAAATAGGAGCAAAAGGGGAGTGATGTTTGCAGGAGACAATTAGTTCGTTTATTAGTGTGAAGATTTGCTTATTGTGCCTCACAGAGACTCCTTGCCAAGTATTTCATTGTACAGCGTTGCGACTGGAAGCTATCGGCCTGGCAACTATCCAAGGACTGATAAGCTCTGTTTTTGCAATTAAACCTTGAAGGGCTTATTGCCGGGACTTTCTGGATGTGAATGATAGGAATTCATATTAACCAAATAAAAAGGGGTTTTTTTGGGGACAAGGAGTCTGTTTCGTGATTCTGTTAAGCCTAGGTCAGAACAGTTTGTCTCCTGCCCCAACAACCCTCTATTAATATGGAGCAGCTTCATGTAGAAAACGCTCAGCTCACTCAACAGGTGGCTTTGCCCAGGTGGCTCAGCTCCAAGCTCACACTGCTCCAACTCCCCGGAGGAAATGCCCAGTAGCCAACTTCGCAGTGCCATGATAATCCTGCGGCAGGGCACTTTGATCTCTTCAAGACCTTGAACCTGGTTTCCCGTACCTTCTGGTGGCCCCGATTACAACATGACGTCCAAGCTTACGTCACATCCTGTGTACGGTGCTGGCAGGCCAAGTCGGCAATGGGAGCCCCCTGAGGGCTGCTCCAGCCACTGCCGACACCGGAGCACCATTTCCATGGACTTCTTGACGGATTTGCCTCCGTCTTCTGAATTTACGACTGTGTTTGTGGTGGTAGACATGCTGACGAAGATGGCACATTTCATTCCATGTTGTGGTTTACCAACGGCTCGTGCCACCACCTGCATGTTTATCCAACATATCTTCCAGCTGCACGGCCTACCTGATAGGGTTGTTGTGGACAGAGGGGCTCAATTTACATCCCAGTTCTGGAAAGGGCTGATGACGGCCTTGGACGTGAAAATCTGCCTGTCGGCGGCGCATCATCAGGAAACCGACAGCGAGACAGAGAAAGTAATCGGGATCCTGGAGCAATACCTGCGCTGCTTCATGAACCAGAAGCAGGACAATTGGGTGGATTATCTGGCAGTGGTGGAGTTCGCATTCAACAACTCACAGCACACCTCCACGCAAACGACCCCTTTCTTGGGCAATATGGGGTATAATCCTCGGTTCTTTCCCCTCACACAACTTGACTCACCGGTTCCAGCGGCTAACAACTATCTGTCCGAGTTACAGGCTGTCCATCAATTGGTGCGACGGTATCTGGAGAAAGCCAAGGATGACTATAAGAAAGTCGCGGACCGGTCTTGGCAAGCGATGCCGGCGTTGGCTGTGGGGGATCAGGTATGGTTGTCCACCAGGCACCTTCCGTCAGACCGGCTGGTCAAGAAGTTAGATCACCGGTACCGTGGCCCGTTCCCTGTTGAAGTGGCCATCAACCCGGTCGCCTGACATTGCCACGCTCGATGCGAGTCCATCCGGTCTTTCATCGTTCCCTCCTTGTTCCAGAACAGCCGGCCTGTCCACTCTGCCAACCAGACTGTCCCCAGCCAGAGCCACATGATGGAGATGGGCCACCTGAGTATGAGGTCGCCAGCATTCGGGACTCCCGGTGGCTGAAAGGACGATTCCAGTATTTGATCGAGTGGAAGGGTTATGGCCCAGAGGATTTCACCTGGGAGGATGCGACCTCCGTGCATGCACCTGCTTTGGTGCAGGCCTTCCACGACCAATTCCCGTCACGGCCGCACACGGATCGTCAGACCCGGGGGAAGGGCCCTGTGGTAAGGAATAGTGTTGTGGCCCACCAGCGGCCAGCAGAGCTGGTGGCAGACTCGGAAAGTGAGGAGGTTGGGGAGGAACATGGGCCAGTGTGAAGATTTGCTTATCGGGCCTCACATAGCAATAGCAATAGCACTTAGACTTATATACCGCTTTACAGTGCTTTACAGCCCTCTCTAAGCGGTTCACAGAGTCAGCATATTGCCCCCAACAATTTGGGTCCTCATTTTACCCACCTCGGAAGGATGGAAGGCTGAGTCAACCTTGAGCCGGTGAGATTTGAACCGCCGAACTGCAGCTAGCAGTCAGCTGAAGTAGCCTGCAGTACTGCACTCTAACCACTGCGCCACCTCGGCTCTCCTTGCCAAGTATTTCATTGTACAGCGTTGTGCTCAGGGGTGGGTTCTGACTTACCTCGCTGCTGGTTCGTTTCCTCCCATGCTGCGTGGGCGCGCCTCGAGGGCACGTGCATGCACAGTAGAAAAAAAATTCAAACAAAATTAAAATAAGCCAAAAATAAGATGGCGACGCATTCACAGTGCCGGAAATTCGGCTTCTGCGCATGCGCAGAAAAAAAATTCAAAAAAATTCAAAAAAAAGATGGCGGCGCCCACAGACCGGCACCGAACGAACCGGATCGGTGACGTCATTGTGACGTCACCAGCGGGTCACTACCGGTTCAGGCGAACCGGTCCGAACCAGAAGCAACCCACCTCTGGTTGTGCTTGGAAGCTATCGGCCTGAATATGTACTAGGCTTAATGGGTCTTATGTGTACATGGAGGGAAGTAAGCAGTGGGGTACTACAAGGTTTCATCTTCAGCCCAGTATTCTTCAATATCTTCATAAATGACTTAGATGAGGGAATAGAAGGGGAACTTACCAAATTTGCGGATAATACTAAACTGGCAGGAATAGCCAACACCCTAGATCAGGGGTGTCAAACTCATGGCATCACGTTGTCATCATGTGACGTATCGTGACTTTTTTGCCCTTCGCTAAACCGGGGTTGGGCATGGCCAACGCATGATGCATCCAGCCCATGGGCTGCGAGTTTGTCACCCCCGCCCTAGATGATAGGCTCTAGGGGTGAAATTCAAATTTTTTCCCTACCGGCTCTGTGGGTGTGGCTTGGTGGGCATGGCTTGGTGGGCATGTGACTGGGTGGGTGGGCGTGGCCAAGTCGATGTCACTTCTTTGCCCTAATGACCTACAAAAAGGAGATATACCAATTATTATACACAAAACAATTAAAAAGGTTCACAAATACTTACATAAGAGCAATAAGACGTAAGTATTTGTGTACCTCTTTTATTGTTTTGTGCATAATAATTGGTATATCTTCTTTTTGAATTTCACCCCTGATCTATCTACTGTGTTTCCCCGAAAATAAGACAGGGTCTTATTTTCTTTTGACCCCCGAAATATGGCCTTGGCCTTATTATCGGGGGGGTGTCTTATTATTTTTGAGGTGCAGGAGGCCCCTAAACCTTGGCCCGTGGCAGGGGGACTGTTGCCGGAGCACCGACCAGTGGGTGGGCGTGGCCAAGTCGATGCCACTTCTTTGCCCTAATGACCTATAAAAAGCACCGACCAGTGGGTGGGCGTGGCCAAGTCGATGCCACTTCTTTGCCCTAATGACCTATAAAAAGGAGATATACCAATTATTATACACAAAATAATTAAAAAGGTACACAAATACTTACATAAGAGCAATAAGACGTAAGTATTTGTGTACCTCTTTTATTGTTTTGTGCATAATAATTGGTATATCTTCTTTCTGAATTTCACCCCTGATCTATCTACTGTGTTTCCCCGAAAATAAGACAGGGTCTTATTTTCTTTTGACCCCCGAAATATGGCCTTGGCCTTATTATCGGGGGGGGGTGTCTTATTATTTTTGAGGTGCAGGAGGCCCCTAAACCTTGGCCCGTGGCAGGGGGACTGTTGCCGGAGCACCGACCAGCTGCTTCGCTGGTGCCGCTCAGGCCGCGGCCTCCAGCAATCGTGGCAGCTTTTTTGTTGCTTCCCGTGCAAACAGCACGAGGTGAGGAGGTGAGGTGGGGGGAAGGGGGGAACATGCCCCACACGCAACTGCCATCCATGCGGAATGGCCTTGCGGAGGCCACTCCTGCAAACCCTAGCTCGCGCGCCCCTTCTCTTAGTGGCAGCTGCAAAAAGAGCGGCCGCAAAAAAACTCTTGCCAGCCCTAGCCCTGTCGACCTGGGACTGGGGGGAGGGGGACTGGCGCCGGAGCTCCGAGCAGTGGCCGGTGCGGGCTGTCTGCACAGCTATGAAGTGGGATCAGCATGGCCGGTTCTTGCCCACAGCATTGCTGGCAAGGATCAGGTCAGAGCCGTTGCCGCTGCCACCCAAGATCAGCAGGCCAGATTCGGTGAGCCGGACGCACTGCTGCCACTCGGGAGAAGAGAGAGAGGAGGCACTGCGAGAGAGCCCGTTTCTCATGTTCTTCTCCCCCCAGGCGGCGGCAGCGCGTTCAGCTCCCCGAATATGGCCTGCCGATCTCGGCCGGCGAGGGGGAGTGGCAGGTGGGGAGGGGGGCAGCAGAGCATGGAGCGAGACAGGGCTCCCCTTGCTGTCTCTTCTCCCCCCCCCTCACCAGCAGGAGCTGGAAGTCAGGTAAGACATGCATTGTCAGGCAGAAGCCATTTTATTTGGAATCTTAGGCCTGCCACACTTTATACTATTCTACTATTTTAGATGCTATTTGGAACCCTGACACGCATCGCCGCCACTTCCCCTCCCTGTTCTTGGCGTCGGCCGAGCGGCTGGCCCGCCGCCACTGCCTCATGGAGCAGGACTCTGCAAGGCTTGTTGTGCCGTTGCATGCACGAACTGCAGGATTGCCGCGAGCTTCATCATACTGGCACAGCTGGCATCCTGCCGCTTGCGGCTGTGCCGGTATGTCAAACCTCGCGGTAGTGCTGCCGTTCATGCATGCAACGGCACAACAAGCCTTGCAGAGTCCTGCTCCATGAGGCAGTGGCGGTGGCGTGACGAGTCTCACAGAGACTCATTTCTGGCAGGTGGGATGTGTTTCAAAACGCTGCCGGAGGCAGAGCCCAGAGAAGGTGAGCCAGTCCCGTGGGGTGTGCGCAATGCTGCAGCAGAGGGAGTTGGTAAAACTGCCTGCGCGTGCCCGCCTCTTGCTTGTGCTCTCTCTCTCTCTCTCTCTCTCTCTCTCTCTCTCTCTCCCGGCCGGGAGCCACTCTTTTTGTGGTGGGCGCTCTTTTGGCCGGGAGAGAGAGAGAGAGAGAGCACAAGCAACAAGTTGCCCGAGTTTTTAGGTTTTCCCAGGCTGCTTTTGGAAATGCCACTGCCATGCCTGCCGCCATGGAAGCCGCAGCCACTGAGACGCGCATCTCGTGGCCCACCCCACCCTGCCCTGCCCCACCTCACCTGCCACCCCCAAATTGCATCCCACCGTGAGACGTGCGTCCTACCTGACACTTGTAGCTCTGTCACGTTCCTCGGCATTGTGTCCAGGGAAGACCATTGAAAAAGAAAACTTCTTGCGAGTTCGAGGTGGGATGGGGTGGGGTGGGGTGGGGTGGGCGCGTCTCAGCGGCTGTGGCTTCCATGGCGGCGGGCATGGTGGTGGCATTTCCAAAAGTAGCCTGGGAAAACCTAAAAACCCGGGCAACTTGTCGCTTGTGCTCTCTCTCTCTCTCCCGGCCAAAAGAGTGCCTGCCGCAAAAAGAGCGGCTCCCGGCCGGGAGAGAGAGAGAGAGCACAAGGGAGAGGCGGGCACGTGCAGGCAGTTTTACCACCTCCCTCTGCCACAGCGTTGTGCACACCCCATGGGACTGGCTCACCTCCTCTGGGCTCTGCCTCCAGAGGCATTTTGAAACATGCTCCTGCCTGCGAGGAGGAGGAGGCAAGGCAGGGATTGAGGCTCCGGAGGGGGGGAGAGCCCTGCCCCCCCCATCCGCCAGCAAGACACGGAAGGGCCCTTCCAGCCACCCGCCCTGGGATCCGCCTCCCTGCACCTCTGGCTTGGTGGGTGACTCTCTCGGTGGGCTCCGTAGCAGGGCCCTCCCGCCGCCTCGGCTCTTTCTCGCCACGCCACACCGCTGGGCATGAGTTCAATCGCTGGGTGAGTTGCTGCTGCTGCCGCTCCCTTCTTTCTCTCACAGGAAATGGTGGGGGGCTTGGAACAAATGGGCAAGAGCGGGCGGCGAGCAATGCGCCTCAGTAAGAGCGTGTGGGTGCGTGGGGCATGTTCCCCCCTGTTCTGAATCAAGCGTAGATTGGTTATGCTATCATCAGGCAGTTTAACACAGACGCAATGGTACATTCAATCAGATTATATTTTATTCTTCAGGCATCCTCTGACATCACTCACGGTTATGTAGAAGTTCTTCTGAATCTACAGTCATAATCTGGAACCATCACGAATATTGTAAAAAAGGATTAATGCTTCCCCATCTCGTTGCTACATCTTTTCCCGGTAGAGAGCTTGGAATGACTTCCTTTGGGACAGCGTACTTCAATTACTCCCGCCCCCAGGCATACTTCAATGACCAATAAGAGTACACAGTTATGATCACATGGCATGGACTACATGGCATGGACTACATTCCCCAGAATGCTATGTCTTAAAGACACAGTTCTTAATTCTAGGCTAAACCCTTGTTAAGCCAGCACACCCCCTTTTTCCCGGAAAGTAGTTGGGGGGGCTTATTTGGGGGGGGGCTTATTTCAGTGCATGCGCTGAAAAGCCTGATTGGCCTTATTATGGGGACATGTCTTATTGTCGGGGAAACACGGTACTTGCTTTCCCCAACCTGGTGCTTTCCTGTTTGTTAACGGGAGTTTCTGTGTGCCTAATAAAGTAGACAAGAGCTGTCTACTTTATTAAGAGGTGAGCAGCAACCGGGCGAGCGGGCAACTGGGTGGGGGTGAGGGGGGCCAAGCAGGGTCAATTTTTACCGGCTCTGCGAACCAATTCAAATCGTCCCTACCACCTCTCCTGAGCCGGGCCGGGGTGGTTGAATTTCACCCCTGATCTTGACAGACTTGAACACTGGGCTCTAACAAAATGGAATTCAATGTAGAGAAAAGTAAAGTCCTACACTTAGGCAAGAAAAACCCGAAGTACACATATAGACTGGGTGAAACCAGGCTTAATAGCAGTAACTGTGAGGGGGATCTTGGAGTCTTAGTGGACAACCAGTTAAATATGAGCCAGCAGTGTGCAGCAGCAGCCAAAAAAGCCAATGCAATCCTAAATTGCATTAACAGAGGGATACAATCAAGATCAAGTGAAGTACTACTACCACTCTATAAAGCCTTAGTAAGACCACACCTAGAGTACTGCATCCAGTTTTGGTCACCACACTATAAAAAAGATGTTGAGACTCTAGAAAAAGTGCAGAGAAGAGCAACCAAGATGATTAGAGGACTGGAGACTAAAACATATAAAGAACAGTTGCAGGAACTGGGCATGGCTGGTCTAGTGAACATTTCAAAGTAAGACAGTTTGCTGCTTTTTTCTGATGACAGAGCCAAATACACAATCAATGTTTTGGTTGTCACAATGTAAAAAAGATGTTGAGACTCTAGAAAGAGTGCAGAGAATAGCAACAAAGATGATTAGAGGACTGGAGACTAAAACATATAAAGAACAGTTGCAGGAACTGGGCATGGCTGGTCTAGTGAAGAGAAGGACCAGGGGAGACAGGATAGCAGTCTTCCAATATTTGAGGGGCTGCCACAGAGAGGAAGGGTCAACCTATTTTCCAAAGCAGCTGAAGGCCAGACAAGGAATAATGGATGGAAATTGACCAAGGAGCAGGGGTGGGTTCTGACTTACCTCGCTGCCAGTTCGCTTCCTCCCGCGCCACGTGGGCACGCCTCGGGGGCGCGCACATGCACAGTGGAAAAAAGGGGGGGAAATTTAAAAAAATTTAAAATAAGCCAAAAATAAGATGGCGACGCATGCGCAGTGCCGGAAACTCGGCTTCTGTGCACGCGCAGAAGAAAATAAAAAATTAAAAAAAATTCAAAAAATTTTCAAAAAAAAAAGATGGTGGCGCCCACAGACCAGCACCGACCGAACTGGATTGGTGACGTCATTGTGACGTCACCAGTGGGTCGCTACCAGTTCAGGAGAACCGGTCCGAACCGGTAGCAACCCACCTCTGCCAAGGAGAGATTCAACCTAGAAACTAGACATATCCAATTCCTGCAACCGTTCTTCATATGTTTTAGTCAGATCCGGCCCGCAGGCCTTGAGTTTGACACCTTTGCTTTAGAGCAGCGGTGAAATCTACTTACCTTCCCTACAGGTTCAGAAGCACACACACGCGCCACCATCGCATGCGCTTTTTCACCCTCTGCGCATGCACAGAACGCTTTGCGCATGCGCAGAGGGTTAAAAACAAGAAAATGGCGACATCCAGGCGGGTGGGCGGAACATCACGCTGCCGCCGCTACCGGTTCTCCAAACCACCAGCCAACCCCCCCCCCACACCCCACCCACCCGCGCATGCACACATGACCCCCATGCTCCCCCCACCCCCTGTGCATGCACGTGCATCTCTTGCATGCGCCACCCCCTGTGCGCATGTGTGGCAGAGACCCGAAAATCAACTGGCCAGCGGGAGGCGTGCGCGCATGTGCAGTGGAGCTGAGCTGGGGTGACGGCTCGCGTGCCCGCAGAGAGGACTCTGTGTGCCACCTGTGGCACACGTGCCATGGGTTCGCCATCACGGGTGTAGGATCTCCTGCTTCGCCAGGGGGTTGGACTAGATGACCTACAAGGTACCTTCCAATTCTATTAATCTGTTAATCTGGTTAATTGTCCTCACAGTCAGGAGATTTCTCCTTAGTTCCAGGTTGCTTCTCTCCTTGATTAGTTTCCATCCATTATTCCTTGTCTGGCCTTCGGGTGCCTTGGAGAATAGCTTGACTCCCTCTTCTTTGTGGCAGCCCCTCAGATACTGGAAGACTGCTATCATGTCAGCCCTGGTCCTCCTTTTTGCACAATGCCAGTCACCTGGATCCCCCCTTCCATGCTTATCATCCCGTCCATTCCCAAATTTTAGCATTCTTGCCTTGCAAATTTTAATCCCTTTTTGCAAGATCCAAACAAGGCAGCATTTCCTTTCTTTTTTCTTTTTTTCTATTTGATATTCCCACGTCTCTCCAACCTGGTTTTTCCTTTCTTTCTTTTCTTTTCCTGTTCGCATCACAAATACAAAGAGTGCCTGTCAAGATTCATATCCTTGTGGGGCGGGGGTATAGTAATTAAATTTATAACTGGAACACCTTTATAGGCAATTAATTTTAAGCAGGATTTATTAATTCAATTGGAAGAAATTAAAATATTTTTTTATCCCAGTCATGCTTATAAAGCAGGGTTTATATGTATACAAGTGTGCCCAGGCAAATCTCTCACCCCGATGGTGAGTACACCCAACCAAGTTGCAGCATTTGAGGGCAGGGAGAAAAGGGGGGAAAGGGCCACATGCTTACAGGGGCTGCTGGAGCCTCCTCCCTCCTCAGTCAGAATAACAGAAAACAGAGTTTGAAGGGATCTTGAAGGTCTTCTAGCCTAACCCCCTGGAGACCATTCCAGAGACCATTCCAGACAAAGACAATCCAGTTTCTTTTTGAAAGCCTCCAGTGATGGAGCACCCACAACTTCTGGAGGGAAGCCTTTCCACTGATTAATGGTTCTCACAGTCAGGAAATTTCTCCTTAGTTTTAGGTTGCTTCTCTCCTTGATTCGTTTCCATCCATTGCTTCTTGTCCTGCCTTCTGGTGCTTTGAAAAATAAGTTGACCCCCTCTTCTTTGTGGCAACCCCTCAAATATTGGAACACTGCTATCATGACACCCCCGTCCCTCTTTTCCAAAGTTTCTTCCCCCTTTCTCTTCCCCTCCTTTTAGAAAAGTGCAGCTCTTCCACCCCTCATCTCATCAGTGACTTCCAACTCAGCACCCAGAAGTCTTTCTCTCATAAGGGTTGAAGAGCCACCTACCAGTCCATCAAAAAGCAGATATGACACTGCCAGAATGTTTGCTGTCCCAATCCTTCCTGTTCAGGATTGTCCCAATGGTGTTATTTATAAAGCTAAGGTTTGAAAAAGGATTGCTGAATTCCCTCAATGATGGGAAATCTGCCACCAGGCTGGAAGGAGGAGTCAAGCGAGGACCTAGCTTGGAGTCCTTGCACAGCCACAAATGGCCGAAGCCTGACCCCCATGCTCCACGAAGCCTTATCTGAATTTTCCCAGGGGAAGGCAAGTTGTCCGGGCAGATTCTTGTAACATAGGCAATAAACAATAAACTTAATGGCTTTCATTATTCACGAGTGACTATAGTTGCTTACACCTGACACCCAGCTAAGTTTTCAACTCCCTGCAGCAGGCAGGAAAGAATTGATAAATCACTCACTGTAATATTAAGGAAGGTTGAAAAAAAAAAGACATGTTTTCCAGGGGTGGGTTCTAACTTACCTCACTGCCGGTTTGCTTCCTCCCGCACCGCGTGGCCGCGCTGCATGGCCGCACGTGCACAGTCCAAAAAAATTTTAAAAAATTTAAAAATCCCGAAAACAAGATGGCGACGCATGTGCAGTGCCAGAAACTCGGCTTCTGCACATGTGCAGCAGAAGAAGAAAAAATTCAAAAAAAAAAAATGAAAAGGATGGCAGCCCCCGCGGGCGGATCGGTGACGTCATCGTGTCGTCACCAGCGGGTCGCTACCGGTTCGGGAGAACCGGTCCGAACCGGGAGGAACCCACCTCTGATGTTTTCACAGATGGTTGAAGCTGCCAATTTAGCCCTCTGTCAAAACTCGTTCTGGGTTTTGCACGAATGTTTTGTATTTGTGAGCTCAAACATCCCCTCCTTTAGTGGGTTGGACTAGAAGATCTCTATGGTCCCTCCAACCTTATTATTCCATGTTCTATGGACACTTTTAGCTTTCTGGACTAGCCCTTTTCTAATCAGCTGATTAGGCAGCTCCCTTTGAAAATTTATATGAAATCTTTCGGGGCATTGACTTAATATTGTTTCAGAAGAGCATTAGATTATATTCAAAAGCAGCCTTAACCATTTCTGTCAGGACTGGGAAATTATACTGGTAGTCCTCAATTTACACCATAATGCAGCCTGCCCATTACGGTTGTGGGTCATGACAGTTATAAAGCAGATCGTCACAAGAGCAGGCCCAATTTTACAACCTTTTTTGCAGCAGCCATTAATGAATGCCATGGTTATTAAGCAGACCCATTGTTCATTATAGGCATTTTTGCTGAAAACCAGAAGTAAAGAGCAATTTTCAGCAAAAATGTTGTAAATTGTGTCAATCACTCCAAACAGCCATAAACGCCATCAGAGGAATCCGGACACTTCCATAAGTCCCCGTCCAGGGTACTGAGGCAACTGTCTAAAACAGGGTTTTTCAACCTTGCCAATTTTAAGACTTGTGGACTTCAGTTCCCAGGATTCCTCACCCAAAGTGCACAATTACCAAACACAATTATTGCTTTCATAGGGCCAGTTAACAAATATATTTAAAAAGTGGTTAAAACTGCAGGCCTGTTGCTGCTTTGAGGTGATCCAACAGCAGCATTGGGCTCTTAATTATATATTATTTTGAGGAGGCTGAAAAAAACTTGAAATGAATTGCACGATGTGAGTTTTAATGGTTGCTGGTGCTTATCTACAAATGTATTCCTGTATATGGTGTACAGAGATGATTTGGCAGTTTTTACAGGCAGGATGAGGTTTGTTGTGATGTTGAGAAATGATTGTGTTGAGACATGTTAAGTTGAGAAATAATTTAATTTTTATTTTGACTTCCTGATGAGATATGCTATCCATGCGATATATCTAGTGATGAGTTTTGTAAATTATATTTAGGTATTATTTATTAAATTCATATGCTGCCCATCTTGCCAAGGCAACCAAGTAAATGGTTGAAATCATATGAAACTATTATAGTTAGTGAGTTACATCATGAAATTGAAATGAAATTGGCTTAGGACAGGCGTTCAGCTCTCAGATCTTCTTTTGTGCAGGTTACACATCCCTCTCTTGCAATTCATGTCTTCCATTTAGTTCCATTTAGCTAGTCTGATCTAGTGGTGTGAAGGCACCAGGCTAGAAACTGCGAGATCCTGAGTTCTAGTCCCACCCTGGCATGAAAACCAGCCAGGTGACTTTGGGCCAATCACCCGGAGACAGTCAGAGGAGAAGTATGGAGTATTAGATACATTCACCACCTTGAGTTATTTATAAGAATAATAAAGGCAGATTAAGAAAATCTCAAATAAACAAATAAATGACTGCAATCTCTGCCGAGCTCTTGTGCCATGGCAGAGCACAAGGAGCAGGGAAATTATATTATCTTGAAGCCATAAATAAAAGGCTGAAAGATATTCAACTCTCAATGGCTCAGGGTTTTGTCAACATCTATCCAATAGGAAGCCAGGAAGCAGTAGATTTTCTGGACAGGAACACTTGTAACGGGAAAAGATGCTTAAAAGGGGATTTTCAGCGATTGGGATAACATTCCTGCTTCAACTGCATTGCAGATTTAGTAAAAGTTCCATAGTTACGTTTCTTCAGCTCATGCTCCAGATGTGGAGGTATAGGATCTCCTTCCAAGGGCAGAGGGTTGGACTAGAAGACCTCTAAGGTCTCTTCCAAGCCTATTATTCTATGTTCTATGAAAGGACAGCATAATCCTGACAGGGAAGGAAAGGAGAGTTAAGGCTGAGTTGTTCTGGTGATTTTTGTGGATGATGTTTTGCTGCTATTGCCAGCTCAGTTCTGTCAGTGACAGGGAATTGTGGGTAAAGAAAAATTACCCCATGCAGGGAGTCCTCATTTAGCAACCACAATTGGAACCGGCAACTTGGTCGTTAAACAAAGCAGTTGTTAAATGAAACCACATAGCAATAGCAATAGCACTTAAACTTATATACCGCTTTACAGTGCTTTACAGCCCTCTCTAAGCGGTTCACAGAGTCAGCATATTGCCCCCAACAATCTGGGTCCTCATTTTACCCACTTCGGAAGGATGGAAGGCTGAGTCAACCTTGAGCCGGTGAGATTTGAACTGCCGAACTGCAGCTAGCAGTCAGCTGAAGTAGCCTGCAGTACTGCACTCTAACCACTGTGCCACCTCGGCTCTTCATAACTGTGCTGATGATCTGACTTCAGTTTTTCTTCACTTTACAGACCTGCAAAGGTCATCAATGAGAGGACTGGTTATTTTTTCAACACTGTCACTCAGAACTGCAAACGGTCACTAATCGAGGACTACCTGTATAGGGAACAGATCTCTGCAGGGTTTCTCATGTTTGACCAGGGTTGACACAACCTTTGCTCTTTTTTTGCAGAAAAGAGACAGCCTGCAAGCAGTGCGTTGATCGGGGCCATGATTGCAGCTGTTGTCGTCATTCTGCTTATCATTGTCATTGTCATTTATGTGCGGAAGAGGAAAGGTACAAGATGTTTCTCAGCTGCACACCCCCTTGCAAAGCACCCCCTCCAATGACCAAGTTCCCCGCTCCTGTTCTCTTTCCTTCTCCCTCTATCCCAAAAGAGAAAAAAAGCTTAACCAGAAAGTCACCCAGGCATCTGTGGGCCACCAGGTGGGCAGGCCCTCATCCCCATCCCAGGGCACCGTCTACTTCTCCGTGGATGTTCCAGGGGTAGGAGGGCCCAGCCATTTTAATCTGGGCTCTTCCTTGCATCCTTCAGGCCTCCAAGCCATCCCCTTCCCAAGGCCCGTCTTGGCAAGAGAGTTCAGCCAACACACAACAAAAAGGGCCGGATTTGGACCCCATGGCTGTGTCCACCATCTTGACTTTTTTGACTCCTCTCTTTGCCCATAAAGAAAATTATGGGCAAAGAGAATCTCCCAGGAGGTCTCAGGAGTGTGGGGCACCCAAGGCTTCCCTGCGGGGCAAAGAGAAAGGATTCCAGGGGGCCCGTCCCATCTCCCAGCTTCACAGAGGCAACTTCTGCATCTGGTGGGAGATATCAGCAACCTCAAGAATTTCCTCTCTCTGCCTGGCCAAGAGCAATTTCTTCAGCATCCTCTGGTCCACCACCATCATTTGGACAGCTACCAACTGGTGGGCTGGGCAAAGCGCCACTTTTGGTTTCTACAGAACCTGCTGCTCAGCAGACGCCCCACTGCAAACTGGTAGGAGGGTTCTGGTAGGAGAACCTTCCAGCACGACTGGAGACTCCAAATCTTTGCTGGATCTTTGCTACCTCAGACCCTGCCCCCTTCCTGGCCCGCCAACGCTTTTCGTAGGCTTCACCAAGATTAGCCACAACTTATTTGCACGCACCCCAGCTTTGCAGCAAGATAGCAGTTGTTGCTCACAACCCACCCACTTCCTGCGTTTCACTTGGTTTCTTTTCTTTCCACAGCTGCCAAGGGAAGTGGACATTTTACAACACATGCAGGTAACAAGTCCCCCTCCCCCCCCCAGAGACTGCAAACACCTGCCATGTAAGACAGGAAGGTTTGCTGCACAGGCACACACTCCCACACAGAAAGATGACAAAAAGCAAAAAAATTGGAACCACGGTAGCAAAGGGCAAGAGAATTGATTCAAACACCTCCAAGGAGATGTTCAGAAGATCAATTGCCAGCATGATACACACTTTGCTAATTTTCAGGGGCTCCCAGGTTTTGGAGTCTGGTGCACATTCAGGATGGTAAGAGCGTCCTGGCAGCATTGATCATGTGAAGACTGATCAAGTGGGACCCCAGAAAGAGTGCAGAGAAGAGCAACAAAGATCATTAGGGGACTGGAGGCTAAAACAATTTAATATTCATTATTAAAACATATGAGGAATGGTTGCAGGAATTGGGTATGTCTAGTCTAGCGAGGAGAAGGACTAGGGGGTGACACAATAGCAATCTTCCAGTACTTGAGGGGTTCTCACAGAAAGTAGGGGTCAACCTATTCTCCAAAGCACCTGAAGGCAGGACCAGAAGCAATAGATGGAAACTAATCAAGGAGAGAACCATCCTAGAACAAAGGAGAAATTTCCTTACAGTGAGAACTATTAACCCGTAGAACGGCTTGCCTCCAGAAAGTGTGGCTGCTCCATCACAGGAGGCTTTTAAAAAGAGATTGGAAGGTCACTTGTCTGGAATGGTATAGTTTCCTGCTGAACAGGAGGTTGGACTAGAAGACCTCCAAGGTCTCTTCCAACTCAGTTATTCTATAACACTCTTGCAACGAACCACTAGATCACAAGAGTGGAGAACAGCCCATCCATTCTGCAATTTCTCCTCTGAGAAGGCTGCAAAAACAGAATAGTTGTTAGAAGAAATGTTTCGAGATGTTTGAGGCAGTGCCCCTCACATTTTAAAAAATGGAACAATTACAAAATTTAGAAGGACGGTGGGAAGGGGGCAAAGGAGACAGCGTGGTCTTTGACCTTCTGATATCATTTATTTATTTTTTCTTTCTTAAATTAATTTGCTGCCCATCTCACCATGGGGCTGCTCAGGGCAGCTCACAACAGTAACACGGGGGGGTGGGGGGGCAACCCAATAAAAATTGTAAACATAACACCAGCAAAGCAATGAAACAATTAAAATAAATGATGGAAGTGCAGTAATATGAATTAAAAGATGGGCAGAGGGGGAGCAGGAAGTGCAGAGAAGAGGTGGGGTCAGCTAATTAATAATCATGGAAATAAATCCCAATATTCATTTCAGTAAATGAGGAGTGAAGTTCAATTGGCTATAATTTTCTTCCTGCTGCAGGAAAACTGTCAAGCCAGCAGCCCACCAGTTCAGCTCCTGAAAATTGCAGGCTGGATTGGGATAGTGTTGGGAAGGGAGGAAGGATCAAGCACAGAGCTAGTCTAGAGTCATGGTGCAACCATTAAAGGGCCAAAACCAGCCCTTCGTGAATTCCTTGGAGTCTTATCTAATTGATCCCAAGGGAAAGCTGCCAGACTGGGGAGATTCCTGTATTATAGGCAGAACATAATGAAGTAGTTAGTTTGCACTCTGCCCAGGTGGGTCTGGTTGTTCATGCATGATGGTTGGGTTGCAGCTCTTTTAAACCATTCTCCCTTCTGATTAATAAGCCCCATGCAAATATGCAGAGCCCTTTCATTGTTGAACCATGGATAATTGTCACTAATGACAAAGTTTTAATCACAGGCTATTGGGTTTTTTTTTTCTCCCAATTATTTGGCAGGTGATGCTACAGGTTCCTGAATGGGACAAGAGGGACTTTCTTTGTACCCTTCCTTCTTCCTCCATCCCTGTTTTCCCCAGGACTGGGAAGATGGGACAAGCATCTGGTTGCCCCAAATAAACAACAACAACAACTAGCCAAACTAATAATTGCTTTTGTTCTGCTGCTTTCAAGCAGAGCTTGAATCATTCAGTAGAAGCTTATTCCCACTAAACCAGGAGTGTCAAACTTGCGTCGTCACGTTGTCGTCACGTGACGTATTGTGACTTTTTTCCCCTTTGCCAAACCAGGGGTGGGCGTGGCCAGCGTGTGACGCATCCGGCCCGCGGGCTGCGAGTTTGACACCCCTGTACTAAACATACAGTCCTTCCTTCTTTCCCCCCTTCCTTTTCTCTTTTTTCCTTCCTTCTTTTCTCTTTTGCTTTCCTTCCTCCTCTTTCCCTCTCTCTTTTTCTGAACAAAAGGGAGAGTAGATGAACTACTTACTATGTAAGGCAGGGGTGTCAAACTCGATTTCATTGAGGGCCGCATCAGGGTTGTGTTTGACCTCGGGGGCCCGGGATGGGCATGGCCAGAGTGGGTGTGGCCAGCTCGACATCACTCACCGAGGCTCCCGAGCTCCGTTTTAGCTGTGACGGCCTCCTGCAACTGTCTGCCAGTGAAAATGGAGTTGGGAGTGCCATCCGTGGCCCTTGCGAGCTCTATTTTCGGCTGTGACGGCTCAGTTTTCGTTGGTAGAAACACTGCAGTTCTTCCCTGTTTCCAGGGTGGCCCCACGGGCCAGATCTAAGCACCCCTTGAGTTTGACACCCCTGATGTAAGGAGATGCATTACGGCAAAATAAAAAACTGACAAAACAAAGGCATGTGAAATGGGGGAGGGGAGTCAACAGTATCAAAATGTTGGTATGGGTTTGTGTATGTGTGTGTCTTAATGTGTTGTTTGATTAGCTTATAACGCTGCATGCTGTACAATCCAATGTCATCTTGTTTGATGCACTAGCCAAGACAAATATTCCGAATATGGCTTGTTGTGACTTGATTTTGTGGGTTGATGTTGTGGGTGCTTCATCACTGGAGGTTTTTAAGAAGAGACTGGACAGCCACTTGTCTGAAAATGGTATAGGGTCTCCTGTTTGAGCAGGGGGCTGGACTAGAAGACCTCCAAGGCCCCTACTAGCTCTATTCTGATTCTGACATGTGGTCCATGATCTGACCACTCTCTTCTGATGAAAACTCACACAGTCTTTGGATGCTTTTCTAGAAAGTTTGTACATATTTTGCTTTTGCGAGTTGTGCTTTGGAAAACAAGAATTCAGAGGGCAGATAGGGACACACAACATCCTCTCTGGAAGCACAACCCACAACCCACAACCTGGCTGGTAAAGGTGGCCATTGGGAAGGAGAAGGAGAACGTCCTGTCTTCAGAAAAGACATGGAAATTAACCTGGAGCAGAGAGAGTCATGAAAATGGTCTCGTAAGAAAATACATTTACTGTCGAAAAGACGGGAGAAAAAAAATGCATTTTACTTCACTTTACTTTACTTCACTTCACTTTATTGCCATTGCACATGGTACAACGAAATTAAATGCCGTCTTCAGTGTACATTATAACTAAAAAAAATAAAAACACAAACATACATCCTTTACATTCTGTATAATTGAAATTGAAAACCCGATATTGCACTATACCGTAGAATTCAATATGGTTATTGCCCTGGGGGTAGGAGCTGATTTTCAGCCTATTTGTCCTTGTTTTTATTGTCCTGTACCGTCTGCCATTTGGGGGGGGGGGTTGCAAAGCATTTCTGCTTAAACAGAAAGCTACCGCTACATTTATAGCTGGAACATGTTTACATGTGTAAATAGCAATAGCAATAGCAGTTAGACTTATATACCGCTTCATAGTGCTTTACAGCCCTCTCTAAGCGGTTTACAGAGTTAGCATATTGCCCCCAACAATCTGGGTCCTCATTTTACCCACCTCAGAAGGATGGAAGGCTGAGTCAACCTTGAGCCAGTGAGATTTGAACCGCTGAACTGCAGCTAGCAGTCAGCTGAAGTAGCCTGCAGTGCTGCACTCTAACCACTGCGCCACCTCGGCTCTCGTTCCTCTTGTTCCTAAACAAGAAACACCGATGGGTTTAAAATAATGCTGAGATCTCTTGGGATTTTTTGTTGATTGATTCAAGCTTTGGAATGGTCACAGGGAAATGTTTCATTTTATTTTGGATCCGAAGGATCAGACAGGATTTGTAATTGTGAGGGTTGTTTTGTTTGGCTGTGTTGCTTTGTACAAACTGGGGTTTGTTCTTTGTTACTAAATGCAGCATTTTTACTTTTGTTGTAAATGTCTTCTATTGGGGAGGGAGGCTTGTTTTCTTTGTGCTAACATGAAATAAAACATCTACTTGATTCAACTTGCATGACTAACTGACTGACTTGTGGCCCACTTAATGAAGTTTGCACACAATTATTAATGCTTATTAAATGCACCTTCCTCCGCTTCTGTTTCTGATGTTCAGCACAGTGTTTAAACCGAGCCCTTTAATTAAATTAATTGCCTGCTTCAGTGAATAATCAACACAATAATTACCGTCAGCTCTATTCAGCATCGTTTGGGAGAGGGAGACACCCTTTAGGGACAGAGAAATAAAAGGCCAGGCCAGAGGAAAGGAGAGGAAATTATATTTTGACTGCTTAATTTTATTTCTTTATCTTGCCCTGAAAAGGATTGGGAGTTGTCAGGCCAAACAGTCACAACCAACCCATGAGTTCCACCAGGGTCCATCTGGATAACGGTCACAATTTTTCTTTGCAGAGATTGAAAATCCATCTAGAAGTGATTCCACTTTAATAGGAAACCAGCCCAAGGTAAGTTCATAAGAATGTGAAACATAGAATCATAGGGCTGGAAGAAGCCTTGGAGGTCTTCTAGTCCAACCCCCTCCTAACAAAGGTCTTCCAAAGCTCCTTGAATGGACCAAGGTGATCTATAGGGTTCTCCACCCTTGGCCACTTTAAAACTTGTGGACTTCAACTCCCAGAATTCCCCAGCCAGCCATGCTGGTTGAGGAATTGTGGGAGTTGAAATCCACAAGTCTTAAAGTTGTCAAGTTTGAAGAACCCTGGACTTGTCCATTGAAGTCCAAGTCACCCCCTTGAACTCACCTCCAGTTCCCAACTCAGCTCAGGTTCTTCTTGAATGTCACCAACTCAATCCCATGTCCTCCACAAGGGGAAGGAAGACCCCCTATGGGATGAAATCTGAAAAGGCCATCAGGTTTTCAAAATCGAGTCTTCCTTAAGGCAGTTGATCTCAACTGCCAGGAATCTCAATCACGGGTTCATGTGTGGGATATTCTGGCAATATCCAGAAGATATCCGTATGTGGGAAAGAAAGAATGCTCTTATGAACAGAATAAAAATGGGATTGTATGTTATGGGCTGCCTGGTTTCTCTTTCTTTTGCTGATTTGAGGTCTTCTCAAAGGAGGATTTTACACAAAGCTCCTTAGAGCTCAAGGCCAGAAAGGGGGTGGGGGAATCAGATTTGGGGTGACGGGCACCCACTTGCTATGCATTGGGATGCTGTGGGTGTTCTTTGAGGCGCTGTGGTTTTAAAGTTGTATTTTTTTTCTTTTTTAAGTTTGAGCCGTGTTCAATTTTGTGACGCATATCCTACGGCAAATTTTTCTTAAAAGGAAAGAAATAACTGATAACTTTCAGATAATCTGGTAGGAAATGACACTTTCGCTTCTTTAAGAGGAAAAAATGTGTTAGCTTTTGATCTTACGGCAAATATACAATTAAAAATAAATCTCACTAAAATTATTCATAGCTTCTTCATTTTAAATTTTCTGGAAGGACCCTCACGATCAATGAACTTTGAAGTAAAGCTGCTTGTCGGTCCAGCATTGAAATATATTACCGCTGCCTAAATGATTGGTGGCCCTTTGCCATAAAGAGGGCTGTGCGGCTGACACTGCAGCCACCCAAAGGGTTAGAGAGGCTGTGTGACTTGGAAAAATAAAGGAAAGAACAAAGAGTAAAGCCAAGTAAAAAATAAAGTAAAAAATAGAGTAATAAGTAAAGTAGAAAGTGAAAGTAACAAACAAAGGTAATGTAAAGTAAAAAGTAAAATTAGGTGAGTATAGTAAAGAATACAAAGTGAAAGTGAAAGTGAAAAATAAAGGTAAGATCAAAAGTAAACTAAGGTAAAGTAAGGAGTATAGTAAAAAGTAGAGGAGAAAATAGAAAATAAAGGTAAGGTAAAGAGTGTAGTAAAAAGAGTAGAAAGTAAAAGTGAAAGTAACAATAAAAATAAAAGTAAGGTAAAGTAAAAAGTAAACTGAGGTAAGGTGAGTATAGTAAAGAGTAGAAAGTGAAAGTAAAAATCAAGGAAAGGTAAAGTAAAGGCTATAGTAAAAAGTAGAGGAAAAGTGAAAGAGAGGAAAATAAAGTAAAGTAAGGTAAGGGATGCGGTGGCTCAGTGGCTAAGACGCTGAGCTTGTCGGTCGGCAATTTGGCAGTTCGAATCCCTAGTGCCACATAACGGAGTGAACTCCCGTTACTTGTCCCAGCTTCTGCCAACCTAGCAGTTCGAAAGCATGTAAAAATGCAAGTAGAAAAATAGGGACCACCTTTGGTGGGAAGGTAACAGCGTTCCGTGCGCCTTTGGCATTGAGTCATACCGGCCACATGACCACGGAGACGTCTTTGGACAGCGCTGGTTCTTCGGCTTTGTAACGGAGATGAGCAGCGCCCCCAAGAGTCGGGAACGACTAGCATGTATGTGCGAGGGGAACCTTTACCTTTTAAGGTAAGGTAAAATAAAGTTAAAAGGAAAGTAAGGTAAAGTAAAGAGCAATGTAAAAAGTGAAAGTGAAAATGAAGGTAAAACAAGGTAAGATAAGGTAAAATAAAAAATGAATGAAAAGGAAAAGTCAAATAAACAAAAAGGTAAAAAGTCAAGTAAAAAGTAAGGTAAGGTAAAGTACTAAAATAAAATAGTTTACCTGTACTGTATATACAGGTACCTTGGGGTGAATGACACAGACACACACAGACACACACAGACAGACACACACACACACACACACACACACACACGCTGTAACCAGAGTCAGAAGAAGCAGGGGACCGTCTCTCCCCATAGCATCTACCCCCTTTCAGTTCAGAATTGCTGAAAACCTGGCAGGTGACAATAAATACTCAACTTTCTCTCTTTTTTTAAAAACTCCTAGGAAACCAGGAGAAAGACAAATCAGCCAGCTAGAAGAGCAGCAAAGAACAACCAGGAGATGCCCCACACCATTTATTCCGCTGTACAGCATCCAAAGCAGGTGGGAAATATTTATTGATTATTTATTTATTAAATTTATATGGCTGCCCACTTCACACACAGATGACTCTGGGTGGCTTACAACGTTAAAAATCACAACGTAAAAGCTCCATCTCCATTCAGGGTTCCCAGGAGACCACCGATAACCCCATATTTTTAGGGCCTTTCTGAAAAGCAACAGGACAGCGGGGGGAACTGTAGCTATAGGAGAATGATGTTCCATAGACAAGGGGCCAACACCGAGAAGGCCATTTGTGATACTCCTACCAGATGTACATCCCTAATTGATGGGACCCATAACACACCCTGACTTCCCATCGTGGTGGGATGGGTGGGCGTAACGGGGGAGAGGTGGACCTTCACTCCTTTCCATTTACAGCAGCCTTTTGGAACACTGGTCTTGGAATCCCAGCCATATGGGTCTGGTAGTTCAAAGCATCCAGAGGGGCACCAAGTTGGAGGAGGCCGTGTTGGTAAAACACACACACTCACTTCTCGAGACCACACGGAATAAATTGTGATTCAACCTAAACAGGGGTCTCTAAACCTGGCAACTTTAAGACTTGTGGACTTCAACACCCAGAATTCCCCAGCCAGCTATGCCTTGAAGTCTATAAGCCTTAAAGTTGCCAAGTTTGCAGAACCCCTGAGCTAAAACATTACAACTGGGGGGTGAGGGCGGAAGGCTTGGGAATTTGAGTTGAAAACTTTTTTTTCTACTATGATACAGGGGGTGGGTTCTGGTTTTCTTTGCTGCCGGTTCGCTCAGTGTTGTGCCGCGCGCGTGCACGCACGCTTCGCGCATGTGCAGTGCTTAAAAAAAGCTTATGCGCAGAAGCAAAAAACAAAATGGCGGCGCCTATGGCGGCGCCGTAGTTTGCAGAACCCCTGAGCTAAAACATTACAACTGGGGGGTGAGGGCGGAAGGCTTGGGAATTTGAGTTGAAAACTTTTTTTTCTACTATGATACAGGGGGTGGGTTCTGGTTTTCTTTGCTGCCGGTTCGCTCAGTGTTGTGCCGCGCGCGTGCACGCACGCTTCGCGCATGTGCAGTGCTTAAAAAAAGCTTATGCGCAGAAGCAAAAAACAAAATGGCGGCGCCTATGGCGGCGCCGAAAGAACCGGTTCGGGGGCGTGGCAGGCCTGGGTCACTGCCGGTTCTAGCGACCCAGGCCGCCAAGTTACTACCGGTTCTATAGAACCGGTCCGAACCGGGAGGAACCCACCTCTGCTATGATAGGATGGTACTTGGAGAAAAGAGAGCACAAACAGTTTGTGCTATTTTTCCTCTGTTTTTTGAAAAGTGATAACAATATTAACAGATTAACAGAGTTGGAAGGGACTTTGTAGGTCATCCAGTCCACCACCACTCCCCGCCCAAGCAGGAGACCCTACACCATTTCTGACAGATGGCAGTCTTAGACGTTTAGATTTGGTGTTTATGGCCATTCGGGCTTCCCCTAATTGCTTCTGGTTTCGAAAAGCATTGTGCAAATTCTAAGAGTCCAATTTCCTGCCAGTGTGCTAAAAATGTACAGTGCAAATTTTATATTTTTCAAAAAGGATGAAGTTGTGAATATGACCGTATATTTCTTCTTCAGAGGGAACAGTACATTTGCTAACGGTTCTGCAAAGCCACTCTGGAAAACTAGAATACTTAAAAGGTTTATGGTGTCTAGAAATTCATACAAATTTGTGACCGTTCATTCTACAACCGTTTGAAATTATGACGGCACTGAACAAAGAGACTTAAGACCCTTACGCAAAGTTACAACTGCTGCAGCATCATTGGGGTGACATGAACAAAATGTAGTCCTTTACAACCAACTGCAGGGATACTACAGTGGCCTCCCCGTGTCAGGGTTCCAAGTAAGACACCCATAGCGATCAAAACTCCGAGGCAGGTAGATTCCTCAAAGAATAGATTTATTGGACAGGTCATATTGGCACGACCTGGTGAAAACCGACTCTAAATGTTCCCGCGGTTTTCACCTAATTAAAAGTAAACGTTCTTTCACTTTCTCCCAACAATCAGTCACATGGTCCAATCAGGATACAGTCCAGTTGCTAGATGACTCCAGTCCCCTCCTTCTGGACACCTGGTGGGAATGTCCTTGGTTCCCCAGAGAAAGAATTTTATTTTGGCTACAGCACCCCAGCTATCTCTACCCCCACCTCCCGTGACCACAGCTTCAGTTGTGGCAGCACAGCCAGGTCAGCTTCAGGGTTGACACCCTGCTTATCAAGCCCTCCCCCACCCTTCTGTGTCCCCCCTCCCCCCCTCCTGTCAGCCCCCTCCCCCCCTCCTGTCACAACTCGGTCCACTTACCTTTTCCATAGATCTCCTTCAGGAAGTAGCCTCTGTGCCACACTGCCTTCCTACACAGAGGCCACATGGCATTCTTCCAAAGCGGGCGCCATTTTGGAAACATCTCAAAGGATCGATGCAATTGAATGGATGCAAGATGGCGCCACATGGCCGCCATATGGTATAGGGAAATCAAGGGACAAATCAGCCAGCTCTCCTTCCCGTCGATCTCCGAGATCTCGCTGAACAATGGTCATGACTTAGAACTGCAACAGAACTCCATTATGGTCATAACTTGAGGACTACCTGTAGTGGCCTTTTCTAAAGATATTTTTGGGGAGGGCAAAGATTTGGTTTCTCCAGACTTAGTCTAATGCATTGTTTTTCATACCTGGTAACTTTAAGATGTGTGGACTTCAACTCCCAGAATTCCCCAGCTGGCATGCCTGACTGGGGAATTCTGGGAGTTGAAATCCACACATCTTAAAGTTGGTAAGGTTGAGAAACATTGGGCTAACAACTTCTCTTTTGCAGAATCCTTTACAAACAGATGATGAGAAGATGCAGAAGGGACGGCGCAGCCACCAAAACCAGGGAGAGAAAACAATTTATTCGGAGATCACCAAGTCTCAGGAGGCACGTGGCTTTCTTAGTCCTGCTTTTGACACCTCAATATTCCAGTATACATTTCACCTCAGTGAATCTAGTTACTGGGATTCTGAATCGAAAACAATCGGCTGGACTACATTCACACATCCTACTATAGCTAGTAGTATAATATACAATTAAAAATGTAAAAACATTTTAAAACAATTTAAAAAAAAAAGCTAAATAAAAATATTTATGCAAAACAAATATGCGTAACAGCTGAGATACTGGGCCAGTTAATAACAAAGCCAAGAAATGGCGCCCCTAGCACATTTGGTGCTTCTGATATCGGATCTCCTGCCTTGAGCAGGGGTTACACTAGAAGACCTCCATGGTCCCTTCCAACTCTGTTATTCTGTATTCCTGTCCAATCTCACCTTCATTGCAGGAGGAAAACCAAACAGCTTTCCACCCCCATCCCCACCCCGTAATCCCTCTTTTTCCAGGTAGATCTCAGCTCTTCAATAATAATCGCTTCCTTGTCTTCTCCTTGGCAGAGTGAAGACCCAAACATCAAGACCATCTATGAAACAGTGCAAAAACCCCTGCTTGTCAGAGGATTCTCTGGCCTGTGAGCCTTTGTTTAACACACACACACCCTCTGCAAAGCTAGCAAGAGATGCCCTCCCCCCCCCAGAGCTGGGGGAGTGCCTGAGCCCCGTCTTCCAAAGGCAGCCTGGAGCACCTGCAGAGGACTCCACGCACGAGAGAGAGAGAGAGAGAGAGAGAGAGAGAGAGAGAGAGAGAAGCGGAGAAGACAAGTCATGGGTCATTCCAGGGTCGCCACCAACTTTCACTCCTGGACTTGCACCGGCCCAGCAGCTTGTCCTTCTGACTTGGGGAGTGGGATGGGACAACTCGCCACGGCCAACTAGCTGCAGGGCAACTCGCCACAGGACAATTCATCAAATGCAAAGTTAAATTAATTTCAACGGAAGCACGGCCAATAATAATAAAATAGTCAATCCAGAAAAAGGGGTCATTAAATGACAAAGAAGAAAAGTCAATCCAGAAAAACAAGAGTTACAAGAATTTCAACAAAAACTTGGTCACCAGTAATAAAAGTAACTGAATGAAACAATTAATACAGTGTTGAATTGTCCCACGGTGACTTGGTCGTGGCGAGTTGTCCTAGACCCCTTGAGGGGGGGGGGCGAGAGAATAATTTCTTTCTTCTTTGTTTCGTAATTTTAAATGATGCACAAATGGAACCTCATCCGTTCCACTCTGAAGCCCTTTGAACTTTGCAGTATTGTTTCACCAGCATTAAAAAAAAAATGGCATTAAGTGGGAAAAGCTGTGTACAGATAGTCCTCGACTTATGACCAGCCTTTAGGCTAGGTTACTCTAGGTTATGAACGTGAGGTTATTCTAATTACGAAGGTTCTACCCAGGGATACTTATGACGCAGTTCCAAAGTCACGTGACCACACGTCCGGCACTCAGTAACCGGCCTGCATTTATTGCCATTTGCAGCATTGGACGGTCACATGACTGGGTTTTATGACATTTTTGCCAAATCCCAGCATTTACGTCTGGTTTTCATCTCATAGCAAATTGTTGATTCACTTAATGACCACCATGAAAAAGGTCATAAGAGCAGGTCAGTCACATTTGCAGATGATACTAAGCTGGCAGGAATAGCTAACACCCTAGAAGATAGGCTCAAGATCCAGATGGATCTTGACAGACTTGAACACTGGGCCCTATCTAACAAAATGAAATTCAATGCAGAGAAAAGTAAAGTCCTACACTTAGGTAAGAAAAACCAAAAATATACATATAAACTGGGTGAAACCACACTCAATAGCAGTGACTGTGAGAGGGATCTTGGAGTCTCAGTAGACAACCAGCTAAACATGAGCCAGCAGTGTGCAGCGGCAGCCAAAAAAGCCAATGCAATCCTAAATTGCATTAACAGAGGGATACAATCTAGGACTAGGGAGGTACTAATACCACTCTATAAAGCCTTAGTTAGACCACACCTAGAGTACTGCATCCAGTTTNCCAGGGGAGACATGATAGCAGTCTTCCAATATTTGAGGGGCTGCCACAGAGAGGAATGGGTCAAGCTATTTTCCAAGGCACCAGAAAGCCAGACAAGGAATAATGTATGGAAACTGACCAAGGAGAGATTCAACCTGGAAATAAGGAGAAAATTTCTGACAGTGAGAGCAATCAACCAGTGGAACAGCTTGCCTTCGGAGGTTGTGAGAGCTCCAACACTTGAGACTTTCAAGAGGAAATTGGACTGCCATTTGTCGGAAATGATGTAGGGACTCCTGCTTGAGCGGGGGGGTTGGACTAGATGACCTACAAGGTGCCTTCCAACTCTTTTACTCTGTTACTCTGTTACATGGGTGGGCTATTTTAGAATTGTCACAAATTACAACTATGATGGGCAGGCTCCATTACCATCATAAGTCGAGGACTTATACCTACAAAATGTATAATTATATGAAATAATGTACAGAAGATTTATAGGAGGGAAACTTGTCTTGGTAGATATTTTGTGTAAAAAAGTGCTTTTTTAAAGGTAAATGGGCAGCCCAATATTTATATATGATATGAAATGTTTGGGGTTTTTAACCTCAAGTTAGAGGAATAAATGTCCTATGTCTGTACTGTATGTCCTAGTTGACTTAAATATGAGTCAGCCGTGTGCTGCAGCTGCCAAACCAGCCAGTGCAGTCCTGGCTGCATTAACAGAGGGATAGTTTCAAGATCACAAGAAGTGCTAGTATCGCTTTATACCACACTGGTTGGACCACACATAGAATATTGTGTCCAATTCTGGTTACCCCGATAGAAAAAAGATGCTAAACCCTGGAAAGAGTGCGGAGAAGAGCAACAAACATGATTAGGGGGCTGGAGGCTAAAACATATGAAGAACAGTTGTGGGAAATAGGTATGTCTAGGCTAATAAAAAGAAGAACTAGGGGTGACACAATATATCGTCCAATATCAAAGAAGAGGGGGTCAACCTATTCTGCAAAGCACCTGAAGGCAGGACAAGAAGTAATGCATGGAGATCCAAGGAGAGATCCAAGCTGAAACTAAGGAGACATTTCCTGACAGTGAGAAGAATTAACCAGTGGAACAGCTTGCCTCCAGAAGTTGTGGGTACACTGGAGGTTTTTAAGAAGAGATTGGACAACCAATTGTCTGAATGGTATAGGGTCTCCTGTTTGAGCAGGGGTTGGACTAGAAGACCTCCAAGTTTCCTTCCAGCCCTAGGATTCTACGGTATGTGCACAGCTGGAAAAAAACTCAAGTCACAATATTCTAAGAAACAGGAAAATGGGAGTGACCAATATTGAGAAATGTTGATGGAAGGAGTCATCTGTCATCCTGTGATCCTGCATGAACAAAAAATTGACCAAACACTTGGCCTGCAAACATCAAGCTTTAGAGAGTAGAACAAAGGAGAAATTGCCACGCTCAAACTTTGGGCTCATCTAGCTGTTCTTCGTTCAGTGTAGTCCAGCAAAAATCCATTTTAAATGTTCAGAAGCACCTGAACAACCTCTGGTGTTTCTTAAGAAATCAAATATCTTTCGGGACTTCTATTCTTGCTACCTCAGCTACTCCTCTAGGATAGTGTTTGTCAACTTTAGGAACTTTAAGAGGGGTGAACTTCAACTCCCAGAATTCCCTGAAGTTGTGGGGAGGATCCATCCCTGAAATTTTTCAAGAAAAGAATTGGACAGCCACTTGTCCAGAAGAGTCTGCACCCTACCCTAGTCTGGGATCTGGACTAGAAGACCTCCAAAGTCCCTCCCAATTCTATAGGTCTATGAAAATTTGGGGTGTGGGGAGGACAGTTGTAGGCTGGGCTTGGTAAATAGATTGGATGGGAGGGTGGCTGTGGGATGGGGCCTGGGGGCAGGATTGTGGTGGGATTGAGAAGGGTTGGGGTTAGGGTTAAGCATGCTGGCTGGAGAATTCTGGGAGTTGAAGTCCACCCATCTTAAAGCATGCTGGCTGGAGAATTCTGGGAGTTGAAGTCCACCCATCTTAAACTTGTAAAACTTGAGAAACCTTGTTTCAAAAATTGACCCTGAGCTGCAGGGAGTCCATTTTTGGCTCTTGCTGTTGAAATCTGCAGTTTGAAGCCTTGGGGGGGGGGGTGAGCTGAGTATCTGACAAACTTTACCATGTGGGTCAGCAGCTCTTCTTATCTAACTGCCTCCATCCAAAGGCAAAGAGCCACATGCCCACCTGCACAGCTTTCCCTTCCTCTGTTTTTGCACCTGTGTTCGCGTTCCTCTTTCTTGTTCTTCCTTCCCTTGAGGGAGCAGGGAGGGGAGGGGGGAGGGGGAGGACTTCCTGGTCTTTGGACCTCCATATTCTTCTCCACAAAGGAAACTGCCAGCAGAGGAGGGATTTTCAGCAGTGGGAAAGATTACGCCACCCCTTCCATCTCTTTCTTCCAAAGCTTAGAACATGAGAAGGTTTAGAACAGGGATCTCCAACCTTGGCCACTTTACGACTTGTGGACTTCAACTCCCAGAATTCAACTTCAACTCAGCATGCTGAGGCTGAGGAATTCTGGGAGTTGAAGTCCAAAGTCATAAAGTGGCCAAGGTTGGAGACCCCTGGTTTAGAAGATGAGGAGAACCTAAGTGGCCTCCTTGGAAAGATGGCCAGTTGGGTGGACTGAGGAGGCACTCAGGACAGCTGAAAGAAGAGTTCCCAGTTCAGCGATGGAAGCTCAGCTTGGATGCAGCCGGGCGCCTGAGCCACTCTCTTCAACACAAAAGTACAAGAAGAGACATGCATCGTACCACTTCGTCTTAATCACCCTGTGATTTCTTCAGATCTTCTTGACTTCCTCCTGCGAAGAGGAAGCGAAGCCAGCCTGAAAGAGGAACTCTCTTGGTTCCTTCTGTCCCACCAGAGCCCCTGGTCAATAAAAAACAGAGAGAGCATGTGGCAGCTTTGGATCATGGCCCTCTTTCATCTTGCAGGTGAGTTCTCGAGTCAGAAAGATTTCTGGGTAGAGAAGTGCC
Source organism: Thermophis baileyi (assembly GCA_003457575.1). Taxonomy (NCBI): domain Eukaryota; kingdom Metazoa; phylum Chordata; class Lepidosauria; order Squamata; family Dipsadidae; genus Thermophis; species Thermophis baileyi. The sequence continues at coordinate 71,063 of QLTV01000206.1, forward strand.
ACGTTTCTGTTTCCTAAACTCTCGAAGGAACAGGACAAACACGTTGGGGGAGGTTGGCAGGAGGAGAGCTTGGGAATCCTCTCGGCTTCCCTTCCTGTGTCCAAGAGGAACTTGAAGAGAGGAAGGGGTTCGGGGAGGGGGATTCCTGTCCCAGCCAACAGCAGCAGAAGCAAAACCAAAAGAAAACCCCAGATCAGCACAGATTGTGTCAGTACGAGGACTCATTTCCAAAAAATGCGGTTGGGCTTCATAGGTGGAGCAAGCCACACTTTTTAGAGTGTCTACAGAACTTCTCATGAGCTGTTTGAAAAAGAAACTATTAAAAACTGAACTAACTACGCTAACACTTTTCCTTCCCTCCAAATTTCCCCATTTGAATCAGCTCACAAAAGAGCTTTAAAACAAGAAAATCAGAGAAAGCCCCAGGTAAAAAGAAATTAAAGAGTTGAATTCACACAACAGGCTTCATTTATGTTAAAGAGGCAGCAGCTGAATTTCCATCACAGGCTAAGTTTGGTTAGAATGAAGGTGGTTTCTGCCCTTTTGGGGGGGGGAGCTAAGCCAGGTGTGCAAATCCAGCTGGTTTGGTTGGTTTAGGGTTCAAAGGACTGGAACGCTCAGAAAATGGGTCAGTTTAATAACCGAGATTAGTGAGTTGTCTGGAAAGGGCCACGTGGCCTCCACAATCCTTTCTGGAGATGCCCACGTGGCCTCCACAATCCTTTCTGGAGATGCCCACGTGGCCCACGTGGCCTCCACAATCCTTTCTGGAGATTCTACAGAATTCTTTCGGGCATTTTGGAGGGATGAGAGAATTGGAGAGGTTGAAAGACCACCAAAATCTCCTGCTTCAGGTTCTTTGCAATGTGTGAGAAAACTAATTAACAGGTAGTCCTCGGCTTATGGCCATAATGGAGCCACTTATGACCTGTTTTGAACTTATGACGGACACATATACCCCAATGGCCATGTGATCACATTTTGGGTATTTGGCCACTGGCCTGCATTTATTGACGTTTATGGCAGAGTTCTGCAATAACAGGACCGTAATTTGTGATGGGTTTTTTGCTGGCAAGCAGGGTGTAAGGAACGCCTCTCCGTCTAACTTAAGAAAGCGAGAACTTCTGAGCCAATGTAGTTCAAAAGGATCTTTTATTAAGCAGAAGTGAAAGCAGTCCATTCAAAGCAACGTCTGAATACCCTTAGGCAACGCAGGTAGAGTTAAAGCAGTAGAGACCCCTCCCATTAGCCAGAATGCAGATTCTAGCCAATACACAAGTGTGAAAATGTTTTCTTTATCAACTGCTCTGGGAACCGGATAACCATACATTTCTCTGACCATCTTCTGTTATCCATTGAAGTGAAACATCCCACATTGCCCCTCATAAACCTTCTCCAAAAGTGAAGAGATGTCAGGATGTTTGGCGCCTGGGCATGGATTGTAAATCGTCCATTGACACAGGCAATGCTAATAAATCAAACCCAAGGCCCCCCCTTCTCTCAACTGAATGGCACGATCACTCTTTGGGATCTGACACAGGGTTTACTTCCGATTTCCAACAAAAAACATTCATTGGCTACAAAGATCCACTTAATGACTGCAGCATCTGTTTAACGGCCACCGCAAAAAAAGGTTGTAAAATCTGGTGAAATCAAGTGTGGTGACTCAATGAACAACTGGCACGATTTACGACTATAATTCCAGGCTCAATTACAGTCATAAGACGAGGACTATCTGCAGCTATAATAATCGGAGGCTCTAACTGTTTGCAACTGAGTTCCAAACCATTTGGAACAGGGGATTAACTCTGGGCATTCAAACTACACAGGCACTGCCATCTTCAGAATGGTAGGGTGGCATTTTTTTTCACAATCCTGAAGTGGGCCTGTTTGTGTGTCACACTCCCTCTGGGTGTGGGCATTGCACCATCAGTCCGGAAGCCTCCATCCCCAGGCCCCAGCCAGGTCTGGTTGCAGAAAAGGGGTCACTCCTGGAGATAAACAGGATTGGGGGCATCAGTATTTCTATGGGTATTTTGCCTGGCATCTGCATGGTCCTCTCCCTAATTTAATTTCAGTATTCTATTTTATTTATTATTCATTGTGGTGCTTGGGAGAAAAATACCCTACCTTGAGGTGGAGAGCATCTGGGGAGGGAGCAGCATTTGTTACAAATATGCAACATTTGGGGCACGTGGCAAATCATGGTTAGGAACAGATGACATGGTTTATCAGCCAGGGCTGGTTGTACAATCAGTACGGGTTGATTTATTAAATGTTGGCTAAATAGCAGCAAGTGTTAGAATGCTTTGTTCATCTGGATATGTGAGATTTCAGCAGGATTGCATTTACAACTTTGGAACACAATCAAGACCTCTGAAAAATGATTGAAAATAAAATTATTAAAAATTAAAAGGTAAAAGGTAAAGGTTCCCCTCGCGCATATGTGCTAGTCGTTCCCGACTCTAGGGGGCGGTGTTCATCTCCGTTACAAAGCTGAAGAGCCAGCGCTGTCCGAAGACGTCTCCGTGGTCATGTGGCCGGCATGACTAAACGCCGAAGGCGCACGGAACGCTGTTACCTTCCCACCAAAGGTGGTCCCTATTTTTCTACTTGCATTTTATTACGTGCTTTCGAACTGCTAGGTTGGCAGAAGCTGGGACAAGTAACGGGAGCTCACCCCGTTAAGCAGCGCTAGGGATTCGAACCGCTGAACTGCTGACCTTTCTGATCGACAAGCTCAGCGTCTTGGCCACTGAGCATGACTGAGCATCACCAATGAAAATTAAAAATTAGAGGGGAGATATTCTATTTCTTGAAGATCTTCAATATACATTGAAATATTTATTTATTTTTATTTTTCCAGCCTTCCAAGGGATGGAACATGATTCCAAAGAGGGCTCCAAGAGGGCTCTACAGGAATTTCACGACGGGCTCACCCAGAACAAGACGGTGCTGGAAAATGAGACAGACACCCCTTGGAGATCAACGTGGGTGGTCAGCACAACCACTCCTCTCCTGACCGTGCAAACCAGCACTGACTACAAAGCCAGTAAGCCTCAAAAGGAGGGGAGGGAGAGAATACAAGTCCCAGACGCTTGTGCGCTTCTCAGGAGAACCAACGCTCGCTACCATATGGTTTCTCTGAGGTTGCACAGCTATAACAAAATAAAAGAATAACAGAATGCAGAATAACAGAGTTGGAAGGGGCCTTGGAGGTCTTCTAGTCCGCTCCAACCCCAGGGTCTTTCTTCTCCGTGATTACAATTTTATTAGTTCATCGGAATATAAAATACAAAGAAAATGAAAATAATTGGAATCTAGGGGAGGAAAAGGGGAAGAGGAGAAAGTGTGGGATAGAAGGGGAAAAAGAAAAAAAAGGTGTTCACTTCCGACTCTTTCCTTTTAGAAAATAATAACATTGCAGCCTCAACTTGTATATTTTTATACAATAATACAGGTAATCCTCAGCTTACAACAGGGGTCCCCAAACTTGGCAACTTTAAGACTTGTGGACTTCAACTCCCAGAATTCTCCAGCCAGCATAGCTGGAAGTTGAAGTCCACAAGTCTTAAAGTTGCCAAGTTTGAAGACCTCTGGCTTATAACCACAACTGAGCCCAAAATTTCTGTTGCTGAGAGAGACAGTTGTTAAGTGAGTTTTGCCTCATTTTATGACCTTTCTTGCCACAGTTGTTAAGCGATTCCCTGCAGTTGTTAACTTAGTGACATGGTTGTTAAGTGAATCCGAATTTCCCATTGACTTTGCTTGTCAGAAGGTCGCAAAAGGGGATCACATGACTTCAGAACACTGCAGCCGTCATAAATATGAGTCAGTTGCCGAATTTTGTCTGAATTGTCATCACTTGATCCTGGGAATATCTGCAACAGTCGTAAGGGTGAAAAAGAGTCATAAGTCACTTTTTTCATTGCCGTTGTAACTTTGAATGGTCACTAAATGAACTGTTGCAAGTTGAGGACTATATATACTTAGCCATTTCTATAACAACAAAACCGCTAATCAGCAAAACCAAAATCAACGTTCCATTTTTTTCCATCACAAGCACAAAATCCAATAGCTGAATTTTAACATTCAGCTAAGGAAGTTAAAAAAAAAAAAAGATATATTAGAATTGATTGATTTTGGAAATATTTTCAAAGAAAAGTTTAGTTTTAAAATGGAGGCCTCCTTCTCCCCCAAACGTCATCCCCACATCACAGCGACTTGCACCTACTAACTCAGGGGTGTCAAACTGGATTCTTCAGTTTGCCAGATCAGCATTGTACTTTTCCTCCACCGGCCGGCCGGCCGGGGAATGGGGTAGGAGGAAGAGATGGAATGGACGCCTCCTGCAGCACCCTGCCGGCCAAAATGGGACACAGGGGGGCACGTGCAGGCCCCCCGCGCCCCGTTTTCAGCCTGGACAGCCTCCTGCAGCACTCTGCTGGCCAAAATGAGGTGCAGGGGGGCGCTTTGGCACAGGGGGCCCAAGTGTGGCCCCCGCACACCCTGTTTTGGCCAGCAGAGGCACCATGGGCCGGTCCTTTGCTATTTCCAAGGCGGCCCCGCGGGCCAGATTTAAGCACTCTGCAGGCCGCATCCCGCGTTTGACACCCCTGTACTAACTGTCCCCCCTCCTGGGCTCCTCCAGGGAGGCTGACGGCCCCAACCATCACCGTCCATGCCAAGAATGGGACCTGCCGGGCCCTCCTGAGATGTGCAGTGCCAGAAGAGGAAGCCGGCAACCTGAATTTCACCTGGCTCCAGGTCAACGGCAGCGTGGTTCTCTCCACGGCGCAGACGCTGAACATCACCCAGAAGCCTCAGCAGGGTGCCCCGGATTACGTCTGCACCGTTCGCAGCCAGGCGGGTGAACTTTCCAGCATGGTTTCATTGAAGAAGCATTGCCAGGGTGAGCGCAGATTCTGGTACAAAATCAGGTGATGTTAAGGCACCAGAGGGTTTCACCCAGGGGTACAGCAACGTTTCACGTTTGAAATTGTGAGGGCAAAGGCTGGGCAGACTCACACCATGGCTGCTGCAGTAGCCGTGCCGGTCAAAAACATCCATTTAGAACAGTGGTTCGCAACCTTTCTAATGCCGCGACCCCCCCCGCCGCCGTGACCCCCCCGCCACCCGCCGTGACCCCCTCCCTGCCCCCTCCCCGTGCGGGATGAGGTGACAAAGGGGGCGTGGCCCCACGGGCCAAGCCATTTGGGTTCTTTTACCCTCTGCGCATGCGCAAAGCGTTCTGCGCATGCGCAGAGGGTAAAAGAACCCAAATGGCGGCGTCCAGGCGGGTGGGCGAAGTCTCCCTTTTCCAACGCTACCGGCTGTCCGGCGACCCGCAGGCACGGCCGAACCGGGAGCATTTCACCCCTGCAGTGATGGTGGCACCAAGATGGCAGGCTAACGCGCATGGCGACCCCTGTGAAATGGTCGTTCGACCCCCAAAGGGGTCGCAACCCACAGGTTGAGAACCGCTGATTTAGAAGAAGATGGAGATTTATTATATCAGTATTTATAATTATGATTATGATGTTTATAAATATTTATTACATGTATACATCGCTCATCTTACTACCCAAGGTGACTCCGGGCTAAATGCTCTTCGATGCTCCTTGTTCGTCCTCAAAGAACTCTGCAGATAGCAATTTTTTTATCTGCCAACAGAAACCAACTAAAGCCCCCCAAAGCATCTTAAGTAAATCCAAAGGCCCCGTAGCCCAAGAAATAAAAGCAAAAATCATCCACAACCTACAGTGAAAGGACTGTAACAGCCACTATGTAGGACAGACAGCACATCCATGAACGCCTATTAGCAGTCAAAAGACACAAGGAAAACTCTTCAATCTCACAACACATGAAGAGACTCAACCACAGTGTCAACTGGGAAATTCAACTGGGAAATTTTAGATCAAAACCACTAGGGAATTCCTAGAACAGGGGTGTCAAACTCAAGGCCTGGGGGCCAGATCCGGCCCATGGGGTGCTTAGATCTGGCCCACGGGGCCACCACGGAAACAGTGAAGGACCAGCCCGCGGTGCCTCTGCCAGCGAAAACGGAGCTCCATTTTCGCTGGCAGAGGGCTGCAGGACACCGTCGTGCCTGAAAATGGAGCTCAAGAGCCCGTTTTTGCTGGCAGAGCGCTCGGGCCACCACAGGTGGCCCCAACATGAGTGATGTCAAGCTGGCCATGCCCACCCCAGCCCCTGAGGTCATACACAACCCTGATGCGGCCCTCAATGAAATCAAGTTTGACACCCCTGTCCTAGAAGCTTGGCATTCAAATAAATCAGCCATCAACAGACACATAGAGATAAACCACATTTACACGCCAGTGCAAAGAGACAATAAAAAAGCTAAGAAGGGACCATCAAACCAGAACACATCCTCGCCAGTAACCAACACCCAGATAAGCAGGGATTAACACCAGACAAACAATCAAATAGAAAACAATAACCTAATCAAGGAACTACTGAGAAAACCCCACCCCACCAACCCTGGCAGGGCAAACTATTGTATATAAATAGGGAGCAAGCCCCACAACTGATGATGTTACCTAATTTGATAACGAAACGTCTGCAAGAAAACAACCAAGCTCAGAGAGCACCAAGGGGCCCACCGTCTTTCTGATTTTCTATTCCTGTTTCATTAAAATATTTGTTAACAAAAGCAGCAGATACAGAGCACCTGGCAGGCATCAAGACTGGCATTTAAGGCATCGCCATCTTCCTCTTCTAACCTGACGATGGCTTATGGCAAGGGATGTTTGCAATCCTGGGGGCCCATGGCACAGGAGAGAGGAAAGGAAGAAAATTCATTTGGTGTGACTCACCCGGGAAGACATCCTGAAAATATAACCGCAGGTGGTAGAGTGGAATGTCAAGAGTTTGAGCACACAGAAGTCAAACTTGTAGATAACACAGAATATTTAACAAAGATTAATGCTACAGTTAAGAAGACCAGATGTATAGTTTGGGTTAATGTTGGTGGTACATTAATTTTAATTTCCAGATGTAGAGTTTGAGTTAATGTTGGTGGTACATTAATTTTAATTTTGAGATGTAGAGTTTGGGTTAATGTTGGTGGTACATTAATTTTAATTTCCAGATGTAGAGTTTGGGTTAATGTTGGTGGTACAATTGCTTGTCAATCCTATCATAGAATTGGAGGGAATTTAGAAGTCTCTAGTCCAGGGGTGTCAAACTCAATTTCATTGAGGGCCGCATCAGGGTTCTGTTTGACCTTGGGGGCTGGGATGGGCATGGCCAGAGTGGGCATGGACAGCTCAATGTCACTCGTGTCAGGGGCACCTGTGGAGGCCCGAGTGCTCTGCCAGCAAAAACGGGCTCCCGAGCTCTGTTTTCGCCTGCAACGGCCTCCTGCAACCCTCTTCCAGTGAAAATGGAACTCAAGAGGGCCACCTGCAGCCCTCCCAAGCTCCGTTTTCACTGGCAGAGGCACCGTGGGCCGGTCCTTTCCTGTTTCCAGGGCAGCCCCGCAGGCCAGATCTAAGCACCCCGCGGGCCGGATCCGGCCCCCGGGCCTTGAGTTTGACACCCCTGCTCTAGTCCAACATACACTGATGGTCTTACCTAGTTTGGGTGACGAAACCTCTGCAAGAAAACAGCCAAGTTCAGAGAGCACCAAGGGCCCCACAGTCCTCCTCTTCCTCCTCCTCGTCTCCCCCCCTCCTCCTCACCCTGCCCACAAACCCCACCCCATTTTAGCACTGATGATGTTACCTAGTTGGGTAATGAAACTTCTGCAAGAAAACAGCCAAGTTCAGAGAGCACCAAGGGCTCTTCATTTTAACCCTGAGCTACAAATATTCTTCTCTTATCAGTCCAACTTCTGCCTATTGCAGAATTGACAAGGATTCTGTGACCAATGACCATTCAGCCTCTGGTGAAAAACCTCACCACTTCCAGTGGCAGCTTGTTCCTCTGGCTGATGGCTTTTGTACTCTCAGGAAGTTGTGAAGACACCTGCCAGGGAAGAGCATTCTTGGAGCAAATCTGTACTCTAGGCAGGTATCTGGACTAGACTAGATGATCTCCAAAGGCCGTCCAACCTATTATTCTATGATGAAATACACCATGATACCAGAGTTACGTATTTTGGGGTGTCAACTCCTCCCATTGGGCGCACTGATGAGAGTTAAATCCTTACTCCGGCTTTCCCCAACCTGGTGCCCACCATTTGAGTTGGGGTTGCTAGCCTAGTGGGTCATTTTGGGTGGGTGGGGGGAGTTGTCATAAATTATACTTCATAAAAATGTTTTAAAATCTCAGCAATTTTCCTAGAAAAAAATAGGGGAAGGATCTAATTGACTTTGCTTTTATTTTGGGTTCCTACAGATCCGCCTATCACCAGCAAATATCTCTCGGCATCCTTTTATGCTAAATATATCGTCCCACTTTTGATCGTTCTTGTGATCTTGCTGGTCCTCTTCTTAATGTACAGGCGAAAAAGAGGAAGAGGTGAGACGTCACTGTTCTTTTTTTAGCAGGAATGCTTATTTGCAAAATGGTTTATTATTCATTATTAAAATATATAAAACATAGTGGTTGTAGGAATTGGGTATGTCTAGTCTAGTGAAAAGAAGGAATCATAATAATAATAATAATAATAATAATAATAATAATAATAATAATAATAATAATAATAATAATAATAATAATAATAATAATAATAATAGCCTTTATTGTCATTGTACATCATGTATACAACGAAATTGGTTTAGCCTCTACTGGTGCAATCCATAACAAAAAATACAGGACAATACGGTTCCCAATTTATACAAGTAATTGGGGAAAGAAAAAAAAACTACTCATGCGTTTCCATATGTACGTGGAGTGATTGTGATTGTGTTTAGGAGTCTGTCAGCCCATGGGTAGAAGCTGTTCTTAAACCTGTTTGTCCGGCTGGCTATACTTCGGTGTCTTCTGCCCGATGGTAAAAGTGAAAAGAGACACTGGCCAGGCCAGGGTGTGAATCATCCCTAAGTATCTTCCTTACTCTGCTGAAACAGCGAGACCTGGCGATGTCGTCCAGCGGTGTTAGAGGGCAACCAATGGTTTCTTGTGCCGAGACAGTGGCTTGGTCAAAGTTTTCTTGCAGGCAGATCAATTCTCCATGACTTCAGGTCTCCAGGCAGGACCTTGGTTGACATTTCACAGCCCTCATATCCCAATCCAAGGCAGACAGGACTAGCCAACGAATTAACCACCAGTCCTGGCCATGGGCAAGATGATGGGCAGGGGGTGGGGTGCCCCGAATAATGCCTGCAGCAGCCCAGCGTGCACGCAAGCAGCAGAGCCTCCAAAGAATTTGTATCTCTTTTCTTTCCCGTCCAACAGAAATCCACAACAGCATGGAGTACATCAACGAGTCTTCAGGTACGTCATCTTCGTAGCCATGGCCCTCATCAAGAGCCACGGCTGGGCCACGTTCACATTTCTTGGGTGCCTAGATGGGAAACTGCTCTGGGGTGCTGTAAATCAGGAGTTTGTTTGTACTTTCACGTAGCAGCAAAGAGGGTGTCAGGCACCATAAATCAGGAAGTCCAGGCAGTTCAAATGAATATATAGGTTTATTGCAAGCTCAAGCTCTCGACAAGAATCTGGCCAACTAACAGTTCAAAGCAAATTGGCGGCAGATAAGAGTCAATGGAACTCAAGGTGGGCCAGACTTAGATCTCTTGTGAGCACGAAGGGACTCGAGACTGATGACTTGCTTGACCCCTCCCTCCCTTGGGCTCAGCCTGGTACAAGCCTCATCTATATGAGGATTATAAATCAGAGCAGGGGGACCCAACCTTGCTGACTTTCAACTCCCAGCAGCCTCAGTTAGCACATGCAACGGTGGGGGGTGCTGGGTGTTGTAGTTCTAACAGGTCTCTTTAGGTGGAGCACCCATTCTACATCCTGAGCATGAACAGGGCTTGATTCTCATTTCAGACTCCGACAACGAGGTGGGTCCTTCGGTGGAACAGACGGCAGAGGTCAGCTTCCTTCCTGAGGTAATCCGGTTATGCCGTATGGGGGGATGGGAGTCCCGTTTCCTTTCCCACTTTTGCCTGGTCCTCTGCATTGCCCGAGAAATAGAGTCCTCGACTTACAACGAGTTGCTTAACAAGCAATCAAAGTTGCAACAGACCTACCTTGGGGCTACTTACAACCCAGTTCCAGTGGTCAGGCCGTCTCCGCAATCGTGTGACCGAAGTTCAGCTGTTCAATAACAAGGCCACATTTATGGCTGTTTGCACCATCCCACGGTCATGTTTTATGATGGTTTTGCCAAAAAAAAACCAGGACTTCTGGTTCTTGGCCAGACCGTGCCAATAGCCAATCATTGGTTTTGTTAACGAGCACTGTGCTTGCTTAACGACCACTGCAAAAGTTGTAAAACCAGGCTGGTCTCATGAGCAACCCATTTTATGACCGTCGTGACATACAACCAAAATGGGCAGCCTCCATTATGGTCGTATGTCGAGGACTACCTGTAAGGATGGCTCATCTTCAGAGCAGAAATGGCAGGATTGCAGGAGGGATGGACAGGGGTCTCCCGACTCCCCACCTTGACTGGATGGCTGCTGCCCCCAGGAGCTGCAGGAATATTAGCAGCAGCAAATTCTGCCTTCCTTTTGCTATTTTGGCAGCCTTTGGAGATGAGAGTGGATAAACTCCAGACATTTTGGCTTTTGACTTTAAAATTGCACTGCTGTAATTCAACTCTTTTGCTCCAAAAGGCCACCAACAGCCGCTCAGGGTTTTAGACCAGGGCGCTCCAAACGTGGCCCACTTTAAGACTTGTGGACTTCAATTCCCAGAATTCCCCAGCCAGCAAGCTGGAGAATTCTGGGAGTTGAAGTCCTCAAGTCTTACAGTTGCCACGGTTGAGAAATCCCTGCTTTAGAGCTGCAGATGTGAACGTGGACAGAGGAAAAGGGTTTTTCTGTTCCTTGCAGGGCGTTAAACCTCTCCCTCAGGACAACACGTCCATCGCAGAAGCAGCCGTCAGCAACCAGGAAAAGGCCTCCGATACACCGAAGCAACTTCCAACTCAAGCATGATTTTTGCTTCAGATTCTGGGTCACTGCCTTCTCCCCCATGTTAAGGAATGTTAAGGGTGGTGGGGTGGGGAAGGAGGGCTGGCCACCCCAGGTAAGAAGCCCTGGAATGCCCCCCACACAGGAGAAGCCACCTTCTGGCTTCCAAGACTGACATCTTATCTCCAACTTCCCTGGTGGCAAAACTGGCACCAAAGGAGCAGGACCATTTTAGTCTTGCTTACGTAGGTTCTCGGCAGTTTTGGCCAGACTCTCTTTTTGGATCATTTCCAAGAATTGGAAGTGGAAAAGACCACACTTGGAATACTGAATCCAATTCTGGTCACCATGATACAAAAAAGACGTGCAGAGAAGAGCAACAAAGATGATTAGGAGGCTGGAGGTTAAATCATTCAATGAGCAGTGTTCCAGTATATGAGGGGCTGCCCCAGAGAGGAGGGGTTCAAGCTATTTTCCAAGGCACCTGAAGGCCAGACAAGGAACAATGTATGGAAACTGAACAAGGAGAGATTCGACCTGGAAATAAGGAGAAATTTCCTGACAGTGAGAACAATCAACCAACAGAACAGAAGTTGCCTTCAGAAGTTGTGGGAGCTTCATCCCTGGAGGCTTTCAAGAAGGGACTGGACTGCCATCTGTCAGAAATGGTGTAGGGCCGTGATGGCGAACCTATGGCACGTGTGCTGGAAGTGGCACGCAGAGCCATCTCTCCGGGCACGCGGAGCCATCGCCTGTTGCTCTTCCAGGTTCCGGTGCACCAGCCAGCTGGTCTTCACGCACGCGGGAGTGCCAGAAACCGAAAGAACAGTCACCCGGTGCGCATGCACTCGCCGGGAAGATGATCTTCCTGTTTCCGGTGTGCACATGCACGCTGGCCACTTGGCCTGGTATCTGGCGCACATCCGTGCAAAGAACAACTTATGTGCCCAAAGACATGGAGACAGGATCCCGGCTGTCGCTTCCTAAGGGAACAGAGCTGTCAGCCAGGAAGTTGGGGCTTCCCTCCCTCCCCGCCTGAGCGGGCTTCTTGCGCGGCCCCAGCCCTCCAGCCCACAGCGACGTGCGTCCGCAGTCCAGAGCGCCTGGCCGGCTCAGGCACCCCAGAAGAGAAGCAGCAGCAGCACCGCTTCTTCTCGGTGGCGCGCGAAGGCGGCGGTTCTCCATGTGATGGCGAACCTTTTAGACACCGAGTGCCCAAACTGCGCACACGCGCATGCCCAAACTGAAAGGTGTGCAAATGCACGCATGCACGGACATGCGCAAACATGCATTAATGCCCAAACATGCATGACCATGCGCATGCAGACATGCGTGAACATGCACATGCGCAGACATGCGCACATGCCCAGCAGAGACCCGAAGACCAGCTGGCCGGCGCGATGCGGGGCATCCCAACATCGGCAGCATGGCAAGAGGTAAGATCTTTTTCTTTCGTGAGCTTCTGTTTCGTCGTTTGCAGGGCAACAGAAGCTCACGAAAGAAACGCCACTGGAGAGATCTGACCTGGGGCGACGGCATGCATGCCAGCAGAGAGGGCTCTGCGTGCCACCTCTGGCACACGTGCCATAGGTTCGCCATCACAGATCTAGCATGACAAAGAGAAGGACTAGGAGTGACATAATACAATCTTCCAATGTTTGAGGGGCTATCACAGAGAAGAGGGTGTCAACTTATTCTCCAGAGCACCTGAAGGCAGAACAAGAAGCAATGGATGGAAAATTATCAAAGAGAGATCCAATTTAGAAGTAAGCAGAAATTTCCTGATGGATGCAAATTAATCAATGGACCGGCTTGCCTTCAGAAGTTGTGGGTGCTCCATTCCTGGTTTTCAAGAAGAGATTGGACAGCCATTTGTCCAGAATGGCCCTGAGCATGGAGTTGGACTAGGAGACCTTCAAGGTCCCTTCCAACCCTATTATTCTATACTGTACGTTCCAAGTTGGATGCACGATATTATGTTTCTGCTCTTTGAATGGGAGGTCAAGTGAGTTGCCATTCTGTGTGTCTAAGGTCTTGTTCCTCTCACGTATAACGTTGGACATTTGTGTGAAACCACCAGTAGTAGTCATCCACCAATTCTGGGTGATGTATCATCAGTCTGTAGGTGATACCCAGTCATCTACGCCTATCCTGGTTTGAACAGAGGTCACAGTGGAAACCCTGACTGGTCTCTAAAGGTGTCATGGTCTGGATGAGTGAGACTCAGCAAGAGATTGGCTACAAAATGGAATGAATAATCTTGAAAAAGGAAAAAAGCAAAATGGAGAATGTAGATTTGCAACTATTATAAAAATGAACTGTAATATTTCAACATTACAATATGGGGGAGAGAGAGAGAAACAGGTCTGCCCTCCTGGCTTCCAGAAACTTGCAAGATCCTTATGGAGAAGGGGTGCCTGCCATCTCTTCTTCTTTCTCTGGAGAAGCCAAAAATTCCTACGGGAACATCAAAACATGAGTAGCATCTCATGATATGTCTTGTCCTGTATTCCCACCGATGTGATGCCTGTCTTTCAGGGGCTAAACGCAGCTTGGTCAGCCTATTGTGGAATCCCCACCAGGGGGTAAAAAAAACCAACTCCTGAACTGCCGTGGTTCCCTTGATTAAGAACAGACAAAATCTGAGTAGGAAGTGCCAAGGAAATTTCCACTGGTGGAGGAAGAGATGGATCAAAGGGGTGGGAGGGAAATGAAGCCATCCTGGGATCCATGGCCAAGACCCCTGGGGAGGGGGCACCCATATTGTATTTAGATACTTGTCAACCTGTTCCAAATTTGGAGGTCCTTGGTGCTGTGTGAGCTTGGTTGCTTTCTTGCAGACATTTCACTACCCAACTAGGTAACATCACCAGCCTCCACTGTTTGAATGTTGGCATCCATGTTGACACATTTCAATGGTTAAGCTTCAAGTAGCACTGATCGTGTTACCTAGTTGGATAATAAAATGCCTGCAACAAAACAACTAAGCTCAAAAAGTACCAAGGAGCCTAGAGTTGTCCTCCTCCTCCTCTGCAGACCCCACTTCCTTCTGGCATTGATGAGGTTACCTAGTTGGGTCCTGAAACGTCTGCAGGAAAACCACCAGAGCCTCAAGGACCCCACAGTTCAACCCCGAGCTACAGATATTCTCTATTGTTCCAAGTTTAACATCAATTTGTTATATAATCTGGAGTAATGTTAATTTAAGAGTTTGCCATCCCAAACAGAAGCACCAGTAGCTGTTTTTTTTCTCTTGTTCCTTTCATAACCAATGATCCAGCTATTTATCCTGTAATGAATCCCTTACTGTAAATAAAGAAACACCAGGAGTTAAATTGGTTTAAATTAGATGTTCTTTGAATTGTGTTAATCCTTCCGTTTAACATCCTCCTGAGCTATAGTAACCCATTAAGTCTTCGCCCTCACAGCTTAAACGATCCCTTGGTGTAATCTTACACTTATGGGATTATGAGCCACCGAAAAAAGAGCTGCGATCTCTAAACGTAGTTAACAGTGAACTGCAAATCCAGTACATGTCTAATTCAAGGGTTACTTTTATGAAGAGCAGTTATGACAGTCCTTTGTTCAAGGATCTTTATGGTTCCAAATCTCTAAGAAGGAAAATGGTGACATGCAATCTTGGATATTTTTTGGGAAGTTTGCTGGTGTATCTTCAGACAGGAAACCCCATTCATACCTCTGAACACCTGTTTTTACCATTTCCAAGAAGCTATTGGGGGGGGGGGATTGTAAAATGTTGCTTGATCATTTGGAAACTGAATTGAAGCTTGTTACCTTGGCAAAAGCAACCCATTTAACAATAAAAAAGTTGGAAGGGAACCTTGGAGGTCTTCTAGTCCAACCCCCTACTCAAGCAGGAGACCCTATGCCCATGCTGGAGAACCTATGGCACGCGTACTGGAAGTGGCACGCAGAGCCATCTCTCCGGGAACGCGAACCGTCGGCCATTGCTCTTCCAGTTTCCAGCGCACTGGCCAGCTGGTCTTCACACACGCGGGAGCACCAGAAACCGGAAGAGCAGTCACCTGGTCTTCCAGTTTCGGCCTGCATGTGTGCGTGAATACCAGCTGGCCTGAGCGCATGTGCACGCTGGAAAACGGATGATCATCTTTCCAGGCACGCGCATTCGTACCAGGCAGCTGCTCTTCCAGTTTCCGGCACTCCCGCGCGCATGAAGACCAGCTGGCCGGCGCACCAGAACCCGGAAGAGCAACGGGCAACGGCTCGCATGCCCAAAGACGTGGAGAGGGGATCCCAGCGGTCGCTTCCTAGGGGAGCAGAGCTGTCGGCCAGGATGGGTGGGCCGGGGCTTCCCTCCCTCCCCGCCCGAGCGGGCTTCTTGCGCGGCCCCAGCCCTCCAGCCCGCAGCAACACGTGTCCGTGGTCTGGAGCGCCTGGCCGGCTTGGGCGCACAGGGCAGTGGGGCAGCGTTTGCTGGCTGGGCGGCCAGCCGCCCTGCCTGCTGCTCCTGCTGCTGCCGGAGGCGAAAGGGCGTCGGCTGTTCTCGCGCTGCCACTTCTGGCTGGCATGCTGGAGCAACCAGGAGGAGCCACCGCCATCGGGGAAGTGAGCTGCCCCAGGAGGGCTGGAGGAGAGCGCAGCTCCTCATGCATGGAGACGCCGCCAAGGGCCCGGCTCGCCGGTGGGAAGCAGCTGCGGGTGCCAGCCGGTCGCTCCTGCCTCTCGCCCTGCGGCTGCCGTTCTTCTGGGGCGGCGGGGCTGCACAGGCGCTGAGTCCGCACAGGAGGAATGTCTGTCCGGCACCGGGTAAGAGGCGTGCCAGCCGGGAAGCAGTCTCACTCCCTTGGCAGAAGTGGCGGGGGGGGGCTGTGCTACCTTGTTCTCGGTGGCGGGCTGGGCGCTTCATTGACACTCTTCCGGTTTCCAGCGCGTGCATGCGCACCAGCCAGCTGGTCTTCTCACGCGCATGCCGGGCGTCAGCTCTTCCAGTTTCTGGCACGCGGGAGCACGCGTGCTTCCGTTTCGGCAATCGGTGCCTAAAAGGTTCGCCAACACTGCCCTGTGCCATCCCAGAGAAATAGTTCTCCAAATTTGGTGGATAACTCCTCTGTATCCTCCTCTGTATTGGATCTTCAGGCCTGCCAGGTTGCTTTCAATTCTAATAAAAGCCAGGGACCATTCCCCAACTGGACGAGCCCCCACCCCAGACCCCCCTCCCTTCCTGAAAACATCATCAGGCCAGACAGAACAAATACCCAAAACTCCAAAAGCTGTTTATTTTTAGAAAAAAATGTACAATTTTACTTCCTATTATTTATGAAAAAAAACCCTCGACTAACTTTGTTGTAATGCTTAGTAAGTACCACTGCAAACGGTAAAAACAAAATTTTATATATTAAAAAAAATTTACATTTTACAATTTTCTACATGCATGCACAAGGTTTCTCTGCTTTTATTTGGGGGGGGGGTGAATGTCAGAAAACGGTTTCCTAAATTCGGTGTGTGTGTGTGGGCGTGTATGTGTGTTTGAGCTAAGGAGAAAGGTGGCCTCTGTTTTAATAATACTTCCACAGTCTGAGAGGGGCAGATGGTCTCTTGAACTCTTTTCTCCTGCTAAACAACCAAGTCTTAAAATGACATGAAAATGGCAGTGAAGTTAATTCTCGAAGACCAGGTCTGGATGTGCTTTCAAATTTAAGAGGATCAAGAGTGGGCTACAAATACAAGACCCCCCCTGCCCCCCCCGTGAAGATTAGAAAGTTTCTATAGATAGCCCTTGACTTACGACTCGTTTAGTGACCAGTTACAACAGCGCTGCTGTTGTAGCATGGTCTTTGCACTTGTGACCATGTGAGCACAAGCCAGGTTCTTGGCAACCAATTCACACATACGACGGTTGCAGCATCCTGAGGTCACATGATCCCCATTTGCAACCGTCCCAGCCGGCTTCTGATCCAAGCGAAGTTGATGGGGATGCCGGCAGGGAAGGTTGCAATTTGCAGTCATGGGTTGCCTGCTTTACTAACCAATAGTGACTCCATTAACGGCCATGGCAAAAAATGTCATAAAAAACTCAGGCGTGGTCACATGATGCCTCACTTAATGACATTTTTCCAATCATGGTTGTAAGTCGAGGACTACCTGTACTTGTGTTTTTCCAAGTGCAACTGATTGGGGGAAACTGTTAACTTTTGTCATCTAACAGCCACCCAAAAATTCCTCTAAACCAGGCTGTCCAACAACCTTGACAACTTTAAGCCTTGTGGACTTCAACTCCCAGAATTCCCCAGCCAGCACAGCTCCTAAACCAAGACGCCACCATCCAAAATCAAGAATAGATCACTGGAGGACCCCATTAAGAATCTCCCTAAGAAACCGATCTCTTCTCTAGGTCCAAGATCTGGGTGCAAACTGCTTTCAAAGGCCCTGAAATCCTCCTGATGGAATTAACAGATTAACAGAATTGGAAGGGACCTTGTAGGTCATCTAGTCCAACCTCCATCCAAGCAGGAAACCCTACATTATTTCTGACAGATGGCAGTCCAATCTCTTCTTGAAAGCTTCCAGTGATGAAGCTCCCACAACTTCCAAAGGCAACTTCTGTTCCATGATTGTTCTGTCAGAAAATTCCTCCTTATTTCCAGGTTGAATCTCTCCTTGTTCAGTTTCCATCCGTTGTTCCTTGTCTGGCCTTCAGGTGCTTTGGAGAATAGCTTGACCCCTTCCTCTCTGTGGCAGCCCCTCAAATATTGGGAGACTGCTATCCTGTCTCCCCTGGTCCTTCTCTTCACTAGACTAGCCGTGCCCAGTTCCTGCAACCATATGTTTTACTCTCCAGTCCCCTAATCATCCTGGTTGCTCTTCTCTGCACTCTTTCTAGAGTCTCAACATCTTTTTTATAGTGTGGTGACCAAAATTGGATGCAGTACTCTAGGTGTGGTCTTACTAAGGCTTTATAGAGTGGTATTAGTACCTCCCTTGATCTTGATTGTATCCCTCTGTTAATGCAATTTAGGATTGTATTGGCTTGTTTGGCTGCCGCCGCACAGTGTTAGCTCATATTTAATTGGTTGTCCACTTAGACTCCAAGAGTGAGGACAATTAAGCAGTGGAACAGAAGTTGCCTTCAGAAATCATGGGCGCTCCATCAATGGAGGTTTTTAAGAAGAAACTAGACAGTCACTTATCTGAAATGGTATAGGTTCCCCTGCTTGAGCAGGAGGCTGGACTAGAAGACCTCCAAGGTCCCTTCCAGCTTATTCTATTTTATTCAGCAGTGGGTCACAGACACAGTGCTGTTAAAGGCCGCAAAGGTGTAAGACCTCACCTGGTGGGCACCTGCTCAGAAAAACCAAGGTCAGCATCTGCATAACGACCAAGAGGGACTTTTGAGCCTTTAGCAGATTTACTGAGACATCTATCAGTGGTCCTCGACTTACGACAACAATGGAGCCCAAAATTTCCATCGCTAAGACTGGGTTAAGTGAGTTGCGGCTGATTTTACGACACTTTTGCCACCGTTGTTAAACCAACCACCGCAGTCGTTAAGTAAATCAAGTGGTCGTTAAGCGAATCTGGCTTCCTCCATTGATTTTGCTGGTCGGACGCCAGCTGGGAAGGCCACGAGTGGTGATCACATGACTCCAGGACAGTGCAACCGACATCGGTGGCCACGCGTCCCGATTCGGATCTCGTGAGGGTGGGGAGGCTGCAACGGCTGTGTACAAGACATAAGCCACTTTTAGTGCCATTGTAACTTTGGTCACTAAACAAATAGTTGTAAGTCGAGGACTACCTGTCCTGGAAACGTCTCTGCGAAGGAGATTGGGCTGGTCTCCATCAGTTGCTCACTTTGGGGAAATGTTACGGCAGGAATAAGGAAACGCTATAAATATATAAATATAATGCAAGCTCCAATGTCAGCATTGATTTATTTTTTAAAAGGCATCCCCCTTCCCAAAGCCAATGCCGTGATTTAAATTGGAATATTCTGATGAAGTTGTAAAGGCTTTAAGACCGTTTGGTTCAAGGCAAAACCATCACTGCAATTTCACCTTACTGTGGCCAGTTCCTCTCCCAAAAAATTAAAATTATTTAAAAAATGTGAATCACAGTGATATACCCGGAGGTCTCTCCATCCCAATCTTCACCCCTCAACGCAGGACCCCTAACGAGGCCAAGCACCCCAACACCAGCTGAACACCCTAATTGCAACTCCTATCAGATCTTCCTCTGGAAAGTCCGACATTAAAAATAACAAAAAAAAAAAAAAAAGAAAAAAACATCAAAAAAACCCAAAAAAAAAAAAGGAAAAATAAAGAAAAAATTTAAAAAAAAAAAAAAAAAAATCTTCCTGAAAAATGAACCGGAGGGGGGGGAGGGAAAAGTCTTCTTAGGACCCCAAAGACACTTTAAAGTAGTATATCTCAACCTTAGCCACTTTTAAGACAGGTGGAATTCTGGGAGTTGAAGTCCACCCATCTTAAAAGTGGCTACGGTTGAGAACACGGCCTCAGATTGGTCCTCAGCCAATCAGTAATTTGGGGGTGGGGGTGAACAGGAAAACCCTCTGCAAGCTGCTTTGTATTGGGGGTGGGCCCTGAAATTTAGGGAGGGGGAAGAAGTCAGAATGCAGACAGGAATCTTCCAAAAGGAACAGCCGGATCTAGTTTTTGCACGTGCAAAAGTGCAAAAATCATCCTGCTGACTCAAATGCAGGAAAGGAGTTCCTTGCTCACCTCACCCCTCATAACCCAACCCACCCCCGCCACCACTTCACACCAAAGCTTGCTCAAACCACGGAGCAATGATAAGCCCCCACCACCTTGTGGTCAAGTGAGTGACCCAGAGGAAACATATTTACAACACAGTGGGCTTCTCTAAAAAGCACAGAGCTCCTTTAACAAAAAAGCCACCTTCTTAAAAATCTCCCACCTCCCCCCACCCCTTCCAGCCTTTGCTTTGTGATTGACCTGTTGAACTTCCCGCCAGCCCAAGACCTCCAGAGGCTGAAAGGATGGCTCCAGGGGGGTGGCTGGGCCTCTCTTCCCTTGGACCACCAGAGCCTCCTGGGGTGATCCCCCAAACCTTGTGCAGTTGGACCTCGAGAGACCCAGGGAGACGACAGCAGCATCAAGCGACGTGTGCCGACGTGGGGTGTGGGTCTGGGTGTGCACGTGCCGGCGTGTAGCTTTGTAGAAAACGACATTCACAAAAGTTCCTTAGCCCGACTATGTCTGCAGATGCTGGTGAAGACAGAGTTAGCCCTTAGAATTTGGCACAGGTAACTTCCAGCAATTCATCAGGAGGGACGGAGGGAGGGAAGGAGGGAGGGGTGATGCTGTCCTTGTCACCCACTCATCTCCTCAGTTCCTGGGGGGCTTGCTACGAGGGAGGGAGGGAAAGAGAGAGAGAGAGGGAAGAAAGGAATAGAATGGAATGGAATGGAATGGAATGGAATGGAATGGAATGGAATGGAATGGAATGGAATGGAATAGAATAGAATAGAATAGAATAGAATAGAATAGAATAGAATAGAATAGAATAGAATAGAATAGAATAGAATAGAAAAAGAAGAAGAAAGGAAGAAAGGAAGAAAGGAAGAAAGGAAGGAGAGAGAGAGAGAGAGAAGGAAGGAAGGAAGGAAGGAAGTAAGGAAGGAAGGAAGGACGGAAGGAAGGAAGGAAGGAAGGAACGAGGGCAAGAAGGAAGGAAGGAAGGAAGGAAGGAAGGAAGGAAGGGCCCCTGCCCTTCCCCTCAGTTGGGGCCACAAAGGAGAGGGGGGGAAGGAGGGGGAAGCTCTGGCATGGAGGAGGTGAGCCAGGCGGCCCAGAGGGTCCTCCACTGAGCCCTCTCAAACCCGAGAGACGCAGGCTGGCGCCAGGCCATTGTCCCCTCCTGGCGGGGAGCTGCCTTCCCTGGCATTCAAGCCCCTCGGCTCCGCCGTGGGTCACACCGAGGTCTCCGACTGCAGCCGCATGACAAACTTGTGCGATTTGGGGTCCACAAACTCCTCGGAGAGCTTAAAAAATGGGATCTTTTTGGTGCTGACCACGAGGCTGAAGTCATGGCGCTTCAGGACAAAGACCACCCCGTCCTTCAGCCCGTTGGTCACGGGCTCCTCGCTGACCAGAGTCCACTGCTTGGCCAGCCAGCGGTCCTTGTGGTACTGGATGGTGGGCCCTGCGGTCAGGTAGCGCTCCAGGAAGGCCTGCGAAGACGGGCGGAGAGAAAAGCAGGTCAGCTGTGCTCAGCTAAGACCACCATGGTTTACGAGAAAAGTTTGCAATTCAAAGGGGTAACGCTAAACCAAAGTCTATTATTTCCAGGCTCCACATTCCCGAAAGATGTAGCTCAACAAACGTTTTGAGTTGATAGAAGTACAGACTTATGGCTACAATGGAGCCCAAAATTTCTGCTGCTAAGCGAGACAGTTAAGTGAAATTTTTCCCCATTTTATGACCTTTCTTTTCACAGTTGTTAAGCGTATCATTGCAGTTGTTAAATCAGTAACAGTCGTTAAAGGGCTTCCCCTATAACTTTGCTTCTCAGAAGGTCGCAAAAGGGGATCACAGGAATCCCGGGACACTGCGACCGTCATAAATATGAGTCAGTTGCCAAGCCTCCGAATTTTGATCACATGACCATTGGGATTGCAATGGTCGTAAGTGTGAAAAACAGCCATAAGTCACTTTTTCAGTGCCATTGTGTAACTCTGAATGGTCAGTAAATGAACTGTTGTAAGTTGAGGACTACCTGTAATAGTAACACCAACAATAGTATTTAAAATGAACCTAAAGACTTGCTAAGATCTGGTTTATCAAATCGACTTGAGTTAAGTATTATCCATTTAACCCTCTTTCGATTAGCTCCTTGGGCGCCCCCTGGTGGTGCTGTGGATTCGAGCCGAGGTGGCACAGTGGTTAGAGTGCAGCACTGCAGGCTACTTCAGCTGGCTGCTAGCTGCAGTTCGGCGGTTCAAATCTCACCGGCTCAAGGTTGACTCAGCCTTCCATCCTTCTGAGGTGGGTAAAATGAGGACCCAGATTGTTGGGGGCGATATGCTGACTCTGTGAACCGCTTAGAGAGTGCTGTGAAGCACTATGAAGCGGTATATAAGTCTAAGTGCTATTGCTATTCCCTGGCGCCCGGGAGCGCCCTGTTGCTAATCTCCGCCTTGGGTTGGTCTTAAGACAGCGTGAGAGTTAAACCTGATTAGAGATGTAAAATTTCCGGAAATTTTGAAGCTCAGAAAAATACCCGTTTTTTTCCCGTTTTTTTTGGGGGGGGGGGAAACGGAAATTTTCGGAAAAATTGAAAAAAATGCTACATTAGCACTTTTTTGTCTTCTTAAGATTGAAAGTCATTCTGTTACTTTAGGAACATAAAATATGACTATGGACAATTTGACTTGGCATAAAATTATCACAACTAGCATATTAAAAATATAGTATAGCCAAACAATTATCACAAACAGAATTTACTTTTTTATAATATTTATTTGTAACAAAGGGAGAAACAATCTCCTGAAGTGCTTACTAGTTTATGTGGAACAGCCAAAAAGCCTCCACAAAACAATTTTCAAAACCAAAAGTAACAATTTTTCATATTTCCTCTCTTGCATTGGAGGGTTCATTTTGTTACCTAGGACTTGCTTGTCCTCACTCAGTGCACAGAAATTAGGATAATCTGATATCATACGTTTTTTTTAGAAATGATTGGGAAAATATTTGAACACCCTGTCCTAAAATATTTTATTCATCGTGTTAAAATAAAATATTCCACAATGTTTTTTTTTTTTCAATTTTTCCAATTTTTTGGAAAAAAACAAAAAAGCCTTCAGGAAAAAAACGAAAAAAAACCCGTTTTTTTTCCGAATTTTTCCGGTTTTTTTCCAGGCCTTCACATCTCTAAACCTGATACTGACTTTACAGCCGACACAAGGTCAACTTTTTTTAAAACATGTGTGTGCTCTATCTTCAGCTGAAATCTCCGTGCTGTCTGATAAAGTCAAAATTTAATTTGAGCAGATTCTTCCAGAAAATTTCTTGCAGAGAATTGCTTTAAAATGCGCAGAATTATTCAGAAACCAGCCAAAATGAAACACAGGTAAGTACTCAACTTACAACCACAATTGGAGCAGAAATTTCCACTGCTAAGCGATGCAGTCATTAAGTGATTGATCACCTGACCGCATCCAATTTTATGACCTTTTGGCCATGGTCATTAAGTGCATTCAGCTTCCCTCTCCCCCCCCCCCTTAATTCTGCTTGTCAGAAGAACCCTGGGAAAGGCCAAATGGCGATTGGGTGACCGAGGGGACAGTCGTTAAGTGAGGGGACTGGTCGTAAGTCACAGACTATCTGCCCCAACGGAAAAAAGCTTAAACCAAAACTAAAAAGCCGAAAATTCTGACTCCGCAACAGTTCCAAGTTCAGGACTGTTCACCATTCTATTCCATTTGAACCTCCATGTTCAACAGCATTCTATCTCAGACTGTCAGACGGCACAAGGAGCAGCCGAGTTGATTTGAAAATCTGCCTTTCAGTTTCTTCCCAAATATCCTTCCCTGCCAAAGCGGCTTCACTGGTGTGACTGCATTTCCCCAACGTGCTGAATCCTGGGCACCACCGCTTGGGCCTCCCTGGTAGTCTCAGGACAGAACGGAAGGGTGGGCAGCCAGAGAAGGAAACCCCACCCCCCCACCCTTCCTATCATTAAAGAAGCAAGGAGGTCCCCAGAACCTATCAAATTCTCCTCTTCTCTGGAAGAAAACTCCAAAGAGCAATCCCCAAGATCAACTGGACCACAAAATGGCTTAACAGAGGTGGAAGGGACCTTGGAGGCCATCTAGTCCAACCCCCCCTCCGCCCAAGCAGGAGACCCTACACCATTTCTGACAGATGGCAGTCCAGTCTCTTCTTGCAAGCCTCCAGTGACGAAGCTCCCACAACTTCCGAAGGCAACTTCTGTTCCATTGGTCGATCGTTCTGTCAGGAAATTCCTCCTTATTTCCAGGTTGAATCTCTCCTTGATCCGCTTCCGTCCGTTATTCCTTGTCTGGCCTTCGGGTGCCTTGGAGAATAGCTTGACCCCCTCCTCATGCTTCTCAGAGAGTGGGAGATTTGTCCTTTCAGACTTGAAAGACTCTGTTTAATGTCGCCTTACAATAAGGTAGAATTAGCTTACCTGGGCAGGTTTCCTGTCTGGCCTACCTGGTTAAGGCTGACCTTTCAACCCAGAGCAGAGGACCTGCGATGGAAGCCACCAGCTGCTACCTGAAGTCCCGGTTCCCCCTCCCCTCCCCACCTCCCCCCTCGGCTACCTTGGGCGTCATGTCGTGGGTGATGCAGAACTCCAGGTGCTGAAGGATGCTCTCCATCGTGTGGTACGGCTGCTGCTTGGTGGTGCGCAGGTACTTCTGCATGGCCCGGGCCATGGAGGCGAAGATGGCCTGGGCGGCCTCCCGGGGGTCCATTATCTCCCGCGGGTTCTTCTGGTCCTCTTCCTGGAGCCGTTTGATGTGTGTGAAGGCCTCTTCCACAGCCACCACCAGCCTGCAGGGGCAGGGACTTCATGATAGCAAGCCACGATCTCCAAAGCGTCCCCCTCCCCCTCTCAAGGACCAACCAGGATGGAGAAGAGGATGGAAATCCATCTTCAACACATCCACCTTCAGCACAGACTAAGCTGACCACCATGGCACACGCATTCACAAAATCTCATTTGAAGTGCTGCCAGCAGAGGGAAGAAGTAAAGGGCCCCAAAAGAAGAGGAACGGAAGAATTCCCACAAGACTGTCAAACTATTTACTCAGACTGTATTACTATTCTTCTTCTCATCCTTCCTATTACCTATCTCTTCCCACTTATGACTATAACCATGTTGCTTGTATCTTTACGATTTATATTGTTTTTATTTGTTTCCTATTACAATTTGATAGCTTATTAGTAACCTTGACTATCACTAAGTGGTGTATCTTATGATTCTTGACGAATGTATCTTGTCTTTTTATGTACACTGAGAGCATATGTACCAAAGACAAATTCCTTGTGTGTCCAATCACACTTGGCCAATAAAGTATTCTATTCTATTCTATTCTATTCTATTCTATTCTATTCTATTCTATTATTCTATTCTATTCTATTCTTTGTGGTGCTGACTCTGCAGTAACTTTTCTCTAATTTTTATTCCATTATTCCCGTGATGGGGAACCTATGGCATGCGTGCCACAGGTGGCACGCGGAGCCATATCTGAGGGCACGCGAGGCGTTGCCCTATGTCAGCTCCAGTGCACATGCGCGCGCTGGCCAGCTGATTTTCGGCCTTGGGGAAGGCCGTTTTCACCCTCCCCAGGCTTCAGGAGGCGTTTTTCCGAACTTCCGGTTTGCCCGTTGGGCCATTTTTCGCACTTGAGGCTTCAGGGAAGCCTGAGGGTGAAAAACGGCCCAGGGGGGGGGCGCATGTGCGGGGATGCGCGCATGCACAGTGTGGTGCGCATGGCGGGGTTGTGTGCCGGCACGCGTGCGAGCTAGCATGCGCATGAACTCCCATTTTTGGCACGCAAGAAGAAAAAGGTTCGCCATCACTGCATTATTCTATTCTATTCTATTCTATTCTATTCTATTCTATTCTATTCTATTCTATTCTATTCTATTCTATTCTATTCTATTCTATTCATTCTATTCTATTCTATTCTTCCCCTCCCCTCCCTTCCCTTCCCTTCCATTCTATTATATTCTAATTCTTCATTCCATTATTCTATTCTATTCTATTCTATTAT
>QLTV01000206.1:96926-118559 GCA_003457575.1 Thermophis baileyi
CCTCACCACTGCTCCCCTCACCTCCACTCCACTCCACTACACTCCTTTCCATTCCATTCCATTCCACTCTATTCTATTCTATTCATTTCTATTCTTCTCTACTCTATTCTATTCTATTCTATTCTATTCTATTCTATTCTATTCTATTCTATTCCTATTCCTATTCCTATTCCTATTCCTATTCCTATTCCTATTCCTATTCAAGAAAGGAGCATGCTGGGGGAGGACAATCTTCTCCCTAACTTCTCTAGAAGATTACCTGGACTTACTTCACTCTCCAATTTGCACCCCACCAGGATTTTTAGCATTTTGACAGTGCAATGTGTATTTCTTCATTCTAATCTGCTTACCGGGTGCTTACAACTGTGATGTGGAAAGCACATTACAACTCTCCTAAGCTTAATGTTAATCCTATTACTCAGGACGGCATCCTGCGTGAAGCTCGGAGGCATAGGAGCCATTTCAGCCAAGGCTGAATCTGTTTTCCAAATTGATAAAAAGAGAATATTTGCAGCTTAGCTTTGAACGGTAAAGTCCTTGCTGCTCTCTGAGGTTGGTTGGGGTTTTTTTTTTTTTGCAGATATTTCATTACCCAGTTAGGTAACATCATCAGTGCTAGAAGGGAGTGGGGCTTGTGGAGAGGAGGAGAAGTGGGGGCTGTGGGATCCTTGGTGCTCTCTGAGCTTGGTGGTTTTCTTGCAGACATTTCATGACCCAACTAGGTAACATCATCAGTGCTAGCAGTAACCAGTCGCTAGTTGGGTAAGGAAACGTCTGTAAGAAAACAACCAAGCTCAGAGAGCAACCAAGGGCCCCACAGTTTTCCAAATCAAATTCTAAAGCGGAAGCCAATTAGCCCTTGAAGTCATTGGATAAGAGATGGGCAGCAAATAAATTTCATAGAGAAATAAATGGGACGCCTCCAAAAGCAATTCGGCCATTCCTTGAAAGCGGAGCTGATCCGAGGATTTTTCTCCCAAACCAACTCAAGAATTCACACGACGACAAAGGTCCGATTTCAGCCGTCAAAAATCCTCCCTCTATGGCAGAGGTCTTCAAACTTGGCAACTTTAAGACTTGTGGACTTCAACTCCCAGAATTCTCCAGCCAGCATAGTTGGCTGGAGAATTCTGGGAGTTGAAGTCCACAAGTCTTAAACTTGCCAAGTTTGGGGACCCCTGCTCTACGGGAACGTGAGCTTGGTTTTTTTTTCTCAGCTGGGAAAGACTCTTTCAGTCACACACACACACACACACACACACAGGACCTTTTGAGGGGACCCACCTGGCTCTCCGCTTTCGCACCCGGCGCTCATGTTCTGCTTCCTCATAGTAGTACTCGTTGTGGCTGTTGTCCCGCCTACGGGCAGCTGCAGCGATAACAGCCCGCGATTGGCTGGTTGAGTTGTTGGTTGTGTTCTCTGAAGGGAGGAGAGAGGGAAGACCAATGAAGTTATTGAGGCGCCTCTCAAACCTCCTCAAAGTGGAGGGTCATAAACACCATCATTCCAGCAGAGGGCTGGACTAGAAGACCTCTAAGGTCCCTTCCAGCCCGATGATTCTAAAGGAAGAATCTGTCTCTTCGCTAAATATTGGTGGGAATAACGTGCCTTGCAGTTGTCCCCACCCTTGCTGAAAAATACAAGTGACCCCCCCCCAAAAAAACCTGGGTCACCAAATTCTCTGTTTCATAGTCTAAATCAGCATTTTTCTCAGACCAGGGGTCTGCAACCCGCAGCTCTGGAGCCGCATGTGGCTCTTTCATCCCTCTGCTGCGGCTCCGTCGCTCAAAACATGCATCACAACCGCCAATGTGCGACACCCGCAGGCACGTGATTTATTGAGCTTTTCGACCCATCTTTTTTTTTCGGAGTTCAAAATGTTTTTGTTGCATGCAGAAATAAAAATGTGTTTTCTCTGTAGCAGCTCATTGATTTCATAAATGCAACACACACTATAGTTTTTTTATACATAGCATAAAGGTAAAAAAAATGATATATGCAGTGTTATCTTCATTTTAGATGTCAAAAGGGTTTTGTGGCTCCCGGTGTTTTCTTTTCTGTGGGAAACGGGTCCAAATGGCTCTTTGAGTGTTTAAGGTTGCCGACCCGTCTCAAGACTCAATTTTACAACCATTTTACCACCATCGTTAAGTGGTTTCCCCCACTGACTGTAGAGATTCATCTAGGTCATGGTTGTTCCCAAAGGTGCTTTTTCAATTTGGGATGAACACCCTTGGAATGGTGTGGGAGTAGGAATGGATTTCCAGAGGGGGGAAAAAATGCAGACTACAGGAACCAGGAGCACCACTCGGGTGACCCTGAAGACACAGGTAAACCTCCAAGTGGCCTCAACGACCCTCTAAAAGGATGCAAATGACCAGCTGTCTGCAAGGAATATAAATCCTTCCATTCCTGTCAGAGCTGAAGAAGCTTCTTGGAGGAGAAGCGAAACGTCTGCCTCCTGAAAAAGGACCTTTGGGATGACCCATTGACTTAGCTTGTAGGAAACCAGCCAGGAAGATCTCAAATTGTGATTATGTGACCACAAGGCACTGCAACTGTCCTAAATGCAAACCGGTTTGCCAACTGCCCAAATTGTGATCACTTGATTGCAGGGGTGCTATATAACTGTCATAACTTCGAGGATGAGAGCTAAGTCACTTTTTCTGGGGCCGTCATATTTTCAAACCATTGTTAAACAAACGGTCGCAAGTCGAAACTTTAGCCCCACAGCATATGGATAAATCCCCAGGTGAACACCCAAAGAGCCAGTCCATGTTTAATCTGGAAGGGGGGTGGGGGGGGGAGAGGAAGGACACGGTGGCTGGGGAATTCTGGGAGCTGAAGTCCAGACATCTTCAAGCTGCCAAGGCTGAGATTCTCTGGTCTAAAGAAATCAATCGACTTTTCTACCCAGCTGGGGAGATCAGCTGTCCATCTAAGCTACCTTTTAGAAGAGAAGCAAGAACGCAGGAACCATGGCTGGGCTGGCACCCTGGATTGGCATTCAGTTCTCACAGGCATCGGCGCAGCCTGCCCCCAACCTGGCACCCCCTAAACAAGCTGGGATTGTCCCGCCAGTAGCTGGGAACTCCGGAATGTGCATCGTAAGACATTTCAGACAAATGGCTGTCCAGTTTTTTAAGACGCCTCCAGTGATGGAGCACCCACAACTTCTGGAGGGAAGCCATTCCAGTGGTTAATTGTTCTCACTGTTAAGGAAATTCCTCCTTAGCTCTAATAAGTTGCTTCTCTCCTTGATGGGTTTCCATCCGTTGCTTCTTGTCCTGCCTTCGGGTGCTTTGGAGAATAGCTTGACCCCCTCCTCTCTGTGGCAGCCCCTCAGATATTGGAAGACTGGTATCGTATCACCCCTGGTCCTTCTTTTCACCAGACTAGACATACCCAGTTCCTGTGACCGTTCTTCGTATGTTTTAGAGTCGCAACATCATTATTTTTTTGTATTACGGAATACGGTATGCAGTATTCCAGGTGTGGTCTTACCAAGGCAGTACAAAGTGGTACTTAGCACTTCATGTGATCTTGACACAGATCACACTCAGCCCGGTCCAAGAACCCGGCAATCAAGTTAGATCTCCAGATCATCTGGTTGAAAGCTCTGCCCCTTGGAAGCTAAGCTTGAGAGCCGGAGGAAAGAAAATCCTCGTCTTCTGTGGACGGAGGATTGAGCCCACCGCTTCAGAAGGGGCTGCCAACGCTTACCCTCGCCAAGCGAGTAGACCTTGAAGCCAGACATTTTCTTAGACAGAACCGACTTGGGCAGGTTGAGCAGAGCCGGGTTGTAGACGGGGAAATCGTGGTAATAATTCTCCAGGATCCACACGGCGACTCTCTGGATGCTGCAGAGAAGGAAGCGTTAGATCCGGCTTTAGTTGGACACAACAAGGTAACCTGAGCGATCACCGAGGGATCCAGTTACACAGCACAATAAGGCAGAATCTGGCTCATTTGCTTTTAGCATGATCAATTTAATGTCCCTTGAGAGCGTTTTAACAAACTGCATCCCTGTTTGGTTTGGTGGCTGCAGAGCCTCAGATAGAAAGTCCCTACAGAGAGTGGTGAGGACAGCAGAGAAGATTATAGGAAGCTCGCTTCCCGTTATTCAGGATGCTGCTTACAAGCGCTATGTGCTTAGGGTTCGAAGCATTGTTAGAGACCCCACACACCCATTTTAAGGTCTGTTTCTGCTTCTCCCCTCTGGGAGGAGGTTTCAAAGTATTTCTAGCAGGACTACCAGATTCTGTAGCAGTTTTCTTTCCTATGCCATCCGTCTGGTGAACTCGCAAGATTTGTTTCTCTTGCCATGTACATGTATACATCCGAACTATACTGTGTTGCATTGACAAAATCCCCATCGTTCAATTGCAAAAGGCAGCTTCCATCAGCCGCCCCCGCCTGTCCCTGACCGCACTGAGATACTCCGAAACCCCTCTGACCCACCGCCGCCCTTACCTGAGGTGCCCCACGTTGTAGAAGCGGCTGGCCCCATCGGTGGAACGCACCACCTTGAGGGTGAAGTGGGGCTGGAGCTGGCGCAGCTCCAGCAAGACCACGGCCAGGTAGTGGACGAAGAGCAGGGCGTCCACCAGCGAGACGGCGTACTGGACGATGCCCTGGTAGTTGGTGTCGCGGGAGTCCAGGATGCGGACACCGTAGAAGAGCCAGTAGGAGGCCACCAGGAGGAACACCAGCACCATCAGGAGGGCACGGAAGACGAAGATGCGTGGCAGGAAGGCCTTGGGGCGGCGGAAGAAGAGCGCCCAGCTGCCCAGAAGAAGGATGAGCAGCTTGAAGGCCACCGAGATGAAGAGGCCCTCGCAGGGGGTCCCGCAGGGGCTCAGCTGCTCCCCCCACAGCAGCTGGGGCAGCAGCATGAAGGCGATGGGGGTCAGGAAGGAGAGCAGAGCCAGGGCCCCCGCCAGCGAGACCCCCAGGTGGCGGGAGCAGTCCAGGTGGGCGCTGTCCTCCATGTCCTTGGTGATGCGCGTGATGTCATCGTGAGAAATGCTGTGCTCCGACGTGCCGGTCACCACGGTGGTCGTCTCGCCCCAGTTGTCATCCTGCCGGGAAACAAAGGCCACGTTGGGGGGAGGGGATCAAAGGGGGTTTAGTGAAGTCACTAGTGAAAAAGAAGTGGACAGGAGAGCTGTCCTCTGCGGTTGCAAAGGATCTGTCCATGGCACCCCACGGGGACCCCAGGTGGACGGGCAGGAGCCCTGCAGCCTCTCCAGTCGGCCTCTACCCCCTTCCCAGTGGATGATGGAGAGATATGAGAGAGAGGGAGGGAGAGGGAGGGAGGGAGAATAGATAGGTGGATGGATTTAAAAAAAAATAGGATGGATGGACGGATGGATTAAAAAAATTGGATGGATAGATGGACGGACAGATTTAAAAAATTGGATGGATGGATGGATGGATGGATGGATGGATGGATGGATGGATGGATGGATGGAGGGATTGACAGAGAGATTGGATGGATGGATGGATGGATGGATGGATGGATGGATGGATGGATGGATGGATGGATGGATGGATGGATGGAGGGATTGACATAGAAATTGGATGGATGGATGGATGGATGGATGGACGGAGACAAACAGACAAGCAGAATTCAACATCACATAGACACAAGAAGTGAGGCCATTTGCCCTTCCTGCTTCCCCCCTTAAGTACATGCGGGAAATACACCCATGTAGGGAAGCCTCCCCAAACTCCACCAAGAGACCCCTTCATTTCTTCCCTGGGGAGGCCCAACCCCCTCCCCCCATGAGGGAAGACCAAGGGCCAAGCCGGCTCCAGGCCTGTCTGCCCACTCACCCTTTCGTCCCCTCTGGTCGACTCGTTGTCCAGCAGGGGCTCTCCGGGAGCCTGGATGGTGACCGACTTGTCCCCCCGGCTCCCATCTCGACTCTTGGAGCGGTGCCGCTCTCGGCGGTCTCTGTGGGGCAAGAGGGGGGGTCCTGAGCGTTATGGGGGGGCTGTTCAGTTCACAAGCATTGCAACAACCACCTTCTCCCTAACCAGCCGCTCCGTGGGGACAGGAAGGCAGGGTCCCCCCCCTCCAGCTGCTGGTTGTGGAAGAAAGATGAGGTTAAGGATCTCGTACACAGGCAGTCCTCGACATACAACAGTTTGTTTAGTGACTGTTCAAAGTTACAACGTCACTGAAGGTGACTTTTTCAGAGTTAACGACCGCTGCAGCATCCCTGTGGTCAGTGTCACGTAATCAAAATTCAGACGTTTGGCTACTGACTCATATTTATGACGGTCGCAGTGTCCCAGGATCATGTGATCCCCTTTTGTGACCTTCGGACAAGCAAATTCCATAGGGAAGCCAGATTCACTTAACAACCATGTTATTAACTTAACAACTGCAACGATTCACTTAGCAACTGTTGCAAAAAAAGGTTATAAAATGGGGCAGAACTCACTTATCAACAGAAATTTAGGGCTCAATCGTGGTCATAAATCGAGGACTACCTGTCGTCCTATTTTACAGCCTCCGCCAGTTTTTTTTTCTCCTTTTCACCACCGGACAGCAAAAAGTCTTCTTTAAATTATCCACAAGCACAGGAGTGGCTCTGAGGGTCTTAAAAAGGGGACTTGAGGCATCCCTTGCACGGAGTCATAGGCCAAAGAATTCGAATCCAGGACAACTGGGATTAAACGTCACACTAAACCCCAGGGGTCTCCAAAATGTAGAGCCATGGAACTGGCAATCAATCTCTCGAGCTTCACACCAGATCCAGCCATAAATCACAGGTCCTTAATTCAGCTTTCTGATTTAGGTAAGGTTCTCAAATATCATGCCACTTGATTGGAATCATTATTGCAGACAAGAATGAAGCCTCCAGTGCCACAATCAATTGCCCAGTACAGCACAAAGAACTCACAACTTTTACACAAATCTATGCTCTGCAACCATGCTTCTCAATCTCAGCAACTTTTAAGACGTAGGGACTTAAAGTATGGAGATTGAAAAACAGGCCTCTAGAGTTTAAATTCTAGGCTTCTTCCTTTTACTCCCCAAAATTAACTGATTCTAGGAGGGTCTCCCAGTGACCAGTGGGGAATGGGAAAAATTTCCAAGCAGGATTACGTTATGCTGTCCCTTCACAGAAAGCCATCAAATCCAGACTGCAGCATTCCAATCCATCACTAGGTGGCAGCACAGACTTCCAGTTCTCTGGCATCCAAATTTTGAACCCAGATATGATAATTCCCCAGCCTGTGAAACTGTTTGCCTTCCTAGCTTTAGCAAACACCACCCACAAAGGAGAATATTTGTAGCTCAGGGTTGAAACGAGAGGTCTCTGGTGCTCTCTGAGGTTGG
Organism: Thermophis baileyi; assembly: GCA_003457575.1. NCBI lineage: Eukaryota > Metazoa > Chordata > Lepidosauria > Squamata > Dipsadidae > Thermophis > Thermophis baileyi. The sequence goes on from QLTV01000206.1 coordinate 104,282, forward strand.
TGGTTTTCTTGCAGACATTTCATGACCCAACCAGATAACATCACCGACTAGCCCTGATGACGTTACCTAGCTGGGTCATGAAACGTCTGCAAGAAAACCACCAAGCTCAGAGAGCACCAAGGACCCCACAGTCCTCCTCCTCCTCCTCCTCCTCCTCCACATATCCCACTCCTTTCTAGCAGGGAGCAAAACACATGCTCACTAGGACAGAAGATATTACCTAGTTTGGCTAATGAAACGTCAGCAAGACCTTTCTCCCTTCCAGCACTGATGATGTTACTTAGTCTGGGTAATGAAACGTATGCAAGAAAACAACCAAGCACCAAGCACCGAGAACACCAAGGACCCCTTGCAACAAACAATATTTAATGTAATAAGAGAATACCTGAGTGGGAAGGGATCTTGGAGCTCTTCTAGTTCAGAAGACCCAATACCATCCTGGACAAATGGCTGCCCAAACTTTTCTTGAAAACCTCCAGTGATGGAACATCCACAACTCTGAGAGGAAAACTGTTCTATCTATCTATCTATCTATCTATCTATCTATCTATCTATCTATCTATCTATCTATCTATCTATCTAGCTAGCTAGCTAGCTAGCTAGCTAGCTAGCTATCCTGTTTCCCCCAAAATAAGACATCCCCTGATAATAAGCCCAAACGGGCTTTTGAGTGCATGGCAATAAGGCCAAGCGCTTATTTCAGGGTTCAAAAAAATATAAGACAGGGTCTTATTTTCAGGGAAACACGGTATCTATCTATCTATCTATCATCTATCAATCATCTATCTATCATCTATCTATCTATCATCTATCTATCATCTATCTATTATCTATCTATCTATCTATCTATCTATGTATCTATCTATCTATCTATCTATCTATCTATCTATCTATCATCTATATATCTATCTATCCATCCATAGGGGAGAAGGGACCTTAAGAGGTCTTCTAGTCCAACCCCCTGCTCAAGCAGAAGACCCAATACCATTTCAGACAAGTGACTGTCCAATCTCTTCTTAAAAACCTCCAGAGATGGAGCACCCACAACTTCTGGAGGCAAGGCATCCCACAGATATCAAGTTCTTTTCTGCCCACCTTTTGTCCCTTGCTGAACCTTCTACCAAAGGTTCTCCAGATCTTTCCAGGACCGTCCCCGTGGTACCTCCTCCACCTGCCCCAAACTCAGCCCCTCTGGCCGGCTCACCTGGGCTTCCTGGAACTGCGCGAGTGCCCCGATTTGTAGGAGTACCCTGAATATTGCGATTCGTTGTCCATGTTGTCTGAACGCCGAGCCTTGTAGCGATCCACGTTGATGGACTTGGATCTGGCGGGCCCTGGAACAGCCACCAAGGCAGCCGCGGCCTCCTTCAGAGTCGGCTTCTTTAGGCCGAGGGGCACCTTCAGAAAGTCAACTTTCACCTTGAAGGACTCTATTTTGATCGGCTGGCTGGGCACAACCTAGAAGAAAAGAGGCGCACCTGTATGGGAGGAAGGCAGAACAGGTTAGTCCCTCTCATCCTATCCACCAGAGAGTCCACCCGGAGCACACAGGACAACTTAAAGAGGAGAAGAAGCTGAGGGACTAGCAGGAACATTGATTTGGGGTTGCCAGTAGACCAGGGCTCTCCAATCTTGGCAACTTTACCAACTTGTGGACTTCAACTCCCAGAATTCCTCAGCCAGCCATGAGGTAGTTCTCGACTTATAACCATTCATTCAGCAACCATTCAAAGTGAAAACAGTACTGGGAAAAGTGACTCACACTCACAACTGTTGCCACATCCCCGGGGTCATGTGATCAAAATTTGGGGGACTAGCAACCTGTATGTATTTGCAACAGTTGCCGTGACTGAGGGGGGGGGGTTGTCAGGTGATCCCCATTTGCGACCTTCTCAGCTGGCCTCCGACAAGCAAAGTCAATGGGAGGAGCCGGATTCGTTTAACGACTGTGTGATTCACTTAACGACTGCAGTGATTTGCTTAACAAGCATGGCCAAAAGGTCGTAAAATCAGGCACGATAAACTTAACAACACCTTCAGATAACAACAGAAATTCTGGTCTCAAGTGTAGTCATAAGTCAAGGACTACCTTAGCTGCGTGATGCTACTCCATTTCTCCAAAAGCTCACCCCTATGAACTTCAGGTGGTCGTTTCTAACCATCTTTGGTTTCCTTTTCCCAACAATAGCAATAGCAATAGCGCTTAGACTTATATACTGCTTCACAGTGCTTTTACAGCCCTCTCTAAGCGGTTCACAGAGTCAGCCTCTTGCCCCCAACAATCCGGGTCCTCATTTTACCCACCTCGGAAGGATGGAAGGCTGAGTCAACCTTGAGCCGGTGAGATTTGAACCGCCGAACTGCAGCTAGCAGTCAGCTGAAGTAGCCTGCAGTGCTGCACTCTAACCACTGCGCCACCTCGGCTCATATCATAACACCCCCACCCCCACCACCACAATTGCTTTTCAGAAGGAAAAGGGGTGATTTTCCCAGAATTCAGGTCATGGTTGTCCCAAAGGTGCTTTTTCCAAGAGGCAGCTGGACTTTCTTGGGTTTTTTTTCCCTTGAAAACATTTCTCTTCTCATCCGAGAAGCTTCTTCGGTTCTTTTTCTTCTTCAGCTTCACTTCAGAACTGAAGAAGCTTCTCGGATGAGAAGCGAAATGTTTTCTTTTTTTTTTTTAAAGTTTTAATTTTTTTTTATTAAACATAAAAAATTCAATGTCTACATAAATAGTGTGTTGTCTGGGTACAGTTAATTTTAAGAAATAATCATAATAGTAACAATAATATTCATAACATTAATAACTATTGCAATGCGCTCTACATGGGGCTACCCTTGAAGAGTGTCCGGAGACTACAACTGGTCCAGAATGCAGCTGCGCGAGCAGTCGTGGGTGTGCCAAGGTACACCCACACGAGTCCCATCCTTCGCGAGCTGCATTGGTTGCCGATTGCGCTCCGGTCACAATTCAAGGTGTTGGTTGTTACCTTTAAAGCCCTACATGGCTCAGGACCAGTTTATCTGCGTGACCGCCTTATGCCACATTCCTCCCATCGACCAGTGAGGTCGCACAGGGTTGGCCTTCTTCAGGTCCCGTCGGCCAGACAGTGCCGGCTGGCGGGACCGCGGGGGAGGGCCTTCTCTGTAGCCACTCCGACTCTGTGGAACCAACTTCCCCCCGAGATCCGTACTACCCCCACCTTACTGGCCTTCCGTAAAGCCGTTAAGACCTGGCTTTTCCGGCAGGCCTGGGGCCAATAGTGGTTCTGATTGGCCCATGCATGGTTGTGTGAATGTTTTATTTTAAATATGGATGGTTTTTTTTTTAAAATTGTTTTTATATGTTTTATTTTTTACATGATGTAAGCCGCCCAGAGTCCTTCGGGAGTTGGGCGGCATATAAATTTTATAAATTAAATTTTTATAAATTAAATGATCACATAATAAAATAATATTTGCTTATCCATTTTAGTGAACCTTCCTTATGTAATTAATCATTCTCTTATGCTTTTAAATTTCTAATTTCTGTTCCTGCCAGTTAGCCATTGATAAAACAAATCCCATGTTAAAAAGTATTCAGTTTCTTCCTTCTCCTTAATTTTAAATGTTAATCTATCCATTTCTGTACATTCTAATATTTTTATTACATTTTCCTCTGTAGGGATCTCTTCATTTTTCCACTGTTGTGGAAACACAATTCTAGCTGCTGTTAACACGTGTAAAATTAAATAAGTATTCCCTTTTTTGTATTTTTCTGGTAAGATACCCAGCAAGAATATTTCTGGCTTTAGATCTATCTGCTGCTTTACCATTTTTTCCAACCATGTGTGTATTTTTGTCCAATATTTTTTTGCCTTTGGGCATGTCCACCACATGTGATAGTATGAACCCAGTATCTGATTACATTTCCAACACTTAACAGACATATCCCCAAAGGTGCTTTTTCAAGAGGCAACTGGACTTTCTGGTTTTTTCTTTTGAAGACGTTTCACTTCTCATCCAAGAAGCTTCTTCAGCTCTGATTGGATGGTGGGGAATGGAAGGAGCTGAAGAAGCTTCTTGAATGAGAAGCGAAACGTCTTCAAAGAAAAACCAGAAAGTCCAGTTAGCAGGGGGCCCCAAACTTGGCAACTTTTAGACCTGTGGACTTCAACTCCCAGAATTCTCCAGCCAGCATAGCTGGGTGGAGAATTCTGGGAGTTGAAGTCCACAAGTCTTAAAGTTGCCAAGTTTGGGGACCCCTGTCCTTAAACATCTTTGCCAATCTTGCCGGTAGAAAGTGCCGTAGAAGCGAAACGTTTTCAAGGGGGGAAAAAAACCCAAGGAATTCCAGCTGCCTTTTGGAAAAGCACATTTCATACAGCTTTAGAAGGCAATTAAGCACCTTTTGAAGGTCTCTGCCTGTTTGGGGCAGGGAGAAACCGGGCGAGGGATCTCTCTGAATCCCTTCAGGTGATGGAGAACTTCTCCAGCAGGTTTCCAGGGCAGGGATCCAGAAAAAGCCTCACGTGATTGTCTTCACTGGGACCGAGCAGAGAGATATTCACACGTACCCCTTTGGCTGCCCGGTCACATACGTGTGGTAAAATTTAGTGTGCATTTTATAACCAGGAGTGCAAAGAATTTCACACGCCACAGGAGAATTTCACCCAAACCCTCTTCTCTTCACAACTTATTTCTGAAGTGACTTCTCCAATTGTTCAATCATCTTTTAATCACCCCATTAATCCCTTGCGGGGTGGAGTCTGGGCAACTGAATGGAGCTAGCAGAGTGTTTTAATGGCCGGATGCCCTTCCTGTCGCCAATGCGGAGTTTTGTTCGGCAGATATATTCTCATTGTGCCCAGAGAGAGAAATATCTGCCTCCGCCTAGGATCGAACTCACAGCCTCGTGATTGTGAGTCGAGAGCTCCAATTGTCCAATGTGGGAACCTTATTCCAAAAATAATAACAACAGAATTAAGGGACCTTGGAGGTCTCTTAGCCCAAGCAGGAGACCCTAGGCTGCTGTTATAACAACAACAGCCACAGAAGTACATTAAGGCAGACCTAAACAAATTCCCTGCACACTTTAATTCTCGTTTACCCCATTAGAGAAGTGTTACGCTCTGGTTCAGACACGAGCACAGACTCAGGGCAACTTTTGTCCAGCCACAAGGACCAACCGGCCACCTTCCTAATGGAAGAGAGGACCTGAGCTGGGCCTTGTTGGTGGAAGAGGAGGAGGAGTGGACCAAGCAAGAGGCAGAAAACATCCCGGCCAGGAGAAAGTCAGCCCAAGCAGGGTACCAAAACTTCACCCAGAGCTGCATGCACCCGACCCTCCTGGAGGTCTCCAGCGGTGGAACATTAAGCATGATTGATGTGCTCATTAAGGATCTGCTCCCCTCCATGTTCAGCGCCTGAGAGCAAGAGAGGGAGAAGCCAAGTGGAAGATGGCTCCTCCTCCTCCTCCTCGTGCGAGGCTGGAGCTCGCTCCGCTGCAGGGCGCCAGGAGTCTGTCAGAACAAGTTGGACACAACCACTCCGGAAAGAAGCTGACTCGACAAAGCTCCGATCCTTCCCCAAAGGAGAGTCCCAAATCCGGTTCTCCTGGGGGGGGAAAGGACCGGAGTTGAGGGGCAGGGCAAATTCTTGGCACCCCCAAGTCCCGGGTGAAGGTGGCTCCGAGACTGCCAAGCGGAGATCCTGCAAGGTCCTCCATTTCTCCTCCATTAAAGCATCTCCTGGTGTCTAGACGGAGGTTGGCGCATTCAGGAGCCACCTCGCGCTTGCAGATTTCGGCTCCTTCTTCATGAAAGAAACAAGCCTGCTTATTAGAACAAAGGAGAGGTGCAAGAACCCAGGCCAGGAGGGACAAAGCTTAATGAAAAACTGTTTCGGCATTTGGGGCCACGTTTTTGCAGACTTAAGAGAATAAATATGAGCTAAGGGATACCTAGACACCCTTTTAAGAAGGTGCAAGGAGATATATTTTATCCTGGTTCACATTTACAGGTAGTCCTCGACTTTCAACAATTTGTTTAGTGACCATCTGAAGTTACAATGGGCATTGAATAAAGTGTTTTCACACTTACGACCGTTGTAGCTTCCCTGTGGTCACCTGATCAAAATTCAGACTCACATTTATGACGGTTGCAGAGATCCCCTTTTGTGACCTTCTGACAAGCAAGGTCAATCCAGATTCACTTAACAACCGTGTTATTAACTTGACAACCGCGGTGATTTACTTAACAACTGTGGCAAGAAAGGCCGTAAAATGGGACTAAATTCACTTAACAACTGTCTCACTTAGCAACAGAAATTCTAAGCCCAACTGTGGCCGTAAGTCGCGACCTGTACCTATACCGATGGCTGGAGAAGCTGCCTTCTGAGAGTTCAGTCCTGGACAGAAGTTGTATCGCCCAATAATTCTATCCTGGAAGAAGACCCGCTGGTTTCTTCAAACACCTGAACCTCCTTCTGAATTCCATTAATGGTCGCTAAATGAACGGTTGCAAGTCAAGGACTTTCTGCACTGTTTGGAGAATAAAACAGCTTCACAGACACTTATCTATCTCCTAATATCTGGCCACACTCCATGAACGGTGAGGCACTAAAGACGAGAAGCCCAGAGGTGGTTCCTCCCGGTTCTATAGAACCAGTAGTAACTTGGCGGCCTGGGTCGCTAGAACCGGCAGCGACCCAGGCCTGCCACGCCCCCGAACCAGTTCTTTCGACGGCGCCATAGGTGCCGCCATTTTCTTTTTTGCTTCTGTGCATGTGCAGCAACCCAACCTGTTTCATCAGAATCTCCAGATTTTAATGATAATATAAGATAAAGCAGGGGTCTCCAACCTTGGCAACTTTAAGACCTGTGGACTTCAACTCCCAGAATTCCTCAGCCAGCTTTGTTGAAGTCCACAAGTCTTAAACTTGCCAAGGTTGGAGACCCCTGAGATAAAGGACAGAAGGCCCCTGAGACAGAATGGGGAGGAAGGCACAACCCATAAGCTGCCAATGGAGGAGGACCAGAGGTGGGTTCCTCCCGGTTTGGACCGGTTCTATAGAACCGGTAGTAACTTGGCGGCCTGGGTCGCTAGAACTGGCAGCGACTCAGGCCTGCCACGCCCCCGAACCGGTTCTTTCGGCGGCGCCATAGGTGCCGCCATCTTGTTTTTTGCTTCTGTGCATACGCAGAAGCTTTTTTTAAGCACTGCGCATGCGCGCGTACCCGCGCGGCGCGACACTGAGCAAACCGGCAGCAAAGAAAACCAGAACCCACCCCTGGAGAAGCCACAGAAAAATCAAGGGAAGCAAAGTAGAAGCAAAATTATGCCGGATACGGATAACGTGGGCAAGGAGAAGCTCTACGCCCCTTCCCCAAATACTAGAACCAGCGCTCCCCCATCTCAGGAGTCCAACTCTGAGAGTTGAAGTCCACAAGGTTGGAGACCCCTGGCCCAACTGAACTGCAAGCCGGAACAATCAGAACAGACAAAAGGAACTTTTTTTTTTTTTTTTTTTACTCAACATGTAAATTCCACTTGGAATCTGCTACCAGATGTGATGCTGGCTACCAACGTGGCTGGTTTCAAAAAGGGGCTGTACTGATCCATGGGAATCCTGTTATTAAGCTGTTAGCCTCGATGGTGCTGCACCTGCCTCCGAAGGCCGGCTGCTGGGAGTCTAGCAGGCCTCCTGGTGCAGCTGGCTGGGAACAGTGAAAACAAGGGCCAAGGGTCCCATCCAGCAGGGCCCGGTTTGTACAATCCTGGAACCCTAGGGCTGGAAGGGACCTTGGAGGTCTTCTAGTCTAGCTCCATAGCCAAGGTCATAGAATCACAGGGCTGGAAGGGACCTTGGAGGTCTTCTAGTCTTTCTCCATAGCCAAGATCATAGAATCACAGGGCTGGAAGGGATCATGGAGGTCTTCTAATAACCCTCTGCCCAAAATCGTAGAATCATAGAACCCTAGGGCTGGAAGGGACCTTGGAGGTCTTCTAGTCTAGCTCCATAGCCAAGGTCATAGAATCACAGGGCTGGAAGGGACCATGGAGGTCTTCTAGTAACCCTCTGCCCAAGATCATAGAATCATAGAACAACAGTGCTGGAAGGGGCCTTGGTGGTCTTCACAATTGCAACAGGAAGAAACTACAGCCCCCCCCCCCCCCCGTCAAAATTACAGAATCATAGAATGCCGGGCTGAAGAGACCATGGAGGTTTTTTAGTAACCCCCTGCCCAAGATCATAGAATCGTAGAACAGGCTAGAAGGGACTTTGGAGGTCTTCTAGTCAATCACCCTGCCCAAGATCACAGAATCATAGAATGACAGGGCTGGAAGGGACCTTACAGGTTTTCTAGTAAGCCCCAAGGTCACAGAATCATAGAATCCTAGGGCTGGAAGGAGCCTTGGAAATCTTCTACTCTAACCCCCTGCCCCAGATATTCATCCATGAGCTCAGGAGGGGGGGTGGTCATGGGATCTCCTTGCCTGCCGCTTTAGAGAGGGCAAAAGGAGGAATCCTAGGGATGGAAGGGACCTTGGAGGTCTTCTACTCCAACCCCCTGCCCCAGCTCATAAAATCATAGAACAAATAGGCTGGAAGGGACCTTGGAGGTTTTAGTCCAGCCCCCTGCCCAGGATCATAGAATCACAGAAACCTAGAGCTGGAAGGGACCTTGGAGGTCTTCTAGTCCAACCCCCTGCCCCACCTCACAGAACAAAAGGACTGGAAAGGACCTTCAAGGTTTTTAGTCCAGCCCCCTGCCCAGGATCATAGAATCACAGAACTGTGAGCTGGAAGGGACCTTGGAGAACTTCTACTCCAACCCCGTCCCAGATGTTCATCCATAAGCTCAGGAGGGGGAGGGCATGGGATCTCCTTGCCTGCAGCTTTACAGAGATGGCGAAAGGACACCACACAGTGTTTTGCAAACTGCACTGCTTAGCAATGGAAGTTCTGGATCAAATTAGAGTCATATGTCGAGGACTACCTGGACTTATGAAGCCATCCTAGAGACAGGCCACCACGCTATGCCAACTGGGTCATGCAGTCAAGCTGCCATCCAGGGCAGGGGAAGGTGGCAGCTCTGCTAGCCACGCACGGATGGCACCCAGCTGCTGCTTATATTAGCAGCGCTCCTTAACATCTGCCAGGCCTCCAGGACTTCCAAGCACAGATTGTCTACCTGGGCAAGGTGAGAACTGCTCAGCACCTTTCTCCTTCCACCTGCAGGCCAGGCCCTGAAGGGCACTTCCAGACACCTTCCCTGTATCCACCTGGCTTCAGAGACCTCTGCTCTCCGAAACTCCAGAGCCGTCTCCTCGCCACACCCTGCAGTGTGAGGACGATTTCACAGCCATCACCAGCCTTCCCCTGCGGCCACCATCTCAAGAACGATTTCAATGCTTTGCACATGCCCAGAAGCGACGGCAATTTTGGAGGGTGGGACATCAAAGATGGAACCTCTGGCTTGGCCGGCTGCAAAATGAGGACAGCAGCCCAAATCAAACAACCCAAGCAGCACACAATTTCCAGCAGGATGAAGCTACAGCCTACCAAGAAGAATAGTTTAGAAGCAAGGCAGTGACAGATGGTGGGTTTTTTAACCGTGGTCACTTTAAGATGGGTGGACTTCAACTCCCAGAATTCCCCAGCCAGCTATGCTGGCTGGGGAATTCTGGGAGTTGAAGTCCAACCATCTTAAAGTGACCACGGTTGAGAGACACTATCCTAGACTTTGGTTTGGATTATTGACTAGCCTTCCTTACCCAAAAGAATGACTCAACTGGTCAAATCACAAGATTAATATGCTGGCTTTACTCACCCAACAATTTTAACACCGATTATTGTCCACGTTTCTCTCCCCCAAACCCAGAGTTCCCCAGCCTTTCCCCGGCCCCTTCTCCTCCGTAGCCCCCCCCCACCCGCTTCCTCCTTTGCCAAGAAAGAGACTAAGCCTGTAAGCTTCAGTCGAATGCTCCTCTTCAAAGAGAGAGCAAGGTTTGTGAAATGATAAAACGACGATTCCGTCAGAGATTCTCTCTCTTCTCTCTGGGCCACTCCATTTCCAGAGAACAAGGGCTTCCTTGGAAGAGATTTCCTTGGAAGACTGGGGGGGACAGGGGAGGGGTCTTGAAGAGAAGGGCAACGAAAGGCAGCCAAGTGTCCTCGATGTGCAATCAACCTTGAGGCTCAGATCAGAGAGGGCCCATGTCCCAAAGGTGCTTTTCCAAAAGGCAACTGGACTTTGCTTCTTGTTGTTGTTGTTGTTTTTCTCTGAAAACACTTCACACAAATGAACATTAGAACTGAAAGAGCTTCTTGGATGACAAGCGAAATATTTCCCAAGGGAAAAAAAAAATAACAAGAAAAGTCCAGTTGCCTTTTTTGAAAAAGCACTTTCGGGACAACTGTGACCTTGATGATTGAGAATCTCCAGAGATGGCCATGGCTGTGTTGGGTTGAAGGCCAGCTTAGCAAGGGGAGAAACTGGCTTGGTAGTGAAGCTGTGGTGTGACAGATTACAGATTTACAGATTAACAGAGTTGGAAGGGACCTTGTAGGTCATCTTGCCCAATCAGGAGACCCTACTACACCACTTCTGACAGATGGCAGTCCAGTCTCTTCTTGAAAGTCTCCAGGGATGAAGCTCCCACAACTTCCTAAGGCAACTTCTGTTCCGTCGGTTGATTGTTCTCCCTGTCAGGAAATTTCTCCTTATTTCCAGGTTGAATCTCTAGGCTGAGTCCCTTGGGAGTTGGGCGGTAAGTAAGTAAGTAAGTAAGTAAGTAAGTAAGTAAGTAAGTAAGTAAGTAAGTAAATAAATAAATCTCTCCTTGATCAGTTTCCATCCATTATTACTTCTCTGGCCTTGAGTTGGGCGGTAAATAAATAAATAAATAAATAAATAAATAAATAAATAAATAAATAATAAATAAATAAATAAATAAATAAATAAATAAATCTCTCCGGTGCTTTGGAGAATAGCTTGACCCCGTCTTCTCTGGGGCAGCCCCTCAAATATTGGAAGATGCTCTCATGTCTCCCCTGGTCCTTCTCTTCACTAGACTAGCCAGGCCCAGTTCCTGCAACCGTTCATCGTATGTTTGAGCCTCCAGTCCCCAAATCATCCTGGTTGCTCTCCTCTGCACTCTTTCTAGAGTCTCAACATCTTTCTTATAGTGTGGTGACCAAAACTGGATGCAGTACTCTAGGTGTGGTTTTACTAAGGCTTTATAGACATGCAGGAGGTCCTCACACCACAGCTTTTATACCCAGGAGAAGACCAGAGATGGTAGATGTTGGCATAGGGCCTTCTCTGCCTGAAAGCCAGCACCATAACTACTAGAAGCAGTCAGAAATGTGGGGTTCACCAATGCCACGTAGCTAGCTTCCAAAGAGCTATGAATGAGATCCTGATTCCAGGAGGGACTTTCAAAATGACATCACAATTTATAAAAACCAGCACTCAGGGTAAAACAACAATATATTGGGTGAACCTCTTGATCGGGGTGTAACCCAGTCATCTTGCTGTTGCATTGGGGCTGAGGTGACACTCCAAAGAGGGAGGAAGAACCCAACATCATGAATGTGCCTTCTCCAGATGTTTTGGCCTCCCTGGTCCATCACTTCAGCATAGCTACTGACAGCTGTAGCCCCAAAACATCTGGAAGACACACAAGGATGGTCAATTAAAGGATCTCATGCATTTTCCTCTGGGGCAAAATTGACTAAAACTCATATTCAAAGGCATTGCAAGCGATTCTACCGTTCTGAATCTCCTCTGTTCAAGAGAACCATATATTTGCTAAAATTGAAATGAATCTATTGTGTAAGTCAGCAATTTATCAGCCTTGCCGCTTTAAGAGGGGTGGACTTCAACTCCCAGAATTCCCCAGCCAGCATAGAATTCTGGGAGTTGAAGTCCACCCCTCTTAAAGTGACCACAGTCTGCTCTAAATCATCCAGAGATTCTGAAGTCCTCAACACTCAGTCTGTTTTGGAGCTACCTTTTCACACCAGATCCTTCTTCCCTGCCTGATCCCAGGCAAGAGTGAGAGATCTATTAGAATCTGCAGCCACGTTTCCAGCAGAGAAAGGCAACAGGGCAAATCTAACAGAGGAAAGATATAAAGTGTTTGGGACGTTCAAAGGTCTTGGTGGCCAGAGACATATTCTCCATCTTGGTTGAAGCTCCCCTTGTAACCATCCCTGTCCACGGATGTGCAGGCCACCAAGAACATCTGCTGATCTTCTCCATCTGGACCTTTCCTGGGGAAACCAGAGGCGAAATCTGGCCAAAACACTCAACCATGAACTGCTCCAGAGATACGACCATAACTATTAAGGTGCTGATCCTAAATTTTTGAAGCCTCTTCCTCTTGACCCCAAAGCTCCTTGGCGTCTATTTACAACACAGCATAAGAGAGTTGAAAGGTACCTTAGAGGTCTTCTAGTCCAGGGATCACCAACCTTTTGGACCTCAGGGACCACTAAATTCATAATTTTAAATCCTGCGGACCACTAATATGATCTGCCTAATGACTGAGTGGGTGTGGCCAACTCGATGTCACTCACGTCGAGGGGCGCCTCGCCGGCCTCTACTCACCCCTCTCCTCCCAGCCACTCCTTGCCTGCCCGCCCGGGTTCCTTAGGGCCCCAACAGGAAGCAGTTGTTGGAGCTAAGCAGCCACCATGAGAAAGGGTTGGCAAAACAGCTGGCTCAGTTCAAATTGGATCTGACCAAGAAGGAGGCTCAGCAGAAGCACCTCACTGAGGACTAGGAGCATAGGCTTTCCAAGCAGAGGGAAGACCAGCGGGAGTGCAAGGACAGCTACCGGCGCCTGGAGCCTCAGCAGGCTGAGATGGTCAGCCAGTTCCAGGCCATGATGCAGTCCCACTGGAACAAGGCCCTCCGGCTCTTCGCTACCAGCGGCGCTTCCCTCCAGCATTCGCCCAAAGCCCCTCACCAGGAGGCTGAAGCAGACCCCAAGTTGGAATTTCTGCCCCCCTCCAACCTGCACAAAAAGACCCCGAAGCGGGAGACTCTCTGCAGCAACACAAGCGTTCATGGCACATATCCGGAGGCCCAGGGGCCGTAGTTTGAGGACCCCTGATTTAGTGCAATATTAAAAAATGCAAATAATTTTTCTGCGGACCACCAAAATTTTCTCACGGACCACCAGTGGTCCACGGACCACCAGTTGGTGGACCGCTGTTCTAGTCCAACCCCCTGCTCAAGCAGGAAATCATTTTAGACCAATGGCTGTCCAGTCTCTTCTTGAAAACCTCCAGTGATGGAGCACCTACCCTACTAAATTCCTGAGACATTTAGGGTCAGGGGCAACTAATAACCATTTAATATTATTAAACTCAGTTTGTTTTCTGCTCCTCTTTGTTCTACATTGTCCTGCCTTTCTGTTCTTTTCTTCTCTCCTAAGCCACAGGTAGCTGATACTGTTTTACTCAGCCTCAAGTGCCCTTTTATTATGCATGCAGATAGAAACTAATACCTCTGCAAATGAAGGCCATTGTTTAAGAAAGGCCTACTGCTGATCTCGAGCCTTGAGAAAGAAAGAACCTCCTTATAAAAGAACAGCATTGGGTTGTAGTTTTTTCTAAGCACTGCCTTAAAAAAACAATTTACAAATCCTCCACCTTTTAAAACATCTGCCCTTTAATTTAACTGGTTTGTCAATCTCTGCAACTTTAAGAGGGGCGGACTTCAACTCCCAGAATTCCCCAGCCAGCTATGCCTTCCACTGAAAAGTTTGTGTCTTTAGGCCAGGGGTCTCCAAACTTGGCCACATTAAGACCTGTGGACTTCAACTCCCAGAATTCCCCAGCTGGAGCATGCGGGCTGAGGAATTCTGGGAATTGAAGTCCACCCTCTTAAAGCTGCAGAGATTGAGAATATAATATAGAATAATAGGGTTGGAAGGGACCTTGAAGGTCTTCTAGTCCAACCCCTATTCAAGCAGGAGACCATTCTGGACACTGAACCTGCCAATACAGGTGGGTCCTTGACTTATGACTACAACTGAGCCCAAAATTTCTGTTGGTGAGACATTTGTTAAGTACGTTTTGCTCCATTTTACGACCTTTCTTGCCAGCTGTTAAACGAATCACCGCAGTTGTTAAAATTAGTAACACAGCTGTTCAGTGAATCTGGCTTCCCCATCGACTTTGCTTGTCAGAAGGTCGCTAAAGGGTATCTGCTGACCCCAGTCACAAATACGAGTCAGTTGCCAAGTTTGCCCTTTTCTTCAATGCAAGGGGACGTTTAGTT
>QLTV01000206.1:139465-159279 GCA_003457575.1 Thermophis baileyi
CAGCCCCGCTTGCAAGCGCTGCAAGGAGCCCGAACAAAAGGCGCTCGGTCCGGATTACCCTCGGGGCGAGGGCGGCGGCGGCGGCGGCGGCTCCGGTTGCCCCGTCTCCTCCGGCTTTTGTCCCTGCCCGGCCCGCGCCCCAGCCGCGGAATCCCCGCGTTCTCCCTCTCGGGCGGCTCCTTCCGCTTTCCATGCAATTGCAAAAAGGAAGCGCGGGGGGGGGGAGGCGTGGGATCCGATTCAGACGTTGGAAAAGGGGCCGAAGCGGCGCTGGGCTGCTCCTCGCCTTGGAAAGGGGCCGAATCCGGCGCAAAAACAGCGCCGCAGCCCCCCGCTCCGGCCTCTCCCCCCCTCCCGCTGCTCCGGCGTGTGAACGGGGAGGATTCGAACCTGCGGACTCGGCGCGGCTGTTCCCAGGGCTCCGCGCGCCTCCCTCCGGCGCTTCCATTGTCTCCGCCGCGAAGTTCCCAGCGCCCGCTCTTCCCTCGCCCGCTCCCGCCCCCTCCTGCTTCTGCTCCTCCTCCTCCTGGCGGCCGGTTAGTTTTATGGTTCGTTCGTTCAGGAAAGCGGAGTGAGTGGGCGGGCGGGGGGGGAAAAAAACTTCGCTGGACAATATAAGGGCCCCATCTCTTTTTAAGGATTTGTTTAAAAAAAAGAGACGGAAATAAATCAGAGATGAGTTAGTCAGGAGCGAAAGGCATAGCAAGGCATCCTTTCTCACCTCTACAGTGTTTTTTTTAACCCTAAAATATATGACAAGCAAGCTTCAGAGAAATACTATGACGGTTTGTCATATCTACCAAAACAAGGATGGGCTTCCCCCAACCCAAGGGTCCCAAATCAGCCAGCCCACTTGAACCTATCCTGGTCAGGATATATATTTTATCCTGGTCCACAATTACAGATAGTCCTCGATTTATAAACCATTTAGTGACCGTTCAAAGCTTCAAAGGCATTGAAAAAAGTGACATGACAGTTTTCACACCCATGTTCTTTGCTGCATCCCCATGATCAGAATGTGAATGCTTGGCAACTGGCATGTACTTATGACGGTTGCAGTGTCCCAGGGTCACGTGATCCCCTTTTGCGACCTTCTGACAAGCCAAGTCAATGGGGAAGCCAGATTCACTTAACAACCATGTTACTAATTTAACAACTGCAGTGATTCACTTAACAACTCTGGCGAGAAAGGTCGTAAAATGGAGCAAAATTCACTTGACAACTGTCTCACTTAGCAACAGAAATTTTGGAATGACCTGTGGTTGTCAATAGGGGATTATCTGTATAGGTTGTCCTGCTTGAGCAGGGGGTTGGACTAGAAGACCTCCGAGGTCCCTTCCAACTCTGTTATTCTGATCTGTTCTGCAAATCCTGCTATTCCCTGACTGGTCGCTTTGGGT
Organism: Thermophis baileyi; assembly: GCA_003457575.1. NCBI lineage: Eukaryota > Metazoa > Chordata > Lepidosauria > Squamata > Dipsadidae > Thermophis > Thermophis baileyi. Next base: position 140,866 of record QLTV01000206.1, read on the forward strand.
GGGCTTCACTACGTTTCACAATAGCAAGAAATCTGAATATGGGGAGGGGGGGGTTGAGGAAAGAGTAAATATTTAACAGATTAACAGAGTTGGAAGGGACCTTGTAGGTCATCTAGTCCAACCCCCAATATTAGTAGGGAGTGACCCAGATTTTCCCTGCAGGGGTAAACTACCGGTAATTGACCTTCTCAAGGCCTGATCGGAAGTTTTGATCTCCTAATCCTGAGATTGGGATCAGGAGATAGTTCGTTGTGATGCATTTTCCCCGAAAACTACCATGTCAAGATTAACAGGCTGCCCTGGAGAGCTTAAACTGCCCTCTCCCCATTGTGTGAGGTTGTGACTGAAGTTGGCTGACAATGATGTATAGAGATTGAATTGTTTGTTCAGTTTATCCCACTAATGCAGCGTTACTCAACCTTGGTGACTTTAAGACGGGTGGACTTCAACTCCCAGAATTCCTCCGCCAGCTTCTCCCCCGCCCACCCATCTTAAAGTCACCAGGTTGAGAAAGGCTGCATTAGTGCAGGGGTCTCCAACCTTGGCAACTTGAAGCCTGGCTGGGGAATTCTGGGAGTTGAAGTCTGCCAGGCTTAAAGTTGCCAAGGTTGGAGACCCCTGCATTAGTGGGTGAGTATTTAGGAAGCAAACAGACACCCTAACAAAATAGCAACATAATAGCATAATAGCAATAGCAATATCCAGTAAGCAAAAACTAACAAGGACACAACAAAGCGCACAACCGTTTCCTATCTTTGGTGTGGTGAAACCAATTAAGAATCTAAAGCTCGGGTGGGAGTCATGCAGTTTAAGATGCAATTTATTGGCTGGGTTCATAAAAAATATTTATCCATGGTTCACCTAATCACAGTCTCATGGATTAGCCAGATTTACTGGTTTGGGACAACACCGCGCTGCACAAACTAAACACAGGCGTTTCATTTGCACAACCCCGGAGGCTAAAACGCAGCTGGTAGGTTTGTGGAGCGGGGAGTGGTAGAAAAGAGCCATCTTTTCTTACACTGTGTTTTCTTAGGCCTACTTTTGGGAGGAAACTATCATTTGTGTGGTTAAGGAAAACTGCTAAGGGACAAAGTTTGATCTAATGGTTAAAGCACCAGGCTAGAAAGCAGGAGACGGTGAGTTCTAGTCCCGCCTTAGGCATGAAAGCCGGCTGGGTGACTTTGGGCCACTCACCAAGAGACAGTGAATTCTAGTCCCACTTTAGCCATGAAAGCCAACTGGGTAACTGGGTAACTGGGTAACTCTCCTAGCCCAATCCACTTCACAGGGTTGTTGTTGTGGAGAAAAATAGAAGGAAGGTGTGTTGGATATGTTTGCTGCCTTGACTTATTTGTAAAATAATAAAGTCANAGCTAAATAGCTTGAAATAGATCTATACTAGTCTCCCTTTATTTATGTAAAAATATGTAACATATAGAAACGGACTGTCGTTTGTAAGTAACTTCCTGGATGGCCCCTGGAGGGGCCGAAAGGCAAAAAAGAAGCAGTATGCTCCCTCCCACATTTGGGTATACCAGGTGATTTAACAGGGAAAAAAAACATATATATATATATATATCAATATAAGATAAGACTAGGTTGAGAACCCACCACTGAGCCTGAAGCTACAATTCGTTTCTGACCAATGGATCTATTTACAGGAAGTCCTCAACATACGGCCACAATTGGGACCAGAATTTCCATTGCTAAGCGAGGCGGTCGTTAAGTGAGTCGCCCCCAATTTTACCACCTGTTTTGCCACGGCTGCTAAGTGAATGGCTGCAGTTGTTAAGTGAATCACCCAATTGTAAAGCGAATGTAGCTTCTCTCGTTGACTTTGTGGTCTGGGACGGTCACAAGGGATGATCCCTAAACCCCCAGGAGGCTGCAAACATGTTAAATCCATGCCAGTTGCCTAGCAACCAAATTGTGATCACCTGACCAGAGAGATGCTGCAACGGTTGTAAGTGTGAGGACTGGTCACAAGTACTTTTTTCAGTACTATTGTAACTTTGGACAGTCACTAAACGAATGTTGTAAGTTGAGGACTCTTCTGTTCAGTTTATAGGACCATCTAATTCAGGGGTCTCCAACCTTGGCAACTTTAAGACTTGTGGTCTTCAAAGCTGACTGAGGAATTCTGGGAGTTGAAGTCCACAAGTCTTAAAGTTGCCAAGGTTGGAGAGCACTGATCTAATCAAAATTTCCCAAGCTGACCTACCCTGCGTTTTTAAAAACATCACACAAACAATAGAGGAGCAAGCACAATATGGGCACTGTAGTCCCAGTCCTAGCCCATCCCTTCACCTGCACCCCTGCCAGCTCTAAGCGAGGCTGAATTTTCACCCAGGCATGGGGGGGGCTGCGGGAAACAACCCTTGGGGGGACACAACAGTGGATTCTGTTGTGTGGTTATGGCAACCTCCTTGGCCAAACATCTCTCATTATCGTCTCTGAGCTATGACAATATGTTGTGTAAATATATCGCACCAGGTTTCCTGTTTCGTGAGGCTTTCAAGGGCGGGAGGAATGTGTAGGAAGCGGATCAGATGGTAGAAATTCAAAGAATAAGAACCGGAAACCAAGGACCCCTCTGGGGGGTGAAAGGAGACCAGATTCCATACAACTCTGAACCCTTAAGGCAAACCAAATACAGGTGGTCCTTGTTTAACAACCGGTTGCTTAGCAACTGTTCCAATTTACAACGGACTTCCCCGGAACTACTCGACCTGTTTTTGAAGTTTTGACAGCCATATACACACACACACACACATATATAAAACAGTCACGTGACTGTGGTTTTCTGTGTCTTTTGCCAGTTTCAATTCCTTCTGGTTTCCAGTTAAAAATGCCCATTGAAGAAAATGGACTTGTTTAATAACCACAGTGTTTGCTTAATGACCGCAAGGTCCTCTTAATGACCATGACGTTTGCCTAACTGCTGTGAAATTCCCCATGCCTAGCTGGGGAATTCTGGGAGTTGAAGCCAACCCAGAGAAGAGCAACTAAGATGATTAAGGGCCTGGAGACTAAAACGGCTGCAGGATTTGGGTTTGACTAGTATTTGAGGGGTTGCCACAAAGAAGAGGGGGGGGTTCAAATTATTCTCCAAAGCACCTGAAGGCCAGACAAGAAACAAAGGTTGGAAACTAATCAAGGAGAGAAGCAACCTGGAATTAAGGAGAAACTTCCTGACAGTGAGGACAATTAACCAGTGGAACAGCTTGCCTCCAGAAGTTGTGGGTGCTTCATCACTGGAGATTTTTAAGAAGAGATGGTAGGATCTCCTGCTCAAACAGGGGGTTGGACTAGAAGACCTAGTAAGAAGGCTCAAACATACGATGAACGGTTGCAGGAACTGGTCATGGCTAGTCTAGTGAAGAGAAGGACCAGGGGAGACATGATAGCAGCCTTCCAATATTTGAGGGGCTGCCCCAGAGAGGAGGAAGTGGGTCAAGCTATTTTCCAAAGCACCTTTGAAAGCCAGGCAAGGAATAATGGATGGAAACTGATCAAGGAGAGATTCAACCTAGAAATAAGGAGAAATTTCCTGACAGTGAGAACAATCAACCAGTGGAACAGAAGTTGCCTTCAGAAGTTGTGGGAGCTTCATCACTGGAGGCTTCCAAGAAGAGACTGGAGTGACATCTGTCAGAAATGGTGTCGGGTCTACTGCATGGGCGGGGGGGGGTTGGACTAGATGACCTCCAAGGTCCCTTCCAACTCTCTTATTCTGCATTCTGAGGCCAAAGGCAGCTGTCACACAGCTGGTGCCAGGAGCCCATGATGCTCTCCTGAAAGATTTGCCCAGGGTGCCAATGGCCAGCGGGCACAATTCAGAGGGTTGATGCTTCTCAGGAACCACCTGCCTTCGGGAGAAGCCCTTCCGAAGGTGCTCCCACACCCTGAAGGTTGACAGGTGAATGGGACAGGTGAATCTTCTGCCAGGGAGATGCCAGGCTCTGTCATGGCAGCCATTCTAATCTTCTGCTCTCCTCCCTATTTTTGGCCTCGCAAGCTGTGTTGAGTGTTGCAAAGCAGAGGTCCTCAACTTACGGCCACAATTGCGGATCAGAGTTTCCATTGCCAAGCAAGCCGGTTATTAAGTGAGTTGCTCCCAATTTCACCATTTTTGTCCCAATTGTTATGTAAATCTCTGCAGTTAAGTGAATCACATTGTTGTTAAGTGAACCCAAGTTTCTCCATTGACTTTACTAGTGCGAAGGGGGGAGGGGCAAGGTCGCAAATGGCGGTCATGTGACCCCAGGATGCTGTAATCATTGTAAACACGCGCCAGGTGCCAAACACCTGAATTTTGATCCTGTGGCTGTGGCAATGGTCATAAGTGCGAGGACCGGTCATAAGTCACTTTTTTTCAGTGCCATAACTTCAACTTTAAAAGCAAGGTTGTAAGTTGAGGACTACATAAATGGCCGAATATTATTTCAATTTAAAAAAATGAATAAAATGTCTCACTTCTAACAGATTTTTTTCTGACACAGGTTTAAGTCAGATTTTATTTATTCATTCATTCGGTTTCTATAGCCGCCCGTCTCAGTCCGTGACTTTATGAATCATTCACCATCTCCCCTACACAAAAAGACATATATTACCCCCAAAAAAGAAATATACTTTTTAGGAGTGAATGAGGAGGGGATTCAACCCCCTGACCATTTAATGCCTGCTGGGTGTCTTTTGTGCTCGCTCGTTCGCACAATTCGAAGCTACACAATGAAGGGTTTCCTGCTCTGATCATTTGCAGGTCTCTCCCACATTTCTATCACTGTGAGTCATCTTTTTTCAGCCACAAAATGTTTTTCCAGGTATAAAAAAAAAATGCCCAAGAGCTGATCTCTCAGGGTAAATTTTTTGGAAGCTGCAACTCACAAACCGGCTGTGCAGATGGGTACCCAGTCCTTGACTCACAGTCACAACAGGGATCAGAATTTGTGTTGCTGAGCCAGGCGGTTGTTAAGTGAATCGCACCCAATTTTGTTGCCACAGTGGTTAAGCAAATCACAGCAGTTGTTATGTGAATCGCATGGTCCTTAAGCAAATCCAGTTTCCCCCCCACTGACTTTGCTTGCGGGAAACCAGCTGAGAAAGTCCCAAATGGGGATCACGTGACCCTGGGAAGCGACAACTGTTAGTGTAGAGTAGACACATGCTGGTTACAACTGCACACATTTTGATTGCATCTGTGGGGATGTGACAGTGACAGTCGTAAGGGCGAGGATCAGCCACAGGTGACATTTCTCAGTGCTCTTCTAACGGTCAATAAACAAATGGTTGTAAGTCGAGGACTTCCCGTACAGTACATGCAAGGTGGAGAATTCTGGGAGTTGAAGTCCACCCGTCCTAAAGTTGCAGCTATTCTCTCTCTCTCTCTCTCTCTCTCTCTCTCTCTCTCTCTCTCTCTCTCTCTCTCTCTCTCTCTCTCTCACACACACACACACACACACACACACACACACACACACACACACACACACACACACACACACACACACACAGAGAGAGAGAGAGGGGGGGGGGGTTCCCTCCTTCCTGGTTTTTCTGCTTTAGATTTGCTCTGTTCCTGCAGGTTATCTCCTCTTTGGTGGGGGAGGGGGCCACCCCAGGCGTTGGAAACCTATCCGGGCACCCCCTGGCTGGAACTGGGGGGGGGGGGGGAACGCCAATCAGTGGAACAGCTTGCCTCCTGGGGTTGTGGGTGCTCTTATCACTGGAGGTTTTCCAGAACAGACTGGACAGCCGTTTGTCCAGTCTGGGATGGAATAACGTCTCCTGAACAGGGGGTTGGACTAGATGACCTCCCAGGTTCCTTGCAGCCCTAGGATTCTATGATATACGAGATCTTCACTTCTCTCCTGTCTGGATCCGGGGTCTCCAAACTTCGCGACTTTAAGACTTGTGGACTTCAACTCCCAGAATTCCCCAGTCAGCTGCGGGTCTAAATCATCTGTGCGGGTCTCCAGTCCAGGCTCCGCCCCATGACCAGGGAGGGACGGCCTGCCACGCCCCCTCAGCCAGCCAGTCCGCGGCCCGAGACAGCCACTGGGAAAGGCGGAGGGGGGCGTGGCTTCCTCAAACTGGCCAATCGCGCGGCGGCCCGGGCTCTATTCATAGTTTTCCAAGCGACTTTCCGCTGCAGGGAACGGAGCGGACTCCGCGGTCTGGGCAGCCCCGTTTGCCTGGCACCTTCGCTCGAAGCGCCCCCTGGAGGCCAGCCGCAGATGATGCGGGGAGCCGGCGAAGCAGGGCTCCGATGCACGTGAAGAAGGGCGCTCGGCTGCCCACGGGTCTTCCAGCGGGGAGTCCTGCCTTCCCGGAGGGCGCGGAGGGGGGTGGACCGGCCGCGCGTGGCGCTCACCTGCTCAACACGCGTGCGGCGTGGTAGCCTCGGGCTCCGGGCCGGCCAGCGGCTCCCACGAGCATGATCCACGCGGGGCTCGCTTCCTCCGGCTTTCTGGTTCACCCCCGCCGGCAGATTGGAAATCACAGGGCTGGAAGGGACCTTAGAGGTCGTCTAGTCCAACCCCCTACCTAAGGCAGGAGACCTTATTCCTTCGCGGACAAACAAATGGCCGTCCGATCTTTCCTTGAAGACCTCCAGCCCCATGACGGTGCCGCTTCCCCTGGGGCTTTAAAGGGGTCTCCCCATCTAGGAGGATCCCACCATTTCTTGACCTTTGCGGCTGCCTCCAGGCGATCTGGGGGTCGTTGAGAAAAACCTAACAAAGGGGGAGACAAATGAGTCACACTCCCCCCACTCCCTTTTCCACTATTGATCTGCTGCCAAGCTTTTGCCCCCCCCCCTTCCTAAACTGCTTTCGCAGGAAGGGGGGCTGACTAACGGCACTTGGGGTGCCTCTTGCTTCTACCAATTTTCTGCAAAACCTTCATTTGTTAAAATTTAGATCAGTGTTTCCAATCTTGGCAAGGCGGGAGCTTCAACTCCCAGAATTCTCCAGCCAGCATGCTTTAAGAGTGGTGGGCTCCATGGCTGGCTGGGGAATTCTGGGAGTTGAAATCCCCCCCCCTCTTCAAGTTGCCAAGGGGTGAGAAACGCTGCTCTAGAAGGGGGGGAAACTACATCCCCCATGATTCCCCCAGCACCAGCAATACCCACACTGCAATGGATGGACCCTCCTCTTATCTACCCATTGGCTGGAATGAGAAAAAAAAGGTGGGGTCCGTTGCCGCCCGCTGCCAGCTTCTCCCTGCCCGCAGGAGAGGTGCCAACTTTTTCTGGCAGATGAGAAGTTACTCCCTGGCTGAATTCGAAAGCACGTCTTCTTTGACCAGGCCCGAAATGCTGCTTTGACGCCCCGTGTTTGGGCTGAAAGGCGGGGCGCCTCTTGACATGCTCATGAAAACAGTAATCATCATTTCAGGCAGGTAGGAAAATTCCTGCCAGCCCAGCTGGGCAAGACCGGGCATGACGGGCGCTCTGCCTGCCTCCTCCTTGCTCTGCTGTTAGCAGCCATGCCAAAGGCTCCCCTGTGCCAGATCACAGGGTCCTTGATCCTTGTAGGGGGGCGAAACACACCTGGAGTACTGCATCCAGTTTTGGTTACACTATAAAAAAGAGGTTGAGACTCTAGAAAGAGTGTAGAGAAGAGCAACCAGGTCCCTTCCAACTCTGTTAATCTGTAAACAGAGTATATTAGATCTGATTTTTTTAAACAAAAAAATTCACTTTGATGCCACCCAGCTTTAAATGACTGTGGGGTTCACAGTACCTTAGACAAGGGGTGTCCAATCTTGGCAATGTTAAGACTTGTGGACTTCCAGAATTCCCCAGCCAGCATATTGAAGGGGAGGTGAAGTCTGCAGGTCCTAACAGGGTTGGACATCCCTGCACTAGGGCAATATAAAAACTATATAAGGAACAACCTAATAGAATCACCCCAAGCATGCAAAAGTGTGACTTTGGGCCAATCACCAGGAGACTGGGAGTTCTAGTCCTGCCTTAGCCATGAAAGCAACTGGGTGACTTTGGGCCAATCACCAGGAGACTGTGAGTTCTAGTCCCACTTTAGCCATGAAAGCCAGCTGGGTGACTTTGGGCCAGTCCTTCTCTGCACCTCACAGGATTGCTGCTCTGAGGAAAATTAAAGGAGGGAAGAATATATTCACCGCCTTGAGTTCTTTGTAAAAAATAATAAAGCCGGAATATCGATAAAATCAGAAAGGTTGCATGTAAACGTGGGTGGGATTCGTAGATTTTCACCAGGGTTTGTGCACAACCTGGTGCCACCTGGCAGCCTGAAAGACGTAGCCCTGCCCTTGTCCTTCCTTTGCCCCTGGCACTTGCAGCTCTCCCCGTTTTCCCCCCTCCTCAAAATCTTTGCACGTCAGAGGAGAAAAGCGCAAAGCACTTTATAATTACTGGGATGAACGTCGTCATGTACACCATTCGCTCACAGGCAGTCTCTGGATTAATAGCCCCGGTGCAGCAGGGAACCTCTCTTTCCTCCCTTTCCTGGAGGAGCCCAACAAAAGCTGGATCTTCGCCCAGCATTTCCCGTAGGAGAGCCCTGGAGATCTACTCCAACCTGCTCCACCAAAAAATGTGGTAAACCAAGTTAGACGTTTCGCAGTTGAAGAGCCTTGGCAAACAGCCTCTCCAAATCTCCTTGACACTTACAGATACAGGTACAGATTAACAGAGTTGGAAGGGACCTTGTAGGTCATCTAGTCCAACCCCCCGCCCAAGCAGGAGACCCTACACCATTTCTGACAGATGGCAGTCCAGTCTCTTCTTGAAAGCCTCCAGGGATGAAGCTCCCACAACGTCCGAAGGCAACTTCTGTTCCATTGGTTGATCGCTCTCACTGTCAGGAAATTTCTCCTTTTTTCCAGGTTGAATCTCTCCTTGGTCAGTTTCCATCCATTGTTCCTTGTCTGGCCTTCAGGTGCTTTGGAGAATAGCTTGAGCCTCTCCTCTCTGTGGCAGCCCTTCAGATATTGGAAGACTGCTATCAACCTTCTCCCCTGAAGAAATCATTGAAATTTCCAGCGATGGCCCTGAGTTCAAGTACAATGACGGCTCAGTGGCCCCACAATATTGTAGAGTCGTTTGCAAGAATGAGTCCAGCAAACAGAGTCTCAAAGTCTTTTTTATAGTGTGGTGACCAAAACTGGATGCAGTATTCCAAGTGCGGTCTAACTAAGGCTTTATAGAGTGGTATTAGTACCTCCCTTGATCTTGATTGTATCCCTCTGTTAATGCAACTTAGGATTGCATTGGCTTTTTTTGGCTGCTGCCGCACACTCTTGGCTCATATTTAGCTGGTTGTCCACTAAGACTCCAAGATCCCTCTCAGAGTTACTGCTCTTAAGCCTGGTTTCACCCAGTCTATATGTGTACTTTGGGTTTTTCTTGCCTAAGTCTAAGACTTTACGACTTGGTCTTCTGCTGGACTGGAGTGGCACACAGGGAGTCCTTGACTTACAACCATTCATTTAGCAGCCACTTGAAGTTACAACTGCACTGAAAAAGGGGACTTAGGACCAGTCCTCACACTTACGACCAGTCCTCGCACTTATGACCATCGTAGCATCTCCATGGTCATGTGATCAAAACTCGCTCACTTGGCAACCAGCATATGTTTATCATGGTTGCAGCACCCCCAAGTCATGTGATCTTCATTTGCGAACCAGCTGCTGCCAAGCAAAGTCAATGGGGAAAGCCAAATTCACTTAATAGTGACATAATTCGCTTAATAACAACAGTGATTTGCTTAACAACCGTGGCAAAAAAAGGGTCATAAAATTGGGCACATCTGACTAAACAACTGCCTTGCTTAGCAATGAAAATGTACCAAATTTTATCAGACTTTATTTCTGCAGACTGTGGTGTTTTCGGTTCTGTTCACCACCAGGAGGCAGTACAGACCAGTTTTGTCCTCACTAAGACGCATCAGAGGTGGGGAGTCAGATCTTAAGTCTATGGCAGCGTTTCTTAACCTTGAACTAAAGGGGCTTTTTCAGAAGGAAACAGGACTTTGTTGTTTTTTTCTTTTGAAGACGTTTCACTTCTCATCCAAGAAGCTTCTTCAGCTCTGATTGCATGGTGGGGAATGGAAGGATTTATATCCCTTGCAGACAGCTGGTCATTTGCATCCTTTTAGAGAGTCATCGAGGCCACTTAGAGGTTTGTCTGTCTCCTCAGGGTCACCAGAGTGGTGCAAATGGGTGTGGAGCCTTCTTGGCTGCAGGATGGACACCCTTCAAATGGTGTGGGAGCAGGGGTGGGCTGCTGGGGGTTCGCAGGGGTTCGGGAGAACCTCTACCTAAGATTCTGTGCAGTTCGGAGAACCCCCAAATCCCACTCCTGGCTGGCCCTGCCCACCCAGCCCCGCCCCTCCCAGGAGTCCCCACGCAGCCCGTTTTGGATGCAGGTAAGTGCAGGGCGCACACGGAGGCTCAGGGAGGGCGAAAAATGGGTCTACCGGAAGTTCGGGAAGGCCGGAAACGGGCTTGTTTCCGGCCTCCAGAGGGCCTCCGGAGCCTGGGGAGGCCGTTTTCGCCCTCCCGGAGGCTCGAAAAAAGCCTCCGGAGCCCAGGGAGGGCAAAAACGCACACACACACGCCGTGGTGCAGGAGGCCGACTAGGCCACGCCCACCATGGCCGCGCCCACCCAGCAACCGGGCAGAGAACCCCTTGCTAAAAATTTTTGAAGCCCACCCCTGTTCTGGAGTATGAATGGATTTCCAGAAAAATTGCAGACTACAGGAACCATTTGCGCTTCAGTTAGAGATGCAGACAACGCAGACTCAACCCCAACAGCCTGCGCTTGTCTTCAACAGGAAAGGGACACAGGGCAGGAGACATCCTGCAGCCAAGGAGGCTCCACACACATTTGCACTACTCAAGGAATATAAACCCTTCCATTCCCCACCATCCAGTCAGAGCTGAAGAAGCTTCTTGGATGAGAAGCGAAACGTCTTCAAAGAAAAACAAGGAAGTCCAGCTGTCTCCTGAAAAAGCATCTTTGGGACAAACCAGGACCTGGATGACTGAGAATCTCCATAGATATTTAACCTTGGACCTTTGAAGAAATGTGGACTTCAGTGCCCAGAGTTCCAGACTGGGTGGGGGAACTCTGGGAGTTGAAGTCCACAAGTCTTAAAGTCGGCAGGTTTGGCTACCCCTGGTTTAACTGGAGGTCTCTTCTTGCTGTAATTCCAGACACTGTTTTGTTAACCAAGTTTAGGATTCAACATGCTGTGTGAATGCACCAAAACTCACAATTTTAAAATGTTATATATTAAAATCTGACTTTTGCAGCCTCAGTTAAGATTAGACTTAACATTCGCATTTAAGTAAAACCAACTTGGTTTAATTACCTATAAATATTGCCCTACAAAACTCAGAAAATTTGCTTTTTCTGGTTTTGCTTTTCCCACTAGGTGGCGCCAGCCTCCATGCTTGGGGGGGGGGGGTTCCTCTTTTTAAATTCATAAATATTAAATAAATAGGAAATGTACCAGTATTAAATAAATATGAGGAATTTTTGATGGCCATATGTGTGATCTCTGGATGAAAAGATGTAATGCTCTTTATTTTTATTTATATTCCACTTTTATTATTTTTATAAATAATTCAAGGCAACGAACGTTTCCAACACACCTTGCTCCTATTTTCCCCACACCAACCACCCTGCGAGGTAGGTTGGACTGAGAGGGAGAGAGAGGGACTGGCCCAAAGTCATCCAGTTGGCTTTTGTGCCCAAGGCAGGATTTGAACTCAGGATCTCCTGCTTTCTAACACGCTGTTTTAACCACTAGACCAAACTGGCTCACTTTAAATATAACGTGTATTGCAACGAGCCTGCAAAGTAAACCACTATGAGAGACTTGTCTTGCTGCTTAGTAGGGGGAAACTAAGAAACACAAATTTGCCTTGAAAAGTTAGGATAAAATACATTTTAACTCTGGATGAGATCTAGTCTAACAAAGAGAGGGATCAGGAGGGGGGACAGGATAAGTGTTCCAATACTTGAGGCACTTTCACAGAGAAAACCTCTTTTCCAAAGCACCTGGCCATACAAGAAGTAATGGCTGGAAGCTCATCAAGGAGAGAAGCAACCTTGAACTAATAAGGAGAAATTTCTTGACAGTGAGAACAATTAACCAATGGAATGACTTCCCTCCAGAAGTTGTGAGTGCCCCAACACGGGAGGTTTTCAAGAAGTGACAGAATAACAGAGTTGGAAGGGACCTTGGAGGTCTTCTAGTCCAATCCCCTGTTCAAGCAGGAGATCCTATACCATTGGCTGTCCCATCTCTTCTTAAAATGCATCTACAACTTCTGGAGGGAAGATGTTCCGCTGATTAATTGTTCTCCCTGTCAGGAAATTCCTCCTTAGTTCTAGGTTGCTTCTCTCCTGGATTAGTTTCCATCTGTTGCTTCTTGTCCTGCCTTCTGGTGCTTTGGAGAATAGGTTGAACCCCCTCTTCTCTGTGGCAGCCCCTCAAATATTGGAACTGTCCTATCATGTTACCCCAGTCCTTCTTTTCACTAGAGATACCCAATTCCTGCAACCGTTCTTCGTATGTTTTAGTCTCCAGACTCCTAATCATTTTTGTTGCTCTTCTCTGCACTCTTTCTAGAGTCTCCACATCTTTTTTGCATGGGTGATGACCAGAAAGATCTAGGCCAGGGGTCTCCAACCTTGGCAACTTCTAAGACTTGTGGACTTCAACTCCCAGAATTCCTCAGCCAGCCCAATTCTGGGAGTTGAAGTCCACACATCCTAAAGTTGGCTAGATCAGGGGTCTCCAACCTTGGCAACTTTAAGACTTGTGGACTTCAACTCCCAGAATTCTCCAGCCAGCATCTGGGAGTTGAAGTCCACAAGTCTTACAGTTGCCAAGGTTGGAGACCCCTTGGTCTAGGGCATCTTTATCTCCCTTCGGGGAGAAAGAGCCTTTGCTGTTGACCATTCTTGGGGTCAAGGGGATCCTAAGCAATGGGGGGCAAACTTCCTGCCTTTCACACCCAGCCCTCTCCCTCAGTCTCCAGCTGCCACACACACCCCAACTTCTCCTGGGCCAAAGGAAGGCATCAGGAACAAATTCAGAGGATTGTTTTGGAAAGGAAGGTATCATAGCCAGGAAGGGTCAGCTGTGGGGCAGAAGGAAACAGCCCCCAAGAGAGAACTGAAGATGTCCGCAGACTCCATAAGACTGGCCGAAGCATCAACTGCAGGGAAAGAAATGGTTTGGGGGGGCCCAAGGCAGAGTTGGGCTCAGCATCACCCAGCCAGATGCTCACTCCTCCCTCCTGGCTGCTGGAGGCAAGCTTGGGGGGGGGGTGCAGAACGGATGGCCCAACATAATCTGTCCTCTGCCGAGACCCCCAGCACTGCAGACCAGGTGGGACAGCCCTTTGCGCCTGGGTTCCGCAGGGGTCTCCGTGGCAATGGAGGCAGAGGTCACAGAGGAGGGAGCGTGACATCGGGGCCCGGCCCCACAAGCACCATCAGCCATGGCCAAGGGGAGAGCGATGGCGCGGGTCAAGCAGGCAGGCCCACAAAAGACTCCAGGTCAGCCCTCGCCAGGGCGGGGGGGAAACCAGGGCCTCTTGGGGAGGTTGGCACCAGCTTTCCCAGCCCCAGTAGAGGGCAGGCCAGCGGCCCAGGACTGGGTGGGGGGGCAAAGTCCCAGACAACTGGGGCAGAGGCTGGGACCCTCACTCTGGCTTTGCAGCTTCTCCAGAGGGGCGGGAAGGGCTTCTCCGTGGTGCACGTTTCTCAGAGCTGAAGGGTACCTCTGGGGTCCCCCATTATTTCCAACCATGCCCCTTCCAGAAATCTGCCCTTGGGCAGCTGAAGACCCTTGGGGGAAGACAGGGAGAGGGGAGATGGCGCTTCTCGGCATGAGTTGCCAGCAAGAATAGCAATAGCACTTAGACTTATATCCCGCTTCATAGTGCATTACAGCCCTCTCTAATCGGTTTACAGAGTCAGCATATTGTCCCCAACAACCTGGGTCCTCATTTTACCCACCTCGGAAGGATGGCAGGCTGAGTCAATCCTTGAGCCGGATCCTTGAGCCGGTCAGGATCGAACTGCTGGCAGTCGGCAGAGTCAGCCTGCAATCCTGCATTCTAACCACTGCGCCACCATGGCTCAAGATGCCCTCTTAGTGAAGGTGGAGAGGACATCCCTGTCCTGCTTCATCCATGTCCACATGCCTGGAGATCTGGGACACCCGAGCCACAAAGCATCATAAGGACTCCAGGTCCCCATGCTCCCCTGCCAAACAGCAGCCCAGCTAGGCAGAGAGAGCTGAACTGGGCTCCCTGGGTAGAGATCAGTGACTTTTATGGCCCCCTCTCAGCCTTGCTAACTCTGCCTTGCTCCAGAGCAGGGTTCTCCAAACTTGGCAACTTTAAGACGTGTGAACTTCAACTCCCAGAATTCCACAGCCAGCATAGTTGGCCATATAATTCCCCACTCCAATCATGGGAGTTGAAGTCCACACGTCTTAAAGTTGCCAAGTTTGGAGACCTCAGCTTCAGAGCAGGGGGTGGGTTCTGGATCCGTTTGCTGCCGGTTCACTCAGGGTCACGCCGCACGCGCTTCACGCACACGCGCGCGCCCCCGCAGCAATCCAAAACTAGCTTCTGCGCATGTGCAGAAGCAAAATCCAAGATGGCGGCACCCACGGAACACACCGAAAGAACCAGTTCCGTGACATCATCACCGGTTTACTAACGGTTCTAAAGAACCGGTTAGAACCGGTAGGAACCCACCTCTGCTTCAGAGCATCCCCTGCTGGGCAGGAGGGTCCCTAGGAAGGTGGAGGGTTGGGATGGATTACAGTGAAGCAGCAATATCCCAGGAAGAAGGGAGCAGGTGCCAAGGAGGAGGGCAAGACGAGAGGCAACAGAGTCTGGAGAGGAAGTGGCTTAGGAGGGCCACCCCCTAGAATCTCCCAGAGTATATCTTAGAGTAAAAGTCTGTAGAGATTCTCAGTCATCCAGGTCCTGGTTGTCCCAAAGGTGCTTTTTCAGGAAAAAGAAAAGGTGCTTTTTCTTCAAAAAAAAAAAAAAAAGTTCCTGTNNNNATTTGGGAGGAACACCCATTGAATGATGTGGGAGTAGGAATGGATTTCCAGAGGAAAAATTGGACACAGATAAACCTCCTCTAAAAGGATGCAAATGACCAGCTGTCTGCGAGGAATATAAATCCTTCCATTCCCCACCATCCTGTCAGAGCTGAAGAAGCTTCTTGGATGAGAAGTGAAACGTCTTCAAAGAAAAAAACAAGGAAGTCCAGTTGCCTCCTGAAAAAGCACCTTTGGGATATCTTAGAGTAGTAAAAGTTTAATAGTAAAAGAACCTGGTGGGCCCAGGGGCTAAAGTACTGCATTGCAGGCAAACTCTGCCCACATTCTGGATCTTTGATCATGACGGGGTTCAAGGTTGCCTCAGCCTTCCATCCTTCCAAGGTCAGTAAAATGAGGACCCAGATTCTTGGGGGCAAGATGCAAACTTGATGTTGTAAACTGCCTAGAGAATCTGTAAAGCACTATGGGGTGGCATAATCTAAGCCTACAATGTATTGCTATTTAGTCCGGCAAGAGTCTGTCAATTGTGCGCAAGCAAATAAAGAACCAGACCCCAGATGGACTGTCCTACGTCGTTCTTGGGCTAGGCCTGGCCCCTGCCCCCTTCCAATCACTGCCCCCTCTTCCTAGGCAGGCCTGGAAGGAGCCAAGGTGATGGAAGCACCCAAGGCCCCCAAGAACCCCACCAGCAGCCGAGGCCTCTTCAACACCAACATGGGACCTCTGCAGCGCCAGCTGCGCCTGGGCGAGTACAACCTGCTCAAGTGCGCTGCCATGTTTGAGAGCGACTTCGTCCAGGTAAGAGGGCAGAAGCAGCTGGGGAGGTGGCCGTGGCCCCATCCAGCCCCCCAGGAAGCAGCCGTGCTCAGGAATACAGGTAGCCCTGGACTTAGGAACATCCGTTTCAGAGTTAGGACGGTGCTGAAAAAAGTGACCAGTCCTCCCACTTACTACCGTTGCAGTGTTCCAATATCTAAGGGGCTGCCCCAAAGAAGAGGGGGTCACCCTATTCTCCAAGGTATCAGAAGGCAAGATGAGAAACAACGGATGGAAACGAATCAAGGAGAGAAGCAACCTGGAACTAAGGAGGAATTTCCTGACAATGAGGACAATTAACCAGTGGAACTGCTTGCCACCAGAAGTTGTGGGTGCTCCATCACTGGAGGTTTTTAAGAAGAGACTGGACAGCCACCTGTCTGAAATGGTATAGGGTCTCCTGCTTGAGCAGGGGGTTGGACTAGAAGACCTCCAAGGTCCCTTCCAGCTCTAGGATTCTATGTTTCTGAGACACATAAGTTGCAAGGCAGACAGACGGAGGGAGGGAGGGAGGGAGGAAGGGAGGGATAAATAAATGGATGGATGGATGGATGGATGGATGGATGGATGGATGGATGGATGGATGGTTGGATGGAATGGAATGGCTTCCCTCCAGAAGTTGTGGGTGCTCCATCACTGGAGGTTTTTAAAATGAGACTGGATAGCCATTTGTCTGAAATGGCATAGGATCTCCTGCTTGAGCAGGGGGTTGGACTAGAAGACCTCCAAGGTCCCTCCGAACTCTGTTATTCTGTTCTGTTCGTTGCAGCTCCCCATGCTCACCTGATCACAATTCTGGCACTTGGCAACTGGCTTGTATTTATGACATCCCAACATCTTGGGATCACGTGATCCCCATTTGCAACCTTCCCAGCTGGTTTCCAACAAGCAAAATCAGTGGGGAAAATCAGATTTATTTAATGATGGCATGATTCACTTAACAACCTGGTAAAAAAAAGTCATAAAATCCAGTGCGGTCACATGATGACTCACTTAACAGTTTCATCGCTCAGTGACGGAGGTTCCCGTTGTGGTCGTAAGTCAAGGACTACCTGCAGAGGAAGCCACAGTTCCCCATCCGCCATTGCCAGATCCCATCACTTCCTTCCGGCTGCTCTCCCTCCCCCCAGATAGCAGTGATCCTCCATGAGGTCTCCCAGGTGATCTGTTGGGCTCCCCAACCTGCAGGGAAGGGATCCCAAAGGAGCAGCTCTCCCGAGGGAAACGACAGCGAGGGGCCAAGGATGCCTCAAGGAAAGGGGTCCGAGAGAGGACGACGATACCAGGCGTCCTTGGCAAATTGCTTGGCAAGTGTGGGCAGAGAGACGGGTGAATCCTGCCCTGCCAAGGTTGCAATTGGGGGTTACCTCTTGACCCTGAAAGCAGGAAAATTCGGGACTGATCCAGGGAGGGTGGTTTTTTTTACATTAGAATAAGTTGGGCTGTGGAACAGACTGCCACTGGATATCAGGCTGGTTTTCAAGGAGGTTTGCTTGCTTCCAGGATGGGAGATTGTCAGAATGCCATCCGGGAGGGGGGGGGGGGCTTGTTAACCCTGAACCCTGGCCTGGACCCCTGAGCTCTGGGACCCCAGCCTTTTGGTGTTTTCAGACTCTGTCACAGCAATTTGTGAAAAGTTTGGAGAGTTTTAAGTTTGACTTTTTTCTTCTTTGGATGGAATACAGGACAGGTAGTCCTCGACTTATGACCACAAGTGAGGTTTTTTTTTACACATTTTTAGCAGTTGTTAAGTTGTTTTGCTCCATTTCGTGACCTTTTTTGCCATCGTGGTTAAACAAAACTGCAGTCGTTAAGCGAATCTGGCTTCCTCCATTGACTTTTCTTGTCGGAAACCAGCTGGGAAGGTTACAAATGGCAACCCCATGATCCCTGGATGGGGCAACCGTCCTAAATACATGCCAGTGGCCAAGTGCCCAAATTGTGATCATGTGACCACAGGGATGCTGCAATGGCTATGTGAAAAACAGGCACAGGTCACTATTTTCAATGCTGTTGCAACTTTGGTCGCTAAGTGAATAACTGTAAACCGAGGAATACCTGTAATGTGTTTCTCAACCTTGGCCACATTGAGATCGGTGGACTTCATCTCCTACTTGATTAGATTAGATTAGATTAGATTAGATTAGATTAGATTAGATTAGATTAGATTAGATTAGATTAGATTAGATTAGATTAGATTAGATTAGATTAGATTAGATTAGATTAGATTAGATTAGATTAGATTAACAGAGTTGGGAGGGACCTTGTAGGTCATCTAGTCCAACCCCCCACCCAAGCAGGAGACCCTACACCATTTCTGACTAATGGCAGTCCAGTCTCTTCTTGAAAGCCAGTCACCCAGTTGCTTTCATGGCTAAAGCGGGACTAGAACTCACTGTCTCCTGGTGATTGGCCCAAAGTCACCCAGTTGCTTTCATGGCTAAAGCGGGACTAGAATTCCCAGTCTCCTGGTGATTGGCCCAAAGTCACCCAGTTGTTTTCATGGCT
>QLTV01000206.1:169844-187818 GCA_003457575.1 Thermophis baileyi
TCATCATCATCATCATCATCTTGCGATGATGCCTTTAACACCCTTGAACAACAACATCTGTCTATTCCAAATCTTTGGGAAGGACATGAAAAGTGAACAAAAGTACCAAACTCAGTCTAAACATCTGGCTGACTGTGCGACAAACCATAATAATAATGATGATTTAAATGAGATGTTATTGGCAAAATTGGAAAGAAAAGACTTTACTTCATGACGTTTCTTCACCTCTTTTAAACTCTGTGCATCAAAGTAATTCCAGTGGAATCCTTTCCTTCTTGCTGACCGACAAATAATAGCAATAGCACTTATATACCGCTTCACGGTGCTTTCCAGCCCTCTCTAAGCGGTTTACAGAGTCAGCCTCTTGCCCCCAACAATCTGGGTCCTCATTTTACCCACCTCAGAAGGATGGAAGGCTGAGCCAACCTTGAGCTGGTCAGGATCGAACTGCTGGCAGTGGGCAGAGTTAGCCTGCAATATCACATTCTAACAGGAAGGAAGGAAGGAAGGAAGGAAGGAAGGAAGGAAGGAAGGAAGGAAGGAAGGAAGGAAGGAAGGAAGGAAGGAAGGAAGGAAGGAAGGAAGGGCGATAGTAGTAGCACAGGGGTGGGTGCTAAATTACCTCGCTGCCAGTTAGCTTCCTCCCACGCCACGTGGCCATGCTGCGCACGCGTGGCGCGCATGCGTGCATGCACAGTGCTGAAAATTCACAATTTTTTTTTTTAAAAAGCCAAAAACAAGATGGCGGCGCATGCGCAGTGCCGGGGACTTGGCTTCTGTGCATGCGCAGAAGAAAAAAAATATAGTAAAAAATCCCCCAAAAAAATCCCCCAAAAAAGATGGCGGCGTCCACGGACCGGCACCGACTGAACCGGCTACGTGACGTCACCAGCGGTTTGCTACCGGTTCTATAGAACCAGTGCGAACCGGGAGGAACCCACCTCTGCAGTAGCACTTAGCTATCCTGCTTCACAGTGCTTTACAGCCCTCTCTAAGTGGTTTACAGAGTTGCCCCCCAACAATCTGGGTCCTCATTTTACCCACCTCGGAAGGATGGAAGGCTGAGTCAACCTTGAGCCTGGTGAGATTCGAACTGCCGAACTGCTGGCAATCAGCAGTCGGTAGAAGTAGCCTGCAGTACTGCACTCTAACCACTGCGCCACTGCGGCTCAAATAATGCTCAAAGTTTTAAAATAATTATATTTATAACTTTCTATTTCTACCGATAACTTTCTATGGCACTTTAGAGTGTTTAAACTGTTCTGCGTGCCTTTGCTTGCCATGTTTTCAAAGGACTCCACAAAGCGCCAACATTCATTATCTCCGTCTTGCCATTAAAATATTTCCACATTTGCCAACGTAGTTCACCAGGTCAGTGCAAGACCCCACTGTGTCATTCACACAACCTGATGAAAGCGTGAACTGCCTATCCTGCTGGCCTCGGAAAGATACCCGGGCATTTAGCGGCACCGTGCGTAAAAGGGAATCTGGCCACATGCTGATAGCTGGGGATGCTTCGCGCATGGACCGATGTTGTGCGCACTATTGCAACAGCTTAGAAAGACAAGCAGCCACAGAATTTGGATACTGTGATCAACAATTCAGCTTTGTTCTGTTTTCATAGTAGAGCAAAGAGGAAGATTTTTCAAGCAACTTGGTTACATTTCTTGGAAATTTCGTCTTTCTTTTTCTCATTTTAGTTTAATAGATTAACAGATTAACTTCCGAAGGCAACTTCTGTTGATTGATTGTTCTCACTGTCAGAAAATTTCTCCTTATTTCTAGGTTGAATCTCTCCTTGATCAGTTTCCATCCATTATTCCTTGTCTGGCCTTCAGGGGCTTTGGAAAATAGCTTGACCCCCTCCTCTCTGGGGCAGCCTCAGGGGTGGATTCCTCCCAGTTCGGACTGGTTCTCTCGAACCAGTAGTGGCCCGCTGGTGATGTCACGATGACATCACCGAACCGGATCGGTCGGTGCCGGTCTGTGGGGGCCAGCATCTTTTTTTTTAAAAAAATTTCGAATTTTTTTTTTTTAATTTTTCCTTCTGAGCATGCGCAGAAGCCAACTTCCGATTTCTGTGGGTTTGTGTAAGGCTTTTTTTTATTTTTATTTTTATTTTGGATTTTTTGTTACTGCGCAAAGCGTGCGCACGCCCACGAGGTGTGCCCACGTGGCGCGGGAGGGAGCGAACTGGCAGCGAGGTAAGTTGGAACCCACCCCTGGGCAGCCCCTCAAATATTGGAACACTGCTATCATGTCCCCCCTGGTCCTTCTCTTCACTAGACTAGCCATGCCCAGTTCCTGCAACCGTTCTTCATATGTTTTAGCCTCCAGTCCCCTAATTGTCTTTGTTGCTCTTCTCTGCACTTTTTCTAGAGTCTCAACATCTTTTTTATAGTGTGGTGTAGTATAGACTCAATTAATAACTGCCTTGCTTAGTGTGGTGACCAAAACTGGATGCAGTATTCTAGGTGTGGTCTTACTAAGGCTTTACAGAGTGGTATTAGTACCTCCCTTGATCTTGATTGTATCCCTCTGTTAATGCAATTTAGGATTGCATTGGCTTTTTTGGCTGCCGCTGCACACTGCTGGCTCATATTTAGCTGGTTGTCCACTAAGACTCCAAGATCCCTCTCACAGTCACTGCTATTAAGCCTGGTTTCACCCAGTTTATATGTGTACTTTGGGTTTTTCTTGCCTAAGTGTACGGTAGGACTTTGCTTTTCTCAACATTGAATTACATTTTGTTATTTATTTGTTTGCTGATTTATTGTTATCCCAATTATTATTATTATTTCTATAAATAACTTATTTTCCCACAAATACTCTGAAGTACCCAGGCATTGTTTTCTTAAGACAAATCTTGATTGCTTATTTGTACCCGGACTATCATTAAGTGTTGTACCTTATGATTCTTGACGAACGTATCTTTTCTTTTATGTACACTGAGAGCATATGCACCAAGACAAATTCCTTGTGTGTCCAATCACACTTGGCCAATAAAAAATTCTATTCTATTCTATCTCCTAGGATTTAATCTTACAGAGACAGGATAAAATATAAATGCATTTCTAACTGCTGTAAAGATGGCCGGAAGTCACTTCTTTATATATGTCACTTCTTTTTATATATATATATAAAGATATATAATATCTTTATATATTCTTTATATATACCTGACTCTGTGGTTTCTTCCCCAAACCCAAAAAACTTTAACCTTAGACTGTCTACTGTCGACCTCACCCCATTCCTAAGAGGTCTGTAAGGGGCGTGCATAAGCGCACCAGCGTGCCTACCGTCCCTGTCCTACTGTCCTATTGTCTTCATCTATCTGTATTCACTATGATTATGTTTATGTTTATACCTATACCTGCTATCTTGTACATGTTTGACAAATAAATAAATAAATAAAAAATAAAATATATTTTTAATTTCTTCTTTCACTTCTTTCATATTTACTTATCACTTTCCTCTTCTGTTTTTTCTTTACATGTGTATGACTTTTACTTTGGGGGAGAAAAAGCCTCTTTAATAAATAATAATAATTTAAAAAATCACCATCTGCCAGAACGTGAGAACGGTTTCCGCCAGTTCTTTTTTAAATACTGAAATCCAGTAAATGCAAACATTAACAGCCAGGTTGGGCTGTCTAATTGTACTGTACAGTTGTTGGCCGAACAGGGGGTTGGACTAGAAGACCTTCAAGGTCCCTTCCAACTCTGCTATTCTGTATTCTGGTCATTGCCCCTTATATTTTTACAGGGATCGCTTTCACCCCGTTGCAAAGGGCCTTGAAATCCACAGACTCGCAGTGAGAGGCATACAGGTAGTCCTTGACTTACAACAGTTTGTTTAGTGACCATTCAAAGTTAAAACGACATTGAAAAAAGTGGCTTATGATCGTTTTTCACACTTACGACCGTTGCAGCATCCCCATGGTCACATGTTCAAACTTCAGACGCTTGGCAACTGGCATGTACTTATGACGGTTGCAATGTCCCAGGGTCATGTGATCCCCTTCTGTGACTGTCTGACAGGCAACGTGCCTACCGTCCCTGTTCTACAGTCCCCATTTATTCGTATCCATTTCCTGTATTCATAATCATGCTTATACTTATATGTTATCTTATACATGCTTGACAAATAAATAAAATAATAAAATAAAATAATAAAATAAAATAATAAAATAAAATAATAAAATAAAATAAAAAATTCACAGTGACTTTATTTAAGATAGGCAGCCATATAAATTCTATAAGGAAATAATGTTCCATTTGTTATCAAATGCCCATGAGATGGGAGGGGGGGAACACAAAATACTTATATGTTATCTTATACATGCTTGACAAATAAATAAAATAATAAAATAAAATAATAAAATAAAATAATAAAATAAAATAATAAAATAAAATAAAAAATCAATGGGGAAGCCAGATTCACTTAACAACCGTGTTGCTAACAACGGCAGGGATTCACTTAACACCTGTGGGAAGAAAGGTCGTAAAATGGGGCAAAACTCACTTAACAATTGTCTCGCTTAGCAACAGAATGTTGGGCTCAATTGTGGTTGTAAGTTGATGACTCCCAGTACATAACACTGCATCATGGTGGCGCAGTGGTTAGAGCACGGTACTGCAGGCTACTTCTGCTGACTGCCGGCTGCCTACAATTTGGCAGTTCGAATCTCACCGGCTCAAGGTTGACTCAGCCTCCCGTCCTTCCAAGGTTGTAAAATGAGGACCCAGATTGTTGGGAACAATATATTGGTATTTGTAAACTGCTTAGGAAATGCTGTAAAACACTATGAAGCAGTATATAAGTCTAAGTGCTATTGCTATTCCTCCCTCCCTCCCTCCCTCCCTGTGGTTAGAATACAGAATTGCAAGCAAACTCTTCCCACAGTTAGGAGTTTGATCCTGACCAGCTCAAGGTCGACTCAGCCTTCCATCCTTCCAAGGTGGGTAAAATGAGGACCCAGATTGTTGGGGGCAACAGGTTGACTCTGCTTAGAGAGGGCTGTAAAGGCACTGTGAAGCAGTATATAAGTCTAAGTGCTATTGCCCTTCCTTCCTTCCTTCCTTCCTTCCTTCCTTCCTTCCTTCCTTCCTTCCTTCCTTCCTTCCTTCCTTCCTTCCTTCCTTCCTTCCTTCCTTCCTTCCTTCCTTCCCGACAGTGGTTAAAATGCAGCATTGCAGACTAACACTGCCCACAGTCAGGAGTTCGATCCTGACCGGCTCAAGGTTGGCTCAGCCTTCCATCCTTCCGAGGTTGATAAAATGAGGACCCAGATTATTGGGGGCAAGAGGCTGACTCTGTAAACTGCTTAGAGAGGGCTGTAAAGCACCGTGAAGTGGGATATAAGTCTAAGGGTTGTTGCTATAACTCCCTCAGCCACCCAGTGCCCACCGTTTTGGCAGGATCCGCCAGCAGATTGCACGGGCAGCCTCAGTCTGACTCGTGCGCCTTCAGCTCAGGAGCAGCCAGGAAGAAGGACGGCTCGGTCTCCTCCCTTTCATTAAAGCGTGTCCAGGCATGTCCCCCTGGGCCCCCCTCCACCTCCCCCCAGAACTACCATCCCCATCCGTCATAAACAAGGACGCAGCTGTTGCCATGGCCGAGAATCAAAAGCATTGCAGCCTTTGGACCTTTGAGATGGTCGAAGCTGCCAGGAGGGGGCTGTGGAAGAGGGTGGGGCTCCTGGGGACAGAGGGATGGTGCGGGGGGTAGGGGGGAACACATGCAAAATGCACAGCCTTCCAGAGGGTCTTTTAATCGGGACTCCGTCCTTGGGAGTACCTGGTTGCCGAGCTTCTCTGGCGAGGAAGCAGCGTGCAACAGAGACAGCATCCAACACAGCTCGTGGTGAAGGCTCCTCTGGGACGCCTGCACAAAATGGCCTCGTCTTTTTCGCCAAGGGGCTGCTGCTGCCCTTCCTGGCACATTCCTGGGTTATGCCTCACTTTCGATCTCCTTTTATGCTGGGCCCAATGAGTTGACATTGACACCAATGTTTTTTCAAACGAGGCCACTTGAAGATGGGTGGACTTCAACTCCCAGAATTCCCCAATCAGCATGGAGTTGAAGTCTATACATCTTAAAGCATTCTGGCTGGGGAATTCTGGACATTGAAGTCCAATTCTAGGAGACGAGTAGGTGGAGGCAGAGGGAGGGGTCAAACAGGCCATCAGTCCTGAGTCCCTTCGCGCCCACAAGAGATCACCTTGAGTTCTGTTGACTGTTATCTGCCACCAGTTTGCTTTGACCATTACGAGTTCAAAATCTTGTAGAGAGCTGGAGCTAGAAATCAATCTTTATGTTCATTTGAACTGCCCGGATTTCCTGATTTAACAGATTAACAGAGTTGGAAGGGACCTTGTAGGTCATCTAGTCCAACCCCCCACCCAAGCAGGAGACCCTACACCACTTCTGACCAATGGCAGTCCAGTCTCTTTTTGAAAGCCTCCAGTGATGAAGCTTCCACCAATTCCAAAGGCAACTTCTGTTCCATGGGTTGATTGTTCTCACTGTCAGAAAATTCCTCCTTATTTCCAGGTTGAATCTCTCCTTGATCCGTTTCCATCCATTACTCCTTGTCTGGCCTTTGGGTGCCTTGGAAAATAGCTTGACCCCTCCTCTCTGGGGCAGCCCCTCAAATATTGGGAGACTGCTCTCATGTCTCCCCTGGTCCTTCTCTTCACTAGACTAGCCATGCCCAGTTCCTGCAACCGTTCATCGTATGTTTTAGCCTCCAGTCCCCTAATCATCCTGGTTGCTTTTCTCTGCACTCTTTCTAGAGTCTCAACATCTTTTTTATAGTGTGGTGACCAAAACTGGACGCAGTATCCTAGGTGTGGCCTTACTCTTACTAAGGCTTTTCCTGCCCTTGACACCATTCATGTTCAAGTGGACAAGTTTGAAAAACACCACTTTGAACGATGGGTCCTCGCTTTTAACAAATGTGGCAATTATTCTCTAGTCTAGTGCTCTTGAATGACCTTCACAGGTAGTCCTCAACGTACGACCACAATTGAGCCCACAATTTATGTTGTTAAGTGAGACATTTGTTAAGTGAGGTTTTTTCCCCATTTAACAACCTTTCTTCTCACCGTTGTTAAATGAATCATTGCAGTGGTTAAGTTAGTAACATGGTTGTTAAGTGAATTTGGCTTTGCTTCTCAGAAGGCTGCAAAAGGGGATCACGTGACCCCGGGACACTGCAACCGTCATAAATATGAGTCAGTTGCCAACCTAGAGAGCCGAGGTGGCGCAGTGGTTAGAGTGCAGTACTGCAGGCTACTTCAGCTGACTGCTAGCTGCAGTTCAGCGGTTCAAATCTCACCGGCTCAAGGTTGACTCAGCCTTCCATCCTTCCGAGGTGGGTAAAATGAGGACCCAGATTGTTGGGGGCAATATGCTGACTCTGTGAACCGCTTAGAGAGGGCTGTAAAGCACTATAAAGCGGTATATAAGTCTAAGTGCTATTGCTATTGCTAAGCATCTGAATTTTGATCACATTACTGGGGATGCTGAAACGGTCGTGTGAAAAATGGTCATGTCACTTTTTTCAGTGCTATTGTAACTTTGGACAGTCACTAAATGAATTGTTGTAAGTAGAGGACTGCCTGTATTGATAATTGTTTGGTAGTAGAAATGAAAATAGAATAGAATATAATATAGCTGTGATGGCGAACCTTTTTTTCCTCAGGTGCCGAAAGCGTGCGTGTGCGTGCTATCGTGCATGCGCGCGTGCCCATACCCATAATTCAATGCCCCCCCACGTGCCCCACGCGCCCCACATGCATGCACGAACCCCCCACGTGCTGCCCTGCCCCCTGCGCATGCGCGCACGACCCCTCCCCGCTCCTCCATTTCCCGACTTCCGGTGGGCCCGGTAGGCCCGTTTTTCGCCCTCAGCAACGGAAGGGCAGGATGACGCTGGAAAGACCATTCTTCACAAGAGTTTCCCAACTGTGCCAAGGAGACCCGCCACCCTGCCAGCCCCTCCTGCCTTTAGCGGTGTGGTTTGTGGGAGGAAAAAAGCAATGTCCTAGGTGTATCTCTGGGGCTGAACCACACTTCTTATGGCCTTCGCTGGAAGCAAACTGTGAGAGATGGCACCCGTGGAGGGGTGTGTGTGTGTGTGTGTGTGTGTGTGTGTGTGTGAGCAACTACAATGAAGGGGTAGCTTCCCAGAAAGTAGGGAGCACATTCCAAGGAGGGGGGACCGAGACAAGAGGCAGCATAGTCCAGAGCTGAATCAAAGACAGAGGAAGAAAGGTGGGATAGACACTACCTAGAATCTCCCAGGTGTACATCTGTTAGGGTAAGAAAAATAAAGGTTTAGTCTGGCAAGATTCTGTCTGTGGGGTCTTTGTGGAGACCGAAAACTCCCTCCCACAGCCTCCACGCGAGCCAAAAATCCACACTGGAGCTGAGTTAGGGCAACGGCTCGCGTGCTGGCAGATATGGCTTCGCGTGCCACCTGTGGCACACGTGCCACAGGTTCGCCATCACGGGAATATGGGTAGCTTCCCAGAAAGTAGGGAGCACATTCCAAGGAGGGGGGACCGAGACAAGAGGCAGCATAGTCCAGAGCTGAATCAAAGACAGAGGAAGAAAGGTGGGATAGACACTACCTAGAATCTCCCAGGTGTACATCTGTTAGGGTAAGAAAAATAAAGGTTTAGTCTGGCAAGATTCTGTCTGTGGGGTCTTTGGTGTTCTCTGAGTTTGGTTGTTTTCTTGCAGATGTTTCATTACCCAACTAGGTAACATCATCAGTGCTGGAAGGGAGGGGGGTTTGTGGAATGGAGGAGGAGGATGAGCACTGTGGGGTCTTGGGTGCTCTCTGAGATTACTGGTTTTCTGGTTTTCTTGCAGACTATGTAACATCATCAGATGTTACATAGAAGGGAGGGGGATTTGTGAAGAGGAGGAGGAGGAGGAGGGGGAGGAAGATGTTTCATTACCCAACTAGGTAACATCATCAGTGCTGGAAGGGAGGGGGGTTTGTGGAATGGAGGAGGAGGATGAGCACTGTGGGGTCTTGGGTGCTCTCTGAGATTACTGGTTTTCTGGTTTTCTTGCAGACTATGTAACATCATCAGATGTTACATAGAAGGGAGGGGGATTTGTGAAGAGGAGGAGGAGGAGGACTGTGGGGTCCTTGGTGCTCTCTGAGCTTGGTGGTTTTCTTGCAGACGTTGCATTACCCAACTACGTAACATCATCACTGCTAGAAGGGAATGGGGTTTGCGGAGAAGAGGAGGAGGAGGAGGAGGAGGAGGAGGAGGAGGAGGAGGAGGACGGTGGGGTTCTGCTGCTCTCTGAGCTTGGTGGTTTTCTTGCAGATGTTTCATAACCGAACTAGGTAACATAGTGAGTTGCACAGATGATGTTACCTAGTTTGTAATGAAACATCTACAGGACAGGAGACCCATATAAATATGTATCCAATGACCTGGGAAGAAAGGAGCTGTGTGTGTGAATGGCAACAACAAATGGAAGAAAATTCTCACTGAGCACTCAGGAACTGTGAGAAAAAGGGGGTAAGTTTGCTTGGAAAGGTTCTTGCGATCCAAATTCTGATTCATTCTACGTGGCCTGTTCTCCCATTGAACATTCAGACGTATGACCTGTTGCTCCTCCATCAGACAAACCTGTAGCTATCACATGACCTCTAACAACCCTATAGTTGGGTTCCTAGGCTGCGTCTGTATGGTATTTGGTGGTCTGGAACTCAGCAGGTTCTATGTAGCAGCAATCATGGTTTGTAGGCCGTATCATGGCTTCGGCTCTTGATGTTCATTCCATACATCTGATTCAGTGACTGATGAATGAAAGCTTTGCATGATGTCTAAATCAGGGTCGACCTCATGCCTTGGGGAACCATCACAGCCTTAACATGCCTTTTTCCCAATCTGGTACCCTCCCAATTTTGGACTGGCTATGCATTATGGATGTTGTCACCCTATGCCACCTGGAAAGCAAGATCCAGATACAAAGCAAGGTGACTTAAATACTGTTGCCAGAAGGAAGACTCTTCAAGAAGAACTTCCTCAGTGGTTTCTCAACCTTGGCAGCTTTAAGATGCATGGACTTCAATTCCCAGAATTCCCTGCCAGTTTTGCTGGGAATTCTGGGAATTGAACTCCACCTATCTTAAAGTTGCCAAGGTTGAGAAAACACTGTGTTGTGGCCTGTTGGCCGCCCGCCCCTCCAGCAGCCGAATCAGAGGAGGAGGGGGAGGCGTGGGAGTCAGGGTCAGCATCAGGGCAACCTGAGAGCTCGGAAGGGGAAGAGGGAAGGGAGCTGGCAGAGAGAGAGAGAGAGAGACAGAGGCGGAGACTGGGCCGTCCATCAGCGCTCAGATGGAGAGAGACAGAGGCGGAGCCTGGGCCGTTCGTCAGCCCTCAGATGGAGACTCAACAGCCCCCAGGTCTGGAGGTGGCTGATGAGGAAGAGGAGGAACAGCTGGGTCCAGTGCCTGATGCGTGGATGCGCAGAAGGCAGAGGAGAGCAGTGGAAATCCGTGAGCCGGTCCTTGGGACGGAAGAGCCACCGCTGCTAGAGAAGCCCCACCCTAGCTCTGGGGATAAAAGGCAGGGGGCAGAGTGAATAGATGTGGCAGACAACTATTCAACTTCTGGACGGACAGACTTGTTAGCCTGCGGTGAGAGAGAAACTTTTTGCCGGCGCTGCCAGCGCTCCTAATAAAGGAATCATTGCTTCAGGGTTTGTCGTCTTTGGGGAGCTGGGTCAGAACATACTGGTTCTGGATAATAACAATGCAATGATGGCCTTCAGTGGTACCTTGGTTACATTCAATAGCATCTCATCGTGTTTAAGGACAGAACCAGCCCAGGTAACTTCAGGACCCACCTGGGCAGACAAGAAGCAGCTCACCCCTGATGGAGGCTGGCAGAAGCCTCCTCCAGCCCTATTTTTCCACTCCTGCAATTTCTTCACGCTTTGGGGTGCGAGATTTGATTAGGCTGCTCGTAACGGGCGTGTGACTATCCATTACTGCTCAGGAAATTACCAGCTGCCACCCAGCGCCACAAATAAAGTGGGTGGAGGGATTTTTAAGGGGGGGGGGAAATGGGGGGAGGGTGTCTCTTGCTGCCTGCCCCTTTGGCAATCAAATTAGGCTTATCTGCACAGAAGAGTTTAATATTTTGCCGGTCCAGCTTACAAAATAAATAATAAATAGAGATTGAATCTGCGCTCACCGAACAAGAGACGTACACGAAAATGCACACGTACAGACAGGATATGTTCTCGTTTCTTTTTCCCACCCTCCGGAAATCTTCTTCCCCAAACCAAAGTGCATCGACACTGTAAATAAATAACATATCGAAAAAAATAAATACATCAAATAAATACATAAATAGAGGGTGGCTCTTGATGTCAAGAAGGTAGGCTCCGTTGCGCAGCTAGGAACGACGACAAATTCGGCTTCGCAGTGGGACTGCCATGATTTCAGCGGTGGGATGAAGAGGCCAGGGTGTTTGGGGTGGGGGGCTGCAGGATCTCGGGTGGGCCTCGGTGTGGGAATTGGGGCACCCCCAGCCCCCTTGTGGCTCCTGAACTACCACGAATAATGCAACCAATGATGGAAGTTCTTAAACAGAGAGAGAGAGAGAGAGAGAGAGAGAGAGAGAGAGAGAGAGAGAGGAAGCGCATCGCCTGAAATTAGTTACTTGAAGAGAAATTAAGTTTAAATGAAACCAAATCAGAGTTAATCCTCATCCAAACTTCATTCCTTTCTTAGTCCCGACTCTTGGAGAAATCTGTAACTTCAGGAGGAGCTCCCCAACCGGCCACTCATAGTCCTCGACTTACAACCACACTTGCAGTTAGAATTTCCGTTGTTAAGCAAGACAGCGCCATAAGTGAGTTGCACCTGATTTTACAACCTTTCTTTTTTGCAAAGGTTGTTTAGCAAATCACTGCAGTTGTTAAGTGAATTATGAGGTCATTAAGTGAATCCCCTATTGAAAAGCCTATTGGAAGCCTGTTGGGAAGGTCATGTGACCCCAAGATGCCATCATAAATACATGCGCCCAGAGCTCGGTCACGTGACTGTGGGGAATCCTCTAATGGTCGTAAGTGTGAGGACCAGTCATAAACCAGTGTATTTCAGTAATCTCAAACAGCTGCTAAGTGAATGGTCGTAAGTCAAGGACTACCTGGACTTGCAGGCAGAAGACCCTCAGCCTCTTAGGGCTGGGAAAGCCTCCCCCATTCTCCACCACCACTAAACGAACAAAGGGGTCACCTCAGACTGAGGCAGGATCCAAATCTAGCAGCACTAATAAGTGTGTTTGTGTGTATGTGTGTTGCGTTGTTAAAAAGACCAAAGGCCCTTGTGGCAACTTAAAAACCAACGTATTGCACATAGAGATTTGTGCCATGATTAGAAGACCTACCAGAATAAAGTCACAGGGTTCTTCTGCTTTGTCTGTGTTGGTTTCTTTGACCTCCAAATAACCTATTTTTAATTATCCAGTGCTTCTCTAACTAAATCCACCATCTAGGGACTGTGTTTCCCAACCCTGCTCGCTCGAAGATGGGTGGACTTCAACTCCCAGAATTGAAGAGACAATTGGGAGTTGAAGTCCACCCATCTTCAAGTGAGCAAGATTGGAAAATGTTGATCTCAGAGATAAAGGAAGCTTCTCTTTAGAATTCTGGACTTCCCCCCCCCCACACCTTGCTAATTTCCACATTATTATGTTCAAGTATTAAAGATATGCACACAATGACAGAAGGTCATTTAGACCAGGGGTCTCCAACCTTGGCCACTTTAAGACTTGTGAACTTCAACTCCCAGAGTTCCTCAGCCAGCTGGCTGAGGAACTCTAGGAGTTGAAGTCCACAAGTCTTAAAATTGCCAAGGTTGGAGACCCTGATTTAGACAGTGTTTCAACACACTGGAGATGGAAAGCAATCAAAACTCCAAATGTGTAGAACCCATCGGGAGATGCTTCCCAGCCAAGCATCTTGAGGGAATGACAATGTGAGGTTCTTGATTACAGATTTCTGGGGTGAAAGGGAACCAAAGTCCTTGTCTCCTTCAAGCTCATGGTAGAACTGGAGAATTCTGGGCAGCTTCTTCTCAACCAGAAGGAAGTGGAGAAGGTCCATGGTTGAGTTAGGATCACTCCAGGGTTTATGAGAATCTCCATTTAGTAGCTGAAACAGGAAGGCAGAAATGACGGAAGAGAGAGCCAGAACCGGGTTCTCCTAGATGTTTGTTCCGTAGACCAAAATCCAGAGAGAGCATTCATGATTTACTCTTGACAATGTGGGTCACACGGGCAGGCCTAGCCCCCACGGCGCCTGAGACTCAGACATCCAGGACGTGGTTCAGATACGAGATGTAGCAGATGGCCAGCCGCAAAATCTCAATTTTGGACAGCTTCTTATCCGGAGGGAGGGTGGGCAAGAGCTTCCGGAGTTCGGCAAAGGCCATGTTGAAGGCCTCAACGCGGATCCTCTCCCGCGTGGCGTGGGCCGTTCGATACTTAGCTGTGGCTCGCCGCCGACGCCGTCGTTCCTCACGGCTGAGGTGCTGAAGGTCCTTCTTCATGTGATCGCTGGACTCGCCCCCCCGGGACTGGCCACACAGACTGAGGGACCCGGCGTCTTCTACAGGTCCACCCCGGCCACCCCCACAGTCGCTGAAGACCGACTCCGTCTCCGAATGGGTGGGCTGGAGGTCAATCTCGGTCTGGTCTGAATTGAGCATAGTGGCTGAGAAGACCACAGGGCAGCCTGGTTGTGGGGTGAAGAGAGAGGAGAAGGGAAGGGAAGGGCTTTGGATAATCCCTACAGGAGGACAGGCAGGATGGGCTTCGGAATCCACCTCAAGTTTCCACGCAATTCGCTCTCATGAAATTATGGGAGGCAACCAGAGATATTTGAATGGTGGAGAAATTCTGGATGGATCTGGGCACTTTGGCTGTTTACCTGAAAGGATGAGAGAAACAACATGGCAGCAATAATATACATATACTGTAATATGTACAGCAACGTATGAAACCAATGCCTATTGAAAGCAATGTCACAGGGCCACCATTATGCCAGTTTGCTCACACAAGTCCCCTTGAGATGAACAGGGCTTATTCATAGATAAATAATACCAATCTCAAATATATCCACAGTTGGAGTTGATCCTTTGACCTTGTAAGAGACCTGGGTCTCTGCGATCCACCTCTTAACAAGGAAATAACACCAGTCCTGAAATGGACCCCAGCTCGGTGGGTGTCCCAAGTTTCAAACCTGCTGAGATGCTTTGAAACGTTCTTCAGAAGACACACAAACACCAGAACATTCACTACACAAGCGATGGTGGCTTGTCCTTCCATATCTCTGTCTCTAACCCAGTGATTCTCAACCTTGGCAACTTTAAGCAGTATGGACTTCAACTCCCAGAATTCTAACATTTTGCCTAATCCCAACACTGTCACAAACTGTCCTTAAGATCAAGGATGGGGCAGATCTGGTTGGACATTGTCCTTGATGGAAGCAACCCAACCTGTTTCATCAGAATCTCCAGATTTTAATGATAATATAAGATAAAGCAGGGGTCTCCAACCTTGGCAACTTTAAGACCTGTGGACTTCAACTCCCAGAATTCCTCAGCCAGCTTTGTTGAAGTCCACAAGTCTTAAACTTGCCAAGGTTGGAGACCCCTGAGATAAACGACGGAAGGCCCCTGAGACAGAATGGGGAGGAAGGCACAACCCATAAGCTGCCAATGGAGGAGGACCAGAGGTGGGTTCCTCCCAGTTCGGACTGGTTCTATAGAACCGGTAGTAACTTGGCGGCCTGGGTCGCTAGAACTGGCAGCGACCCAGGCCTGCCACGCCCCCGAACCGGTTCTTTCGGCAGCGCCATAGGCGCCGCCATCTTGTTTTTTGCTTCTGCGCATTTAAAGCTTTTTTTAAAGCACTGCACATGTGCGAAGCGCACTGTGCATGCACGAAGTGCATGCGCGCCCGCGCATCGCATCACTGAGCGAACCAGCAGCGAAGAAAAGCAGAACCCACCCCTGAGGAGGACCAAGGTGGACATCCTTGTTCATTGTAAGAAAGTACAGGAAGTCCTCGACTTACGACCACAGTTGAGCCCTAAACTTCTGCTGAGCCAGACAGTTGTTAAGTGGGGGTTTTTCCCCTCTCCATTTTATGGTCTTTCTTCCCACAGTTGCTGTGGGAATCACTACAGTTGTTAAGTTAGTAACACGGTTGTTAAATGAATCTGTAACTTTGAACGGTCACTAAACAAACTGTTGTAAGTTGAAGACTACCTGTAAGAAGAAATGAACGCTTCTGGCCGCTGCTGTGGTTCCTGGGAGGGGCTCTCCAGCGGCTGAGCTCTTAACAGCTTGTTAGGCCCAACTGTTGCTTGAAATTTAACCCTGCCTGCCTAGTAGGCGGAGATGTTGACAAGCGACGGGCATGTCTGTGCAGCGGGTGGGAAGGGAGAAGGCCGGCCCGGGGTGAGGGGGGGTGGCAATGGCGACCAGGTGTCCCCTGGACTGGAAGACACCATAGTGGTTTTCTCCACCGTGACAAATCCCCATCTCCAGGTCTGAGCTCGGGAAGGACCTTGCTTAAAAGTCTAAGTGGGCCTTGCTCCATAATTCACCTCCCATCTTTTGAGCTCCAGGAATTGACTTCAGAAATTGACCAATGGTCTCATCTCCTTTCCCCCCCCCACCCCCCACTTCTCCTTCTTTCTCTCTTTTCTCTCTCCCTTTCTCTCATTCTCTCTCTTTCTTTCTCCCTTTTTCCCCTTCTCTTTTTCTCTTTCTCTGTTTCTTCTCTCTCCCTCTCTTTCTTTTTTCTCTCTCTGTTCCTTTCTCTCTCCCTCTCTCTTTTCTCTCTCTTTCTTTCTCTCTCTCCCTCTCTTTCTTTCTCTTTCTCTCTTTTTCTTTCTTTTTCTTTCTCTCTCCTCTTTTTCTCTCTTTTTCCATCTTTCTTTCCCTCTCTCCCTCTCTTTCTTTCTCTTTCATTTTTCTTTCTCTGTTTCTTTCTCTCTCCTTTCTCCTTCTCCTTCTCCTTCCCCTTCTCTCTGTCTGTCTCTGTCTGTCTGTCTGTCTGTCTGTCTGTCTGTCTGTCTGTCTGTCTCTCTCTCTCTCTCTCTCTCTCTCTCTCTCCCTCTCATTTTCTTTTCCATGCCTATTCACAGAAAGGCAGACCTCCCTATCCCATTTTCCAAACAGTTTGAACAACCGTATCCAACATGTGATTCTTAATGGATCTTCTAGATCTACAGAAGCCCAACGCTGGTCAACATTTTCATAAACGAGCTAGACAAGGAGACACAAAAGATTGCCATGCAATCTGTGGATCACACACAACAGCATTGCTAATACCTCAGAAAAGGGGCGCAGGATTCAAAAGGATCTTGATGGAATTGAATTTTGGATCCTATCCAACAAAATGCTTTCAAAAAATGTGAAGTTTGGCTGTAATAGGCAGGAAAAACTAGACTCCAGGTACAAGTTGGACAATAACCAGCTTAGCACATCTCCACCTTAAGGGGGGTGGTCAGGCTGTCCTGGAAGACCATTTAAGCCTCAGCCAGGAATACGTGACAGCTGCCAAAATTGGGATTTGGGTTGAATCACAGAGGTATGGACACACCTGGTTGCCACAACCCAAAAAGGACACTGAGGGACGAGGAAAAGTGCAGAAAAGAGCAGCAAAGATACGAAACCATTTGGAGGCGAAATCCTACAAAAAACAGTTAACAGAACTCGGTATGTTCAACCAAAAGAATATGCTGATCTTTGGCCACAGTAAAGATTTGATCCATAGAAAGGAGAGAAGGCGAAGAGGGGACATGAGATCAGTCTCCCAGTCCTTGAAGGTCTGGTCCAGAGAATGGGGGAGGGGATTTATTCTCCACAGCCCCCCAAGGACAAGATAAGAACCCCTGGATGGAGAGACATCCCCAGATATCTTTTTGACTGAATTGTGGAACAGCCGGTCTCTTTGAAGACATGACGCTTCGTCCCTGGAGGTTTTCAAGAAAAGACTCGATGGCTCTTTGGAGAGGGTTGGATTAGATGACCTCCAAAGTCCCTTCCCGCCTTAAGAGTCTAAACTTGTTTGGAACTGTGGTCGGTTCAATGCATTCCTTGGCTTTCAAAGCCCGCAGGAGGTACACAAGCCACAGATCAAAGAGGAGCCAGAACAGAGACCCCAAAACAGGGGAGGGGGCTGTTTAGGGGTCTACAATATGAATTAGGATAACGGCAAGTAGAGTTATGCTGGACTCCTCTGGATAGCTGGGAGTATTGCTCGTCCCTCTGATCTCAAATGTGGGTCCCAGGAAGTGTGCATGTATGGTGGCGCAGATTTGAAGATATTCCCTTTGTGGCTTTAGAGAATGGCCAGCGTTGAGCTGGGACAGATTTAAACTCCATAAGGCACAAAAAAATTGAGCTGAAATGCTCAAATTTATAATACAAATTTATCCAAAGGGAGTATGTCCTAGTCCCCAGGATTTTGGTTTTAATACACAAAAGTCTGAAAATGATCTTTAGTTGTGTGAAAGTTTACCCATAAGGAAGG
Source organism: Thermophis baileyi (assembly GCA_003457575.1). Taxonomy (NCBI): domain Eukaryota; kingdom Metazoa; phylum Chordata; class Lepidosauria; order Squamata; family Dipsadidae; genus Thermophis; species Thermophis baileyi. The sequence continues at coordinate 187,439 of QLTV01000206.1, forward strand.
GAAAGGGAAGGGGAAAGGAAAAGGAAAAGGAAAAAAGGAAAAGGAAAAGGAAAAGGAAAAAAGGAAAAAAGGAAAAGGAAATGGAAATAAATGCTCAGATACTCTACTGAATTTCAGATTAATTCCCCAATCCAGCTTCTGAGCTTTGAATCAGAACTAAAAATCTAGCTACAATTTGCTCTGCTCCGACTGCTTTTTGCTTCTTGGGGAAGATTCTGGAGAATGGTGGCACCAACCTGGCGTCCTGCATTGGGCAGGAAGTAAAGGCACCCAAAGGGCTTATCACCCATCTCCTCCACAGAGAAATGACCCCCCTCCCCCGACTCTTTTAATACATTTATTTAGGCACCCCCTTGCCTCTCACTCAAGGCATCCAAGAG
>QLTV01000206.1:197980-209526 GCA_003457575.1 Thermophis baileyi
GAGAGAGAGAGAGAGAGAGAGAGAGAGAGAGAGAGAGAGAGAGAGAGAGAGAGAGAGAGAGAGAGAGAGAGAGGGGAAAGAGGGGGGAGAGGGAGAAGGAGAGAGGGGGGATGCTAAAGGAAAGTGATTCAGGCTGAATTGAATTAATAACTTTATTTTACTTTATTTTACTTTATTTTTACTTTACTTTACTTTACTTTACTTTACTTTACTTTACTTTACTTTACTGTTTTACTTTTTTACTTTTTTATTTTATTTTTATTGAATGTTTTATCATACTTTATTTTGATTGGACCACCGTTTGTCTGAAAGGGTAGGGTTTCCTGCTTGAGCAGGCTAGTGGATTGGGGCAATTGAAAAAAAACACAAGAGACAGTTTTTACCTAAGGAAGGAAGGAAAGAATTAAAGAAGGAAAAGGGAGGGGAGAAAGAAGAGAGAGAGAGAGAGGAAAGAAAGAGAAAGAAAGAAAGGAAGGAAGGAAGGAAGGAAGGAAGGAAGGAAGGAAGGAAGGAAGAAAGAGGAAGGAAGAAAGGAAGGAAGGAAGGAAGGAGGGAGGAAGGGCAGAAAGTAGGAAGGAAGGAAGGAAGGAAGGAAGGAATTAAAGAAGGAAAAGGGAGGAAAGAAAGAAGAGAGAGAGAGGAAAGAAAGAGAAAGAAAGAAAAGAAAGAAAGAAAGAAAGAAAGAAGAAAGAATGAAAGGAAGGAAGGAAGAAAAAGGAAGGAAGGAAGAAAAAGGAAGGAAGGAAGGAAGGAAGGAAGGAAGGAAGGAAGGAATTAAAGAAGGAAAGAGGAAAGAGGAAGGGAGGGAGGCTCAGGCTGGCAACAATTTCTGGCCTAGCATAAACTCAAAGGTAACTCAAAGGGTTGTGTTGATCCACAGTAACAAACACACAAACCAGGCATGGCTTCTTGTGCCAAGGGAAGGGCTGGGCCTTTCCCTGACTTGCCTAATTGCACGTGGTGACCCTGCCTGCTCTGGAAGACTGGGCTTTAAAGGGTCCCCTCCCCTCCAAGGGAGGCAGGAACTGTCAAGAGGCCGCCCTCCTCTCCGCTCTCTCACCAGCCAATTTTAAATCTAAATCAGCAAATAGTCAATTTAAGGCAGGCAGGATGGCAGGAGGCCCTTTGACCACCAAAGCAGCAGCCCAGGTCATTCTGGCTTAGAGCTGAGCCTTAACTGAGTCCCTTCCATCCTTCCTTCTGTCCTTCCTTCCTTCCTTCCTTCCTCCCTCCCTCCCTCCCTCCCTCCCTCCCTCCCTATTTATTTCCTTCCTTCCTGTCTTCCTTTCCTTTCTTCCTTATTTCTTTCCTTCCTTCCTACTTTTTCTTTATTCTCCTTCCTTCTTTCCCTCTTTCCTTCCTTTACTCTCCTTTCTTTCCTTCCTCTCTTCCTCCCTCCCTTCCTTCCTGCCTCCCTCCCTTCCTTCTTTCCTCCCTTCCTTTTCTTTACTCTCCTTCCTTTTCTTCCTTCCTTCCTTCCTTCCTTCCTTCCCTTTTTCCTCCCTTTTCTTCCTTCCTTCCTTCCTTCCTTCCTTCCTTCCTTCCTTCCTTCCTTCCTTCCTTCCTTCCTTCCTTCCTTCCTTCCTTCCTTCCTTCCTCCCTTCCCTTCCCTTCCCTTCCCTTCCCTCCCCTTCCCTTCCCTTCCCTTCCCTTCCCTTTCCTCCCTTCCCTCCCCTCCTTTCTTCCTGGCCAATCTGCAAAGCCAACCTTCAACAAAATGCCTTCGGGATTATTAACCGTCCCCTTCCTCCCCTTCCTCCTCCTCCTCTTCCTGCCGCCCCCATATGTTTCCCCTCAGGGCAAAGGGGAGGGCAGCTGCCGCTTTCTCTCCACCCCACTTTCCTTCTGCCTCCAGGGAAGCAGCTGAGTTCAAAGGGGTGGGGGGAGGCTGCACCTTGGCCAGTTTCATACAACCACAAATGTCCAACTAGCATCCTTTGGTGGCTTCTCCAAAGCATCCCGGTGAGAACCTGGTTTGTTTTGCATTGGGCAAACGGGGTGGTGATTGTGGTGGTGGTTTTCAAACAGCTAAGAGTTTATTTCACCCCTAAAAGTACCATAATGCCACTCTTCGCCTGCCTAGTGTGGTCTAATGGAAGCCTGGCATCTCTGTTAAACCTGGGTTAAACAACCGAAAGGCTCTATTTATTATTATTTATCAATCAAATTTATATTTGCATCCCATGTTCTACCTAAGCCAGCCTTTCTCAAACTGACCTGGGGAGTCACACAGGGCTCTTCTGCGCTGGGGCAGAGATTTTGACTAGGAAAACAGGATGGGAGGTCCATGGGACCCCCAACGAGGCCACTCGGATTATCTACCCACACAAACCACCTTTGACCAGGATCAGATGCCAGCTATACAGGTAGCCCTTGACTTATATCATTTAGTGTCCAGGGGTGACATTCAAATTTTTCCCCTACTGGTTCTGTGGGCGTGGCTTGGTGGGCGTCATGTAACTGAGTGGGCGTGGCCAACTTGACATCACTCACGGCAAGGTGGGGCGGCATCACCCCACCAAGCCACGCCCACCAAGCCACGCCCACAGAACCGACAGAAAAGTTTGGCCAAGTCTTCTAGCGTTCAACCTGGCTGCTTCTCGCCTCCTTCTCGTGTTTGCTCTGTGTGTATGAGCCCAAGAAGGAGGAGAGAAGGAGTGAGTGGGAGGGGCGGGGTGGGGCGGGGCAGGGCCAGTCAGTGGTGCGATTTACCTGTTCTCTGAACTGCGCATAATCGCCACCACCGGTTCTATAGAACCTGTCCGAACCTGCTGAATTTTACCCCTGTTAGTGTCCTTTCCAAATTACAACAGCACTGAAAAAAGTGACTTATGACCTGTTTTCACACTTAGTGACCATTGCAGTATCCCTGGGGTCATGTGATGAAAATTTGGATGTTTGGCAACTGGCTCATAATTATGACGGTTGCAATGTCCCGGGGTCACGTGATCCCCTTTTCTGACTTTCTGATAAACAAAATCAGTGGCTCAAATGAGGTACTAATACCACTCTATAAAGCCTTAGTAAGACCACACCTAGAGTACTGCATCCACACTATAAAAAAGAGGTTGAGACTCTAGAAAGAATGCAGAGGAGAGCAACCAGGATGATTAGGGGACTGGAGGCTAAAACATATGAAGAACGGTTGCAGGAACTGGGCATGGCTAGTCTAGTGAAGAGAAGGACCAGGGGAGACAGGATAGCAGTCTTCCAATATTTGAAGGGCTGCCACAGAGAGGAGGGGGTCAGGCTATTCTCCAAGGCACCTGAAGGCCAGACAAGGAATAACTGATGGAAACTGATTAAGGAGAGATTCAACCTGGAAATAAGGAGGAATTTTCTGACAGTGAGAACAATCAACCCATGGAACAGAAGTTGCCTTCAGAAGTTGTGGGAGCTTCATCCCTGGAGGCTTCCAAGAAGAGACTGGGCTGCCATCTGTCATAAATGGTATAAGGTCTCCTGCTTGGGCAGGAGGTTGGACTAGATGACCTACCAGATCCCTTCCAACTCTGTTAATCTGTTATCTGCCGGAGTCACTTAACCACGGTGTTAGTAACTTAACTGCAGTGATTCATTTAACAACTGTCTTGCTTAGCAATGGAAATTTTAGGCTCCATTGCGGTCGTGAGTCAAGGACTACCTGTGCCCCAAACAGAACTGTGGGAATCAGGGCTTGGGGGAAGAACCGAGCCACCATCCTGGGGACAGAAGAAAACTAGGTTTGCCAGCCATCTGGGGTGAGGCTGCCAGTGATCTCCCCCCTGCAGCCTCCAGGGACCCGTCCTTCCTCTTCTCTGGAGACCCCACAGGTGGTGAGCAAAAGCCTTGTTTACTTTCAAGAGGAGCCAGGTAACTTTTGCTGAAAGTTGCATCATGGCCAGGTGTGGATGGGGGAGGCCTGGGGGGGGGGAAAGCGGGCATTGTGAGTGTATTTCCCGAATTGCCTTCCCCTTGTGGAAATGAGGACTGAACCAACCTGTTGGATCACAGTTAGAGTGGTCCACACAGAGGAATTCAGCCTTTGGGACTGTATTTGGGTGAGGAATAGTGAAACTGGTTCGGATTATATACCACTTCTTGAAAAAATAGCCTACTGAACATCGCAGTCAGCTGCTGACTTCATCAAGATGCGAGAAACGAGAGCAAGTGAACAATTTCACAGCTGTGACTCAGGAAAAATGAATCTAGAGCTTGCACTGAATTGGAAAGGAATCCGTTTCACTTGGAGCGCTTACATTTACTGTAGATGAATTTTTGTAAAAACTTTGGCAATTTTTTATCCAAAGAGAAGCATAAAATATTCAATTTTAACTGCCTAATGCACGAAAGCCAATCTATTTTCTTTAGGTTTGTTTCTTTGCGGTGAAACAAGCAACTTTTTTTTAAAGACAAAGAGAAGTAATATGATTTTAAATCCTTTCTTTCGGAGGCAGTACTGAAAAAGAAGAAGAAGAAGAAGAAAAAGTGGCGGAAAACTAACCATCCTTCCAGCATATATTAGAATGTCTTCTGATGATGGATTTCTTCCCGAGGGATTTTAACAGAAAGCATACAAGTTCACAATAAATAACTGGGTGAACAGATTATAAATACAGGGATACATAGAAGATAAAATGGTTCCCCAAATTCAGTTCAGTATAAATAAATATAGATTTGTGCAGAAATCATGATTTTTTCCGTGGCTGCAGTTCCCTTAAAATTTGGGAGCCCTCTCCATATATTTAATAATTTAGAATAACAAAATAACAAGTGTTGGAAGGGACCTTGGAGGTCTTCTAGTCCAACCCCCTGCTCGAGCAGGAGACCCCGTATCATTGCAGTCTCTTCTTAAAAACCTCCACTAAATTTGATTTAATCTCATCTTTTATCTTGTTATTTTACTTGGTTGTAAGCCTGCTGCCTAGAGTTGACTCTTGGTGAGATGGGCAGAATATGCATGATGAGAAAAAAATATATAAAATCTTTAAATGCTTTTTCTCACCCAAAACATTCCACAAAGACAGAAGCGATTCTATTTCCTTTTTTTTTCAAAGCGAAAGGAAAGGAAAGGTTTTTCCCGGTGCCTGTCCCTCCCCGGAGCGATGGCACTTTGTCTCAAAGGTTTTATTTCCTTTCCTTTTTCATCCTAAACAGCAGAAGGCCTTGACAGGTTGCAAGAATGGGCTTCGCAGTCTTTTGTAAAGAAAATTGTTGACTTTCTGCCTCCCCCCCCCCTTTCCAGCCTATAATTCTTGCTGCCACTGCTAATTATCCAAGCAGAGCCAGCCGGGATGAAGGGAATTCTCCCTTGAGCCCCAGTACCGGGTCACAGAATTATGTGAAATGGCAGGAGGAGGAGATGGAGGGAAAAGCGTGCAAAAAGCCAGTTAAATTAGATTGTGTGTCTTTGCAAAAGAGAGAGAGAGAGAGGTGTAAATATAGCCACTCGCTAGTTGCATGTTACACAACCTTGCATTGATCCCAGGAAGTGGAAACAGCCCGTAGTCCAGAAAACGGGGTTGTTGGACTTTTGGAGAGCTTTTGCAAAAAAAAAAAAAAAAAAAAAAAAANTTGCCAAAAGAGAGGATTTGCAGCAGACTGAAAATGAAATTGCAATCATAGCTGTGCTAATCCATTGCAAGGGGGGAAGCGGGATTATAAAAACCTGAGTTTTTGTTTTTTTACTGGGATCAGCTAAAGTAGCACAACAGGATATGCCAGCTTTGCAGCCCCCGAGAAATCGTTTGGAGAATTGGGTAGATCAAAAATTAAAAGCTTGGCTCGGTTCACACCGAGGATGTTCGCAAACTGGGTTATCGAAACCCAACTGTGTGTTGAACTTGCTGTATTGAAAAAACATAAACTCTCTTCTTCAGGGGGTCCTCGAATTATGAAGACAACTGAGCCCTAAACTTCTATTGCTAAGAGACGGTGGTTAAGTGAATTTTGCCCCATTTTAGGACCTTTCTTGCCACCGTTGTTAAGTGAATCACTGCAGTTGTTAAATTAGTAACACGGTTGTTAAGTGAATCTGGCTTCCGCAATGACTTTGTCAGAAGGTCGCAAAAGGGGATCCCAGGACCCCGGAATGCTGCAACCATCATAAGTACATGCCAGTGGCCAAGCATCTGAATTTTAATCACATGACCATGGGGATGCTGCAATGATTGTAAAGGGTGTAAAACGGTCAAAAGTTACTTTCTTCAGTGCTGTTGTAACTTCAAATGGTCACTAAATGAATGGCTGTAAGTCGAGGACTACCCATATTCAAAATGGAGGAATTCCAAGGAAAGAGAGACAGAATCACTTTTAAGTGATTTGGTAGAGAGCAACAAAGACCTTCAAGGGAGCAGGGGGTTGGACTAGAAGACCTCCATGGTCCCTTCCAGTCCTACTATTCTATATTCTAAGAGTCTAACTTTGTTCACAATGAGTGAATTTGATGGCGTTACGGATCTCCAACTCTAGGGAAAGTCTAATCATATGGGGTCAACCTAATCTCCAAAGCACCTGAGGGCAGGAGAAGAACTAATGGATGGAAACTTATCAAAGACAGATCCAATCTAGAAGTCAGGAGAAATTTCCTGCAACAAGAACAATTAATCAGTAGAATAACTTATCTCCAGGAGTTGTGGGTGCTCCCTCACTGGACTTTACAAGAAGAGAATGGGCAGGCATTTGTCTGAAATGATATAGGGCAGGGGTCCCCAAACTTGGCAACTTTAAGACTTGTGGACTTCAACTCCCAGAATTCTCTCTCATAGCTGGCTGGAGAATTCTGGGAGTTGAAGTCCACAAGTCTTAAAGTTGCCAAGTTTGAAGACCTCTGGTATAGGGTCTCCTGCTGGAGCAGGGAGTTGGACTAGAAGACCTCTGAGGTTCCACCTGTTATTCAAAGCACCTGAAGCCAGATGGATGGAAACTAATTAAGGAGAGAACCAACCTAGAAGTAAGGAGAAATTTTCTGACAGTGGGAACAATTAATCAGTGGAACAGCTTCCTCCAGAAGTTCTGGGTGCTCCATCACTGGAGGTTTTCAAGGACAGATAGATTGAACATAGGGTCTCCTGCTTGAGCAGGGGGTTGGACTAGAAGACCACCAAGGTCCCTTCCAGTTCTATTCTGATGGAAATGACATAGGGTCTCCTGCTTGAGCAGGGGGCTGGACTAGAAGACCTACAAGGTCATACGTCATAATATTCTGAATCGCTTGGTCCTTTCAGTTCGATGGTTAATCTATCCATTTCGGCGCATTCATATATTTTTGCCATTATTGTATTCTCCGAAGGCCAACTCTGCATTCTATTCTGTATGTTGCTGTGGCCAAAACACCCTTTAGATTCACACAACATCCAGGACCCCACTCCAGCCATGCAGACTGAGTCCTTACTACTAGGATAGAAGGTAACCAGCTTGCTTGTAGCTCAGGCTATTGGGTGAACCTAGCCCAAAAGTACCAATTTGCCACCCTTTCCAAGATGCCAACCCCAGGCACTTGCAGAGCCATCTCTTGATGCCGAGGGGTAGCATCTGGTCGGTGACTGTGTGAAGGAGGCAGTGAGACAAAAATGGCTTCTCTCACCTGGGACTCACCCAGCAGCTGGTCTCAAGTTAAAGGCAACTCCCCGAGGAAGCCGAGACAGCACACATGGGCCAGAGATCCTCAGCAAGTGGGATTCACCTAGAAATATCAGGAAGACCCAAATTCTTGCAAAATTGTGCTCCTTGCAGCTGCTGAGGGAAAGGAGCTTGGAGAAGAGGTGGTGTCAAGTCTGTAGAGATTCTCTGTCAACCAGGTCATGGTTGTCCCAAAGGTGGTTTTTTTCAGGAGGCAACTGGACTTTCTGGTTTTTTTCTTTGAAAACGTTTCGCTTCTCCTCCGAGAAGCTTCTTCAGCTCTGACTGGATAGAGGGGAATGGAAGGATTTATACTCCTTGCAGACAGCTGGTCATTTGCATCCTTTTTAGAGAGTTGTTGAAGCACTTGGAGGTTTATCTGTGTCCTCAGGGTCACCTGAGTGGTGCTCCTGGTTCCTGTTGTCTGCCATTTTTTCCTCTGGAAATCCATTCCTACTCCCATACCGTTCAAAGGGTGTTCATCCCAAATTGCATAGCTAAAAGTCTGTAGAGATTCTCTGTCCTCCAGGTCATGGTTGTCCCAAAGGTGCTTTTTCAAGGAGGCAACTGGACTTTCTGGTTTTTTCTTTGAAGACGTTTCGCTTCTCATCCAAGAAGCTTCTGAGGAAAGCTGAGCAAAGCTGGCTGAGGAATTCTGGGAGTTGAAGTCCACAAGTCTTAAAGTTGCTAAGGTTGGAGACCCCTGCTCTAAAATCCCTTGCAACTCCCTGTTATTCTGTTATTTCTCCTCTCTCAGGTCTCAAGGAGTGAAGTTCTTCTCTTGCATGGTGGAGACTTCTCTCCAGCTTTCTGTTTGAGGAAAGACACCCAGAAATAATTCCTTCTGAAGGGGAAACTGAGATAAATGAATTCAGAGATGAAAAGATGTGCAACACGAATCACCACGGCCTCCCTCTTCTGCTACCTCCATTATCAATTTAGCTCTCACGTCACGCTCTAACCAAACGAATGAAGAAATTATAAGCTTTATTGGAATAAGTAGAAGAACAGAAGCTTCTTCCCACCTTCCTTCAGCCTGGCCATTTAGCTCAGCCTGGCCTTCAACCAGCTTTTGGGCAACTGCCCACCCCAGCACTCCAAAAGCTGGAAACGCCAAACCGGTCGTAGCAGTCCTTGTGCTCAGCCACCCTCCGATGCTGAACGAGGATGGGGCCGCCATCCATAAAGTGCTCGTCCTTCAGAAGAAAGTCTGTGAGGGAGTGAGAAGCAACCGAAACTGCTTTGGGGTCTGTTCCAGGCCTGGCCACTTTTCAGCTTCAGCCTGTCCCTCCTCCGTTGTGGGGCTTCCAGCCGGGGACAGAAGCTACCGAGCGGTCCGTGGGGAGGCCTCTTGGCCTTCGTTGAGCGCGAGAGGAACGGGCAGCAGCTGCTGCTTCCCATCCTTGCCAGCAACTGGATCCAAGAGAAAGGAGGGAGCTGCAGAGCGGCGAGAAGGATGAGGCTGTCACTCCAAAGGAAGGGAACCTCGGTCTCTTCTTCCCCCCAAAAGTCATCGTATCTGAGGACATTGTGAAAAAGGAAAGATTGCAGAAAGTTCTATTCTCCGTCCAGAGGAGAGTGGAGGAGAAGAGTTGAAGAGGAGGCCCAGGTGTGACAGAATAATAGAACAAGAGTTGGAAGCGACCTTGGAGGTCTTCTAGCCCAACCACCTGATAAAGCAGGAGACCCTATACCACTCCAGACCAGTGGCTGTCCAATCTCTTCTTAAAAACCTCCAATAGTGGAGCACCCACAACTTCTGAAGGCAAGTCTTCTGAAGACTTAACCCTAACCTTGGATAGATTGAAGACTCCAGGACCATAAGCCTGAGGAACTCCACTGCCAACCTCAAGATGGCCTCCTGAAGGTAGCTTGGGCAGGGAGGACGGTACAGTAGCAACATTCCAACTGATTCTACAAGCCAGTTTTGGGAACAGGGTGTTGTGGCCTGTCGGCCGCCGGCCCCTCCAGCAGCCGAATCAGAGGAGGAGGAGGAGGGGTGGGAGTCAGGGTCAGCATCAAGGCAACCTGAGCACTCCGAGGGGGAAGAGGGAATGGAACTGGCAGAGAGAGAGAGACAGGGGCGGAGCCTGGGCCGTCCATCAGCCCTCAGATGGAGACTCAACAGCCCCTAGGTCTGGAGGTGGCTGATGAGAAAGAGGAGGAACAGCTGGGTCCAGTGCCTGACGCATAGTTGCACAGAAGGCAGAGGAGAGGAGAGCAGTGGAAATCTATGGGCCGGTCCTTGGGTCAGAAGAGCCACCGCTGCTAGCGAAGCCCCACCCTAGCTCTGGGGATAAAAGGCAGGGGGCGGAGATGAATAGGTGTGGCAGACAAATATTCATCTCCCTGCCGGACAGACTTGTTAGCCTGCGGTGAGAGCGCTTTTTGCCAGGGCTGCTGGCGCTGCTAATAAAGGAATCTTTGAGTTAACTTCGGAGGGTTTGTCATGTTTGGGGAGCTGGGTCAGAACACAGGGTCTCACAGCCGGAGACTTCAGGAACATGGTCCCTGAAGGTCAGGAGATATTCTTGGATGACCACTGCCACCCAACTACCCTGCCCTGAGGTCTCAGTTGGTGCCAAACCTTAAACCCAACTGGACACATCTACGAGAGGTGGGGGGAGCACAGTAGCTCTCAACCTGGTTTGTGGTTTAGCATGGGGGAGATAGGCAACCTATTACGGTTTGCTCAAGGAATCAAGCCAACCATAGTTGAATGATAGTCTGTCAACTCCCTCTCCAGTTCTCACGGAGATGTCACACGTCGATCTTGCCATGCTGACAATGTTGGTTCCGGCTGCAGAAGGATGCCAATAAGCCAGCTAACTCACATCCTCACAATCTGATGTACAGAAAACTACAGGTGGTTCTCTACTTGTGACCGATTGTTCAGAGTTGCAACATACCTCCCCAGAGATACTTACGACCCACTTTTGAAGTTCCAATGGCTGTCCCACCCCCTGTGGCCACATGATTGCATTTTGGGGTGCTTGGCTACTGACCCACATTTATGGCTATTTGTAGCATCCATACTCATGTGATCGTGTTTTATATTTTTTGCAGGAAACCGACATTTATTCTGATTTCTGGGGGGGGGGGGAGGAGAGAAAGTCCATTGGCTAAAATGGGTTCGCTTAACGACTGCCGCAAAACAGGTTGCAAAATCAGGCACGCCCATGTGGTGGCCCACTTAACGGCAGGCACAACTTACAACTGTAACTCCATCCTCAATGGCGGTCATAAGTCGAGGACTACCTGTCTCTCAACCTCAGAATCCGGAGCCCGATTCCTTTACAAACAGACTCATCTAGCAATATAAAATAATTTGGTCTTTCAACTTGGTTAAGGCTTTAAACCTTTTCGGCATTGTTGATAGGTTTAATCTAATTTGTCCTCTTCTTCAGCAAAACCAGCCAGCCACATTTAAACAACCACATTGGGCACACACACAGTTTAATTGTAGAACGCCAGAACGTTGGCACAACGGTACGCACTTCCTGAAAACGTTGTCTCAAAGAAATACGGGCAGTCACAACTGAAAACAATGGGCCACTGGCAGAAATGGCTTGGCCCAGCAATGTAATGGGTCAGGATATCACCTGTTCAGTTTCAACACAGAGAAATGTATGTGTCTCTATATTATTCAGCCTTCCCCTATCTCAGTGTTCCTCAACCTTAGCTGCTGGAAGATGGGTGGACTTCAACTCCCAGAATTCCCCAGCCAGCCATGTTGAAGTCCACCCAGCTGGCTGGGAAATTCTGAGAATTGAACTCCGCCCATCTTCCAGCAGCTAAGGTTGAGAAACACTATTTGCTGCTTTCCAGATGTGCCAGGTTTCATTTGAAGGAGACTTTTACAGATTAACAGAGTTGGAAGGGACCTTGTAGGTCATCTAGTGCAACCCCCCCCCCCCCCCCCGCCGTCCGGCCCCCCCCCCTCTCCT
>QLTV01000206.1:233873-252444 GCA_003457575.1 Thermophis baileyi
CCCACCCAGCACCAGCCATCGGGGACTTGTGGGGCTCCACTTTAGCTCTTCAGCGAGACTTTGGCCAACTGCCCAGGGTGCCACAAGCAGAAAGGCCATCCAGAAATGCTGAAAACAGCCAGCTCGATCTTGTTCCCAAAGAGCCGGAAATCATGGCAAGCAGGGTGCAGGGAGTGCTTGACATACAACCACAACTGAGACTGGAACTTCTGTCACTAAGTGATGCGGTCATTAAGTGAGTCGTGCCTGATTTTAAGGGAATCGTGTGGTGATTAAGTGAACTTGGTTTCCCTCATTGACTTTGCTTGTTGGAAGCCCCAACAGAACAGAACAGAACAGAACAGAACAGAACAGAACAGAACAGAACAGAACAGAACAGAACAGAACAGAACAGAACAGAACAGAACAGAACAGAACAGAACAGAACAGAACATGGCTATGGCAAGCTCATTTACATACCTAATTCACTTCTGACCCCAATTTGATCATCCTGGACATACTGATGAGTCCATAAAATAAACTAAACCCTCAATCCAGATTAACCGTGCTCAGTTTTGGCACTCAGAGAAAACACACAATGTTGCACCAAATCAGCCACACTACGGTTTAAGATGATGGCCTAGTTCACCCACAGGGAATCCAACAGTAGAGTTAGAATGAAACAACAGGGTTGGAAGGGACCTCTGAGGCCTTCTAGTCCAACCCCGCTGCTCAAGCAGGAGACCTTACGCCATTCCAGACAAATGACTGTCCAGTCTCTTCTTCAAAGCCTTCAGTGATGGAACACCCATCAACTTCTGAAGGCAAGCCATTCCACTGATTAATTGATGTGGGATTATAGAATAACAGAGTTGGAAGGGACCTTGGAGGTCTTCTAGTCCAACCCCCCTGCTAAAGCAGGAGATCCCCTGCCATTCTAGACAAATGGTTGTAAAGTATCTTCTTCAAAGCCTTCAGTGTTGGGGTACCCACAACTTCTGAACAACCCAACAATTTTCAACAACTTTAATAACTTTGAATGGTTGCTAAGTGAAGGACCCCTGTGCAATAAAGACAGTATATCCCCAAGAATGGGGGTCTTCTAAGAAAGAATGGCTTGACTCAGGGAACCCAGAAATTTCGCTTTGACTTCCAGAGAGTCCCTCCAAGTGTTGTATGGAATTACCATTTAAGACAACAGAGGAGAGACCTTACTAAAACCACTGGCTACAATTGAATTGAATTGAATTGAATTTATTAAATTTGTATGCCGCCCAACTCCCAAGGGACTCTGGGCGGCTCACAACAATATAAAAAACCATTAAAAGAAAACATAATAAAAACATTTAAAAACAGTTAAAACACTCATACACAATCCTATAATCCCAAACTGATTATAAAGTTCAATGAAACCATGCTAAAACCTACTTCTGCCTGAGCTTCCCCACTCGAGGGAGCTCACCCCTTGGGCAGCCCTTGGTGCGAGGTAGGCTGGGCATCCTGGCCTTGAGTTCGAGGCCCGGCCCAGCCCACCCCGGCCGGAGTGGCCACCCCAACCCCCACCCTGCTGGGCTCACCTGGGTTGAGGCTGAAGGTGCTCTGAATGATGCTGCGGCGCATACAAGTCACGGTGCTGGTGACGGCGTGCATGTGTGAGGAGAGCTGCATGGCGCAGAGCGGGTATTCCGGGCCGGAGCCGTTCTGAGGCGTGTTGTATTTCCGGTAGCACTAAGAAGCAAGCGGGGAGAGTTGGATTGGTAGAAAAAGGCAGTTAAATGGGCAATTAAATATCAATTTAGTACAGGTAGTCCTCGGCTTACGACCACAATTGAGCCCAACATTTCTGTTGCTAAGCGAGACCGTGGTTGAGACCGTGGCCCCATTCTACGACCTTCCTTGCCTCAGTCGTTAAGTGAATCTCTGCAGTTGTTAAGTTAGCAACAGGGTTGTTAAGTGAATCTGGCTTCCTCATTGACTTCCTCATTGTCAGCAGAAGTAGCCTGCAGTACTGCGCTCTAACCACTGCGCCACCGCGGCCCATTGTAACTTCAAACAGTCCCAAAACAAACTCTTGTAAGTTGAGGACTACCCATACTAACTTTGATACCTAACTGCCTGCTTTAAAATATGCTCCCGCCCATCCTGCTGCAGGGAAAGGCGGCAGAGTTTCCATGAAATCCAGTACCTGCTTGATAACCTCGCTTTCGTTTTCATCTTGGAGAAGGAAGATGGGGAAGCCAAAGTCCAGGTAGGAGAGGCTGTTCCCCAGGTAGTTCCACTTGGTCACGCTGCAGTGGGCGTACTCTGGGCCGTAGCTGCTGTTGTAGACCCCTGAAGGAAGGAAGGAAGGAGAGGAGAGGAGAGGCAGAGGAGGGGTTAACCCGTGAAATCATGGTCACCTGAAAAGCTGCTTCCGGGACACGGAGACCCGCGTGCGCCCAGACGTGGAAATTGTGGCCTGGCTCTGAGCTACTTTCCCGAAAAGCCTTCTTCACGTTTGACTGAGAAATTAAGTCAAGTCTTGGGGAGGGCCAGAAAAACGAATTAAAAGTCAGGGGTTGTGGAAAAAAAAGAGGAATGAGCAGAAGTGGGAGTGGAAAGGAAGTAGGAAAACTGGGAAAGGGGCAGGAACCAAAGTAAGAGGAGACAACTGAAATGAAAGTCTGTTAGAGGCACAGGCATCGTTTGGAAGGCAGCAGAACCCCGAACAAAGCGAGGCTACGGTTATAGACCTCGGGTTTGCTGCATAGGGATGATAAACAGCTGCTCTTTTTCTTCTTCCTTAATTTTGTGTCTTTTATAATATTTTTTTAATATTAATAACAGGGCGAGGGAGGGAGGGAAGGAAAAGAAAGAGAGAAAGAAAAGGAAGGAAAAGAGAGGGAGGGAAGGAAGGGAGGGAGGGAGGGAGGGAGGGACAGGGAGGATGGAAAGGGGGAGGGAAGAAGGGAAGGAAGGAGAAAGAGACAGGAAGGAAAGGGGGAGGGAGGGAAGGAAGGGAGAGATATAGAAAAGGGAGGAAAGATAGGGAGAGGAAGTAAAAGAGGAAAGGGAGGAGGAAGTGACAGGGGGGAAGGAAGGAGAAAAACAGGGTGGGTGGAAGGAAAGAAGGAAGGGAGAGAAAGAGAAAAGGAAGGGAGGGAGGGAGGAGAGATAGGGAGAAAGGAAGGAAAAGAGGAAAGGAAGGAGGAAGTGACAGGGAGGGAGGATGGAAAGGGGGAGGGAGGGAAGGAAGGAAGGAGAAAGAGAGAGGGGAGGAGGAAGGAAGGAAAAGAGAGAGGGGAGGGGAGGAAGGAAATATTGTTAATCATACTGTGTCTTCTATAGCTGGAATACTTTCCTGCGGTGCCCTTACATTCCTCCAAATTAGTGTCTCTCTATTCCTACATGCGACACCAGCATCATGTGCCTTAAACAATGGCAATGCTGTTCGTATCCTTCTGGCCCTTTCGCAGCAGAGGAAAAACAAGCGTCTCCTTGTGGGTTTCTGTCTCTTTTTCCCAGGCTCCCATTCCCAGCTGCCTGACTCTCTGCCCACGAGGCTTCCTCACACACCCATAAGCATCTTCTGGGCTCCTAAAGCGCCCCGTTGCCCTCCTCTCTGCAGGCCTTTCAAATGACAGGAGGAGAGAAACGGACACGGGTCGGCCATTTTGTAAAAGAAATCCCCCAAGCATTTCTGAAGGGCTCGATTCCTCTTAGCAGTGGCAAGACTTTTTTCAGCCCAAATCTCGGCAAGATGATGGAAGAAGAAGAAGAGAGGGACCTTTCTCACTTTTTCAGCTTAAGAATATAAAACGCCAATGAAAATAACAGGAAAGCGGTGAAAGAAAGGAGAGAGAAATGTGAGGGAGTAAAAGGGAAGAAGTAAAGCACTGACTTCCAAGTGTTTTTCAGCGCAGTAAAATACAGAGTAGAATTACAGGCTCCACTTTTTACTTTCCCAGCTTAAAGAGGACCGGCCGTTTCTATAACAACAAATTAACAGCAAAACCCAAAGACAAAATTTCATTATTTTTTCCCCCCCACGAAGTCCAGGAAGCAATTTCCAGGTAGAAACGAAGCTGGACGTGTGCTTTTCTCTAAATCAGGGGTGTCCAACCTTGGCAATTTTAAGACCTGTGGACTTCAACTCCCAGAATTCCTCAGGCAGCCATGATGGCTGGGGAATTCTGGGGGTTGAAGTCCATTTAAAGAAACATTTAGCAAGAGCAATAGCATTTATATACCGCTTCACAGTGCTTTTACAGCCCTAAGCGGTTCACAGAGTCAGCCTCTTGCCCCCAACAATCTGAGTCCTCATTTTACCCACCTCGGAAGGATGGAAGGCTGAGCCAACCTTGCTTCCACCTCCTGTTTTTCCAAAACAACAATTCTGTGAAGTGAGCTAGGCTGATAGAAAGTGACTGACCCAAAGCCACCTATTTACTTTTTATGCCTAATGGAGCACTAGAACTCACAAACTCCTGGTATCTAGTCCAGCTCCTTAACTATTACTCCATACGGGTTTTCTGATCATTTCTTAGGAGGAGGTCATAATTGGGTTGCTGTTTCTAGGAAGGCTGTGTTCATTCATGATCATCACCCTGTGAATCAGAATCACCAGTGGGACTGTGAGTAGAACCTTGATTTACGGACCGAGGGGCGGAAAGGAGGAGGGGGGGAAGGAAGGAAGAACGGGAGGAAGGAGGGAGGGGAGGAAGGAAGGAAGGAAGGAAGGGAGGGAGGAAGGAAGGAAGGAAGGAAGATAGCAACAGTACTTAGACTTATATACTGCTTCACAGTGCTTTTACAGACCTCTCTAAGCGGTTTACAGAGTCAGCCTCTTGCCCCCAACAATCTGGGTCCTCATTTTACCCATCTCGGAAGGATGGAAGGCTGAGTCAACCTGGAGCCTGGTGAGATTCGAACTGCCGAACTGCAGCTAGCAGTCAGCAGAAGTAGCCTGCAGTACCGCGCTCTAACCACTGCGCCACCACTGTCCCATTAAGGGACTTCAAATGTTCCGCTCTCGTTGAGTTGGATCAGAATTCAGCCAGCACAGAGCCCACCCAGGGAAGGACTTGAGAGGCGAGCTGGAAGGGCCCAGAGAGACCAGAGCTGGCTTCGTCCTCACCGTAGCCATCATTGGGGCACTGAAGGCCAGGAGAAAAGCCTTCGGCTGGTCTGGTCTTGGAGACGGCCACGGCCACGCCTGCAATCCGAGTGCTGCCCTTCAGTTTCTCCATCACCTGTCTGTTAAAAGAACCCCGTTGTGAAAAATATATAACTGTACGGTGTTACAGGTAGTCCTCGAATTACAACAGCTCATTTAGTGTAACTTATTCAAAGGTACAACGGCACTGGAAAGAAGTGACTTATGACCGTTTTTCAGAGTTACAACCTTGGTGGCATCCCCCCCCCCACAGTCACGTGATCAAAATTCAGGCACTTGGCGACGGACTCGTATTTATGACGGTCACCGCGTCCCCGGGGTCACGTGATCCCCTTTTGCGACCTTCTCACAAGCAAAGTCAATGGGGAAGCCAGATTCGCTTTGCAATTGTGTTACTAGCTTAACAATTGCAGTGATTCACTTAACAACGGTGGCGAGAAAAGTCGTAAAATGGGGGCAAAACTCACTTAACAATTGTCTCACCTAACAACAGAAATTTTGGGCTCAATTGTGGTCGTAACTTGAGGACCACCTGTATTTATCGGCTACCATAGCACCGAGGGGATGAAATATAATAATGCAGTATTGTTTTCCATAAACATGGAATAAATCACAGGTTTCCTTGACTTTTGCCCAGAAGCATTTTCAAGTGACTGGAAAGAGAGAAATGTTGCCCACACACGTCGTCCTTGACTTACAACCCGTTTAGTGACCGTTCTAAGTTGCAACAGCCCTGACAAATGTGACTTATGACCGTTTGTCACACTTACGACCGTTGCAGCATCCTCACAGTCACGCGATCCAAATTCGGACGCTTGGCAACTGGTGTGTATTGATGGCAGTTGTCTTGTTAGCAACAGAAATGTTGAGCTCGATTGTGGTTGTAAGTCGAGGGCCACCTGTGTACCCGGTTCTCACGCTTACGACCTTCGTAGCATTCCCCATGGTCACATGATCAAAATTCGGGTGCTTGGCAATCAGCAGGCATTCAAGGCAGCATCCCGGGGTCACGTGATCGCCACTTGCGACCTTCCCAGCCGGCTTCCAACAACAAAGTCAATGGGGGGGGAATGGATTCGCTTAACGACCTTGTGACCTGCTTAACAACCACAGCGGTTTGCTTAACAACGGTGGCAAAAATGGTGGTAAAATTGGACGCGGCTCACTTCGCGACCGCCTCGCTTAGCAGTGGAAATTCTGGTCCCAAATGTGGACACGAAGCAAGGACGACTTGTATCTTGTATGCTGCATCCCAAAAGGGCAGCAGCTGAATTCAACTATTCAGCGACGCCAAGCCCAGATTCATGGCTTGCATTCACACCAAAGTGTGGCAGAGCCCAGCTAAGAAATCGAGAGAGCTCTGTTCATTTATTGCATGCGATTCTGGCTCGCCTCTGCTTGGAAAAGTAGAAAAACACAAAGAGAAGTTCTTCAACCAAAACAGCAGGTGCCAAGAGATAAGGAGCCATGTTTTTATTTACAGCTGGCAAGTATCTCCTGGGGCTGAGACGCTAAAGTCAAACAATGTGTTTGGTCACTGGGTACCAGAAGAGCATCTTGCCAGATGTTTTCTGCAAAAGCTGCAGATGCAGGGAAAAGAAGAAAATTCTTTCTTCCCAGAATGGTGTATTTTTTGGGGGGGGGGGCGGGGGGAAGAGGGAAATGCCCACTTACCCTGTAAAAAGCTTCCCATCCAGCAGTACCATGTAAGGGGGGTGGCGGCCATCTGACAGCACCCACTTCAGGTCAGACTCCTTCTCTGCCACGTGGATGACTCCGGTGTCTCCGAACATAGAGGCTGCGAGGATAGAGAGGCCGAGGACATTGGGGGGGGGGGACGGACAAATTACACACCCCACACCCAGAACCAGCAGCCTTTGAACAAGCAGCTCCCTCCTTCCAGAACAGGTTTTATAGCACCCAGAGCCCTTTCACGATGGAGAGGCCTCTTCTCAGGGTCCTGCAAGGCTAAGGCACTCATGTATCAACCCCATGGCATTCTCCCCAAACTTGGCCAATTGTCCCCATTTAGGGGCGAAGGATAAAATAGCCTTTAGCTTCTGCAAATATGAAGACACCCATTTTATTTATGAATAAAGATCCAGAAAATGAACCACAGTTGTTGGAACCACCCTTTTTATCGATGTGCCACTGTCCCAGCTATAACCCAATCACCCTCTTGAGCCCCTCAATGATTAAATAAAGACTGGTTTTGCCCAGCCCCAAATAATACAGTATCTTGAAGACTTTCTGGGGATGACCTCTGTATCTCCACTCCTGCACCCGTCTGGCCTACAAACACACTTCTAAAACTTGGCCATTTTTTCACTACAAAACATTTTACAGGTAGTTCTTGACTTAGAACCATTCGTTTAGCGACCATTCAAAGTTACAACGGCACTGGAAAAAGTGACTTACGATCGTTTTCACACACTTATGACAGTTGTAGCATCCCCGGGGTCACGTGATCAAAATTCCGACACTTGACAACTGATTCATATTTATGATGGTTGCAGTGTTCCAGAGTCACATGATCCCCAACCTTCCGACAAGCAAAGTCAATGGGGAATCCAGGTCCCCATAACAACCGGGTCACTAACTTTAACAACTGCAGTGATTCCCTTAACAACTGTGGCAAGAAAGGTCGTAAAAAGAGAATAGAAGCACTGCTGTCATACATTGCCTCTGTGTTTTGGAACTGTGTTGGCATGACGTAGAGCAGGGGTCTCCAACCTTGGCATCTTTAAGACTTGTGGACTTCAACTCCCAGAGTTCCTCAGCCAGCTTTGCTGGCTGAGGAACTCTGGGAGTTGAAGTCCACAAGTCTTAAAGTTGCCAAGGTTGGAGACCCCTGACGTAGAGGGCTCTGGGGAGCAGCAAAATGGGTTTGGAGCTGCAGGTAGCCTACCTGTGGCCCACACCTGCCTGGCCTGTTTACTAGACATGAGTGACTGGCAGTGTCCCCCCCAAGGAAACATTCCTTCAACACAGCACTCACACTGGCAGCCTATTTGATGAGTGGCATTCAGGAGACGGACGCAGGTGGCTGTTCTGTTCAGCGAGATGTAGATTTTCTTCTCCACAGAGTTGCACCAGCCTGAACCTGCACAAAAAGTGATGGATTTAATAGGATATATATTTTTTTTAGCCAAAAAAAAAAAAAAAAGTGCCTAGGAAACAGGAATATCCTGCTCTGGTGCTGGCAAGGCAGACCAGATCGACAAAGTGTTCACGCAGGCTTGGTGGATTTCAACGGCCAGAATTTACAGCAGCTGAATACAAAGTCCAATGCCTTGCCCTAGGCCCAACCTCCATTCCTTAGTGAGTTTGAAGCAAGGAGAAGGGTGGAAGGAAAGGTCCAGGCTGGGTGGGTGGGGGATAGGACAGCCATGTAAAGAAAAACATCACCAGCATACAGTGGTGAAATCCAAATTTTTTTACTATCGGTTCTGTGGGCGTGGCTTGGTGGGCGTGGCAGGAGGACACTGCAAAATCCCCATTCCCTCCCCACTCCTGGGGGAAGGATATTGCAAAATCTCCATTCCCACCCCACTCCTGGGGGAAGGATATTGCAAAATCTCCATTCCCACCCCACTCTGGGGCCAGCCAGAGGTGGTATTTGCCGGTTCTCCGAACTACTCAAAATTTCCGTTACCGGTTCTCCAGAACCTGTCAGAACCTGCTGGATTTCACCCCTGCCAGCATACATCATTAGTTGCACTCATCTGGATAAGGGAGACTTCGGCTTTAAGTCAACCATTAAGCAGAACCTGAAATCTTGTTTCATAACCCTCAGGCTCCAAATTGAGCAATAAAGGTTTCTGAGATTTTGCCCAGATTGGAGGCAAAAAATAGAACTGAACCGGAGGGGATAAATGCTTTCCTGCAATTTCCTCCATGACCGAATGCATGTATCAAAACAACTGAGTACAGTACAAATACTCCAAGTTGTGCAAGTTGTAACTGACACCAGCTACCTTTTCCTCTTTATTTACATTCTACTTAGAGTATTAAGTACAGTATTAAGACTCACTATTTACATTCTACTTACAGTAGTAAGGCTATCTCTTTACTAAAAAAGAAAAGAAAGCAAGCTAAACTTCAGTCTGTTACCAAGCTACAGGTTTGTGCTCAACCAATTTTCCTTTATCTTCCTCCTAAGGGAAAAGGAATTTTATTTCCCTAAGATACTGAAGCTAGGAAACCTCTCCCCTCATTCACTGGATCTTTAGAGCCACCTCTATTTCTATTTATCATCAGAATCAACCGTCATCACATCCATATTACATCAGAGTAAACTCCTGGGATACCATAATAAAAATCATACCTGAAATAAGCGCTTGGCCTTATTGCCATGCACTCAAAAGCCCGATTGGGCTTATTATCAGGGGATGTCTTATTTTGGGGGAAAACAGGGTATTTAAAAGGTGCTAGGTAAAATGAGTCCATGTTTATAAACTCAGTAAAAGTCCACATATTGCAAGACGACCATTTGCAAATAAAACAGCAAATCTGGAGTCACAAAGCAAAATAATAATAATAATAATAATAATAATGATAATAACAACAATAATAACAATAATAATAATAATAATAATAATGAGGAGGAGGAGGAGGATCACTGCTAAAGACCACTTTTTTATCCCATCTTTGTTAGTTTATAAGTAACTCAAGGCAGCGAACCTACTGCAGAGAATACTCTTTCATCCTCCTCCTTTCTCCACAATAACAACCACCCTGTAAGGTAGGTTGGGTTGAGAGGATATATCAGGCTCAAGCAGAACTAGAACTCACGGTCTCCTAGTTTCTATGCAGGCACATGACCAACCAGCAGCATCAGAACCATTACACGCAGCTCCAATTTGCACTTGGGAAAGCAACAGGCAGCCTTGGTCACAAAGCGGGCCCTGAATGGGGATGCCACCCAAAGCCAAGCGTCCCATGTTGGGCATAACCCTCTACTCCATCAAGTCCCCCACAGACCTTTGCTGTCCCTCAGATACCCAAACCTACGTCTCTTTCTGAAGTTTCCATACGGCTAACTTCAACTGGTGCCCTCCTCACCAGTTGGACTCCAGCTTCACTAATCCCGAACAGCACAAATCCAAGCTCTTCTCTACTGAGATTCTTGAAAGCCCGACATCAGTAGACTCCAGATCCCATCAGCCCGGATGGAAGTGCCTTATCTTTGTACAAAGCCCTTGGGGGAGTGGGGTGTCTAATTTTTGACTTAGGGTAAAGGGCCAACCAACCCTTTGCTTGCTATCTATCTATCTATCCATCTATCTATGTATCTATGTATCTATCTATCTATCTATCTATCTATCTATCTATCTATCTATCTATCTATCTATCTATCTATCTTTCTATCTATCTCTCTCTCTATATTTTTTTTTTATTATCTATCTATCTATCTATCTATCTATCTATCTATCTATCTATCTATCTATCTATCTATCTATCTATCATCTATCTATCTATCTATCATCATCTATCTATCTATCATCATGTATCTATCATCTATCTATCATCTATCTATCATCTATCAATCTATATCTTCTCTATCTCTATCTTCTATCTTCTATATCTAACTATATCTATCATCTATCTATGATCTATCTATATCTATCTTCTATATCTATCTATGACCTACCTACTCTTATCTATCCTCTCTAAAACCTCTCTCTCAAACACGTGTCTGTCTGTCTATCTAATCTCAGTTATCATTTACCATCTATTTATCAGTTATCTATTATCTATTTACCAAATCTATCACTCTAGCGATCTTCCTAACTAGCTATCACTATCATTTTTATCTCTCAGATTATCTATCTAGTCTATCATCCATCTGTCTTTCTATTATCTATCTCTAATAGATAATATTATCTATTATCTTCTATCTATCTCTATCCGTCCATTTTCTATCTATCCAGCCAGCCAGCTATCATAATCTTATCCCATCTTATTAACTTTATAAGTAACTCAAGGTGTAAACATATCGAATACTCCTCCTTCCTACCCCCCCACAACAGCCCTGCGAGGTAGGCTGGCCTGAGAGAGAGAGAGAGAGAGAGAGAGGGAGGGAGGGAGGGAGAGAGAAGACTTGCCCCCTAGAACAAGACCCTGTAGAGACCCTCGTTGGCTTGTTCAACAGCCAGACCGTGCCGGCTGGGCAGCATGGGAGCTGGAGTCCAGCCTCTCCGGAGGAGCAACTGTTTGGGGACGCCGCTCCGCCACCCAAAGTCCCCGCCCTCCGGGCCCCCCATTCCGTCCCACCAGGCCCGGATCGCCGCCCCGGGCCTCACCGGGCGCCAGGGCGCACAAGACCACCCCGCGAAGGAGCCACAGCCCCGCCGTCGCCGCCTTCATCCTCCGGCCGCTGCAAGGGGCCGCTTCCTCCTCCTCTTCAACAGCCGCCATCTTGCCGGCAACTTCCGCTTCCTCTCCGGACGGGCTCTCTAGGGCGGCGGGCGCTTCTCTATGATCCCGGGCGGCGGTTCTTTCCGGTTCCCATGAGAAGAGCGTCGGCTTGGCGAATTCCTCCTCCTTCCGCTAGGGGGCGCACAGCCGCGTCGCTCTTTCCCCTCTCGCTGGTCCCTGGCCGGAAGCGGAAGCGGGGTAGTGGGCGCCGTCCCGGCAGCGGTGACGTGGAGGCGGCGGCGGCGGCGGCGGCAGCTGAAGAGGCGACGGGGCGCTGCGGAGATGCTCACCAAGTTCGAGACCAAATCGGCCCGCGTGAAAGGTAGGCCGAGCGCCCGAGGGGCGGCCTGAGCGGCTTTAGGACGTGGAGGCATCGAGGCTGAGGGCGGGGGTCTCCCGGCTGGCTTGGAAAACCGCTGGGGGGGGTCCCAGTCAGGGCCCTGCGGGAGGGGTTGAACCCTGCCCCGGTGCATTTGAAGCAGAAGACGCGGGTCGAGTTAGGACTCTCCTTTTATCTGCGGTTATTCCAGGGTTTGAAGATGGGTGCACTACAACTCCCAGAATCCCCCCGCCTGTATGCTTTAAGATGGGGGGGACTACAACTCCCAGAATCCCCCAACCCCCAATGCTTTAAGATGGGGGGGTGGAAATCATTTGAAGCAGAAGACGCGGGTCGAGTTAGGACTCTCCTTTTATCTGCGGTTATTCCAGGGTTTGAAGATGGGTGCACTACAACTCCCAGAATCCCCCCGCCTGTATGCTTTAAGATGGGGGGGACTACAACTCCCAGAATCCCCCCAGCCTGTATGCTTTAAGATGGGTGGACTACAACTCCCAGAATCCCCCCAGCCTGTATGCTTTAAGATGGGTGGACTACAACTCCCAGAATCCCCCCAGCCTGTATGCTTTAAGATGGGTGGACTACAACTCCCAGAATCCCCCCCGCCTGTATGCTTTAAGATGGGTGGACTACAGCTCCCAGAATCCCCCAGGCAGCTATGCTGTGCATAGTGCTGTTGGGTTTTGTCCAAACCAGTCCCTTAGACTTTGAAGCCGTGAGGTTCTTCTTCTGCCTGGACCTCGTTTCCCTTCAATCTTTCCCTGGAGGATTAAGTGAAGGATGCTGTATTTTTCCCGGTGTCGCATCACATGTCCGAAATATTCTAACTTTCGCTTTTTTATGGCTTTGATGATTTCCCTTGGCTTTCCCAGGCGGCTTAGGTAGATTAATATCTCCTTATGTATGTATAACTAAAAGGAAAGGTCTCCCACTGAAAACAAGGCGAGATTTTAAAAAAAAAATCACTTCATATACAGGTCAATACATAAAGTTCAGAGTTGTGCAAGACCTCTGGCTGTCTGAACCAGTCCTTCCTTATCAGACTCTTGCATTTCAAAGAACTAGAATCATTCATCAAAGGTGCTGCCAGCTACTGAAAACATTACTCAGAGAGACACCCCTCTCCTGCTCCCAGCAGATTTGTTCCCTTTCTTCATAGAAAAGTTGTGCGATTATCCTTGGTTTACGACCAGTCACTTAGTGACCCTTCAAAATTGCAACGGAGCCCCCCCCCCAAAAGGTGCTTCTGACCCCTTTCTGATGTCCAGGGGATCCCCTCCCCCCCCCCCACAATTATGTGGGTGCTTGACAACCAGCCTGCATTTATGGTTGTTTGCAGTGTTCCACAGTCATGTAATTATGCTTTGTGACCGTGATGGCGAACCTATGGCACGCGCTGGACAGCTGATATTTGGCCTTCCGGAGGGCGGGGGGAGGCTGTTTTCGCCCTCCCCAGGCTTCAGGAAAGCCTCCTGAAGCCTGGGGAGGGCGGAAAACAGCCTAACGGGCCTTCCAGAAGTCTGGAGGCTTCAGTGAGGTCTGCGCGCATTCACGGGGGGGCAGCACAGGGGGGTTGTGTGCGCATGCGTGGGGGGAGGGCATTGTATTATGGGTGTGGGCACGCACGCGCGCTATCGTGTGCATGCGCACCCTTTTGGCACTGCTTTATGATGTTTTTGCTCAAAACTGGCATTTTCTTCTGGTTTTCCGCAAAAATGGCCCATTGCGAACAATGGGTTCACTTTGCCACCACAGTGGTCGCAAGTTAGAAAGTCAACACTGCTGCAAAAAACGTCATAAAAATGGGCCCAGTCATGTGACCCACGTTACGACCATCACAAATTACGACCATCGTGGGAAGGCTCCATTACGATCATCAGTCAAGGACTACCTATACTGTATATTCAATGTACAGGTTTTCTGCATGCACTGCGGAAAATGAAAACTGCAGCCAGCTTCCAAGTAACAAGGATTGTTTTTACCTCTGTTTCAGGGCTGAGCTTCCACCCTAAGCGGCCTTGGATCCTAACGAGCTTGCACAATGGGGTGATCCAGCTCTGGGACTATCGGATGTGCACCCTCATTGACAAATTTGACGAACATGATGGTAAGTGCTGGGTACACTGTGTGCGTGTAAGCCGGGCTGCTTGCCTGTAAACTGTGAGAGGCTGCCCTAAATTTGCCATGCAGCAAATACGTTGCATGTTTTGCTAGGGGTCACTTCCGTTTCTTTTTTCAATAGCTTTCATTATTGAACATCGTTGCTTCCAATTCTCTCTCTTTTGTGTGTGTGTGTGTGTTTATTTTAATTTAATCTTTTTAGTGTAAGAAAGGAACGCAAGCCAGGTTTCTGATGGATTGGAACAGTATATAAACCTCGATAAATAAAAATACTTTAGTTTTTTGTTATTATTTTGGTATACCACTGACAACCAGAATTGATCAAACCAGTGAAAAACCTAACCACATCCCAGAGTTCTGTTTATAATAGATGTTCTCCAGATTTTGTTAAAAAGCCAAGTTTAATAGCTCTTCCAAATTCATTCATTAATTAAGGAAATTTAAATGGCCATCTAATTCATAGTGACTCCAGGCACATACAAAAGTAAAATCCCAAATACAAAACCTGATGAACCCATAACATAATAGAGTTGTACATTTAGTTAAAGAGCCGTGATGGCACAGTGGTTAGAGTGCAGTACTGCAGGCTACTACTTCTGACTGCCGGCTGCCTGCAATTTGGCAGTTCGAATCTCACCAGGCTCAAGTTTGACTCAGCCTTCCGTCCTTCCAAGGTGGGTAAAATGAGGACCCAGATTGTTGGGGGGCACATACAAAAGTAAAATCCCAAATACAAAACCTGATGAACCCATAACATAATAGAGTTGTACATTTAGTTAAAGAGCCGTGGTGGCGCAGTGGTTAGAGTGCAGTACTGCAGGCTACTTCTGCAGTAAAATGAGGACCCAGATTGTTGGGGGTCAAGATGCTGACTCTGTAAACCACTTAGAGAGTGCTGTGAAGCGATATATAAGTCCAAGTGCTATTGCTAGATAATCTGATTTTAAGAGGAACTTTTTGTAAGGTATTTTAAAGATGTAGGCTGCTCTTTGCGCCCCATAAATGATCCCCCCCCCAGGATAGGGAGCTGATATCAGCCTGTCTTGCTGGATCTTATTGGACGGGATCAAGTCTGCCCAAGATTGATTCTGCAGAACTGGAGAAATAAAATACTGTAGGCAAAGAAGATCCTCTAATAACAGATGAGTTTCATTCTTCTTTATTGAGTTTCATTCAGCGGAGAGAAGGAGTGAGCAAGAGTATGCCAGAAGAAAAGAAAAACTACAAGATCACAATCACAAGGGGAAAAATATTGCTATTATAAGATTGAGCTAAGCAATTTTCCCTTCATAGAGAAAGCAATGAAAAGCTTTATCGCATCCCTTGATTTTTTGATGACTCTTGAGTATTTTGTTTTTGCCTTCTAGGACCTGTCAGGGGGATTGATTTCCACAAGCAACAGCCGCTCTTCGTCTCTGGAGGGGATGACTATAAAATCAAGGTAATATTAGGTAGGGGCAGTTGTTGGGGTTGGGATGGTTTACGCGGGGATGGAGAATTCTTTAAAAATCTTTCGAAAGAAAACACAATGGTGGCCTGAAGAAACAGAAGCCGTGGTGGTGCAGTGGTTAGAATGCAGGATTGCAGGCTAACTCTGCCGACTGTCAGCAGTTCGATCCTGACCGGCTCAAGGTTGACTCAACCTTCCGTCCTTCCGAGGTGGATAAAATGAGGACTCAGATTGTTGGGGGCAATAGACTGACTCTGTAAACCACTTAGAGAGGGCTGTGAAGCACTGTGAAGTGGGATATAAGTCTAAGTGCTATTGCTATTGCTGATTGACCCCCTAAATTGACCAATTGAGCGGCGGTTTTCCCTTGACTATAGGTAGTTCTCGGTTTATAACAGTTCATTTAGTGACCAAAGTTACAGTGACACTGACAAAAGTGACATGACCGTTTTTCACATGACCATTGCTGCATCCCCATAACCATGTGATCAAAATTCAGACGCTTGGCAATGGACTCATATTTATGACGGTTGCAGTGTCCCTGAGTCATGAGATTCCCTTTTGCGACCTTCTGACAAAGTCAATAATGAAGCCAGATTCACTTAACAACGGTGTTACTAACTTAACATCTGCAGTGGTTCATTTAACAACAGTGGCAAGAGAGGTTGCAAAATAGGGTAAAATTCACTTAGCAACTTCTTTTGCTTAAGCCATGGAAATTTCATGGTCATTTGTTGTAGTAAATGAAGGACTACCTGTATCAACAAAGATTGAGACAGGCCTGTAAGGAGGAAGTGTAGGTAGAACGTTTCTGGAGGGACCACGTGGAATCATGCGAGGTCTATCATGAATTAAATGATGAAGAAACAGCAATCTAGGATTCCCTCTATTCACGTCTCTGCTTTTCTCCTCAAGGTCTGGAATTACAAACTGCGCCGTTGTCTCTTCACACTGCTGGGGCACCTGGATTACATCCGCACCACCTTCTTTCACCACGTGAGTCCAGTCGAGGCTGCCGTCCTGTTTATGCTTTTTTTTCCTCCTGGAGCTGAGCTTTTGCGACAGCCTGGAAGGTTCCTTCGGCGTTTCAAAAACCATAAGAGGCTCCCTGACTGCTGTCCTGCACAAGGGCCCAGCCTGCCTGCCTGCCTGCCGTCCGAAAGAAAACCGCCTCGTCTCTCTTCTTTCTAGGAATATCCCTGGATCCTCAGTGCCTCCGATGACCAAACCATCCGGGTGTGGAACTGGCAGTCCAGAACCTGCGTTTGGTAACTCTTCCCCCCCCCACCCAACAATCATTTCAGAATTAAAATTGTTTTTGTTTCGTGGTTCGCAGACGTTTCTCTTGCCCCCTCCGGCTGTTGTTGGTCACTGCATAACAGATCCTAAACAGAGTACTTGTGTGAGGCCTGCAGCTGGTGAGGCTGGAAGTGGGTTAATACCACTTTATAAGGCCTTGGTAAAGCCACACTTGGAATACTGCATCCAGTTTTGGTTGCCATAATGTAAAAAGGTTGTTGAGACTCTAGAAAGGGTGCAGAGAAGAGCAACAAAGATGATTAGAGGGCTGGAGACTAAAACATAAGAAGAACGGTTGCAGGAACTGGGTATGTCTAGTTTAATGAAAAGAAGGACTAGGGGAGACATGATAGCAGTGTTCCAATATCTCAGGGGCTGCCACAAAGAAGAGGGGGCAAGCTATTCTCCAAAGCACCTGAAGGCAGGACAAGAAGCAATGGGTGGAAACTAACCAAGGAGAGAAGCAACCTAGAACTAACCTAGTGGAATGGCTTGCTTCCAGAAGTTGTGGGTACTCCAACACTGCAGGTTTTTAAGAAGAGATTGGACGACCATTTGTCTGAAACGGTCTAGAGCCGTGATGGCGAACCTATGGCACACGTGCCAGAGGTGGCACGCAGAGCCCTCTCTGTGGGCACACATGCTGTTGCCAGCTGCTCTTCCAGGTTCCGTTGCGCGCATGCGCGCCACCCAGCTGATCTTCGTGTAAAGACCAGCATGCGCACCGGAACCCGGAAGAAAGAAGATGGCCAGTGCGCAGCTGCTCTCCTCCGGATTCCGGCGCGCACGCTCCAGTTTCGGCACTTGATGCCAAAAAGATTAACCATCACTGGTCTAGGGTTTCCTGCCTGAGCAGGGGGTTGGACTAGAAGACCTCCAAGGTCCCTTCCAAGTCTGTTATTCTGTATTCTACGGCCACACACCACCCATACAGATGGTGGGCCGCTCTTCTGCATGTGTGTGTACAGGGAGTCCTCGACCTACAACCATTTGTTTTAGCAACCATCCGAAGTTACAAAAGCACTGAAAAAATTGTGGCCAGCTTCACACTTACAACCGTGGCAGCACCCCTATGGTCACATGATCGAAATTCAGGCGCTTGGCCACCGGCATGTATCCATGCGAGATGCAGCGTCCTGTTGGGGGAGGTCACGTGGTCCCCATTTGTGACTTTCCCAGCTGGCTTCTGACCAGGAAAGGAAATGGGGGCAGCCGGATTCATTTAACAGCCACGTGATTCACTTAACCTCAGTTATTCGCTTAACAATGGTGACAGAAAAAAAAGGTGGTAGAGTCCGGCATGACTCACTTAACAACTGCTTTGCTTAGCAACAGAAATTCTGCTCCCAATTGTGGTCATAAGCAGAGGACTACCTGCAGCTTTTTCAATGCTGGCTATAAAAGCAAGACTTCTGTGGTTTGATGCATGTATCAGGTTGAGTATCTGGAGAGGAGAGATTTAAGGCCAGGCTTGATACGTAATTGAGTGATAACACACATCCATTAAGTCAGTCCGAGGCAGTCCTTGACGTAAAACCGTCATTGATCAGAATTACAGTCGTAAATCATGGCAGTCGTTAAACAGGTCGCCGCATGATGGCACCTGATTTTACAACCCTTTTTGTAGTGGTTAAGCAAACACCATGATCATTAACAAACCCATTTTACCCAATGCATGTTTTTTGCCGGAAACTGGAAATAAACCTCAGAAATCAGCCCCCCCCCCAAAAAAGTCAAAAATCACATGTCACTCCAAGATGCTGGCGAGCCAATTGCCAAGCTCCCAAAATGCAGTCACATCACTGTC
>QLTV01000206.1:271705-289547 GCA_003457575.1 Thermophis baileyi
TTCTTTTCTTTTTTTGCACGTTGGCCTTGCTCACAGCCAACTGGGGCCTCTGGCACAGGTTTTGAGAGTGCTTTTGAACCTCATCCCTGTCCTGTGGTGATTGTGGCACGCGTGACATGAACGTTTGGCCGGATTCAACCCGTGCAGATGCCAGCTCCTTCCCCCTTCAGTCTGAGGAGTCAGTCAGTCTCGTGGCTCCGGTTATCACGCCTGGAAAATAGCAGAGGGTTGCTCTTAGGGTCTCTCTCTCTCTCTCTCTCTCTCTAGCAGTTTGAAGGAGCCCCAAGATTCCACCAGGGAAGTTTATAAATAAATACAGGTAGTCCTCAACTTACGACCACAATTGAGGCTGTTGTTAAATGAGACATTTAAGTGCGTCTTGCCCCATTTTACAACCTTTCTTGCCACAATTGTTAAGTGAATCACTGCAGTTGATAAGTTAATAACCCCGGTTGTTAAGGGAATCTGGCTTCCCCATTGACTTTGCTTGTGGGAAGGTCGCAAAAGGGGATCACGTGACCCCGGGGCACTGCAACGG
Source organism: Thermophis baileyi (assembly GCA_003457575.1). NCBI lineage: Eukaryota > Metazoa > Chordata > Lepidosauria > Squamata > Dipsadidae > Thermophis > Thermophis baileyi. Next base: position 272,244 of record QLTV01000206.1, read on the forward strand.
TCATAACTATGAGTCAGTTGCCAAGCCTCTGAATTTGGATCACTTGACCACGGAGATGCTGCAAAGGTGGTAACTGTGAAAAATGGTCGCAAGTCACATTTCTCAGTGCCCTTGTAATTTTGTAACTTTGAACAGTCACTAAACGAACTGTTGTAAGTCGAGGACTACCTGTATGAAATCAGTTGTTAACACTCCATTTGTATTTAGCTTTCTAGAGATTTTTTTTAAGAAAAATTAGGGGCATCCTTTAAAAACTATTTTTTTTTTAAAGAAAAAAGAAAGCAGTCCCCAGCTTCCTTTTAAAGCAGCTGAGGATGAAAATCTCCCCATTCAGGTGGTTCATTTTGCAGAGAGCACTCACAGATGACAGGTGCTGACTTACCTGGACTCCGGCCTCCATTTGCCATGTGTGCACGATGAAGGGCTGATCCTGCTGTTCAGAAGGAGCTTTGGTGGCTGAGAAAGCTGCGCTCCGATCAGATTTTACCAGGGTGCTTCCAGAGGGAGGCCCCAGCTGTTAAAATGCAGGTTGTTAAGGGTAGCAAGAGCCATAGCGCTTAGACTTATATACCGCTTTACAGGGCTTTACAGCCCTCTCTGAGCGGTTCACAGAGTCAGCCTCTTGCCCCCAACAATCTGGGTCCTCATTTTACCCACCTCGGAAGGATGGAAGGCTGAGTCGACCTTTAGGAAGAAGGGAGGGAGGGAGGGAGGGAGGGAGGGAGGAAGGAAGGAAGGAAGGAAGGAAGGAAGGAAGGAAGGAAGAAAGGAAAAGTAGATGGTCACCCTTTAGGAGGAAGGGAGGGGGGGGGGGAGGGGGGGAGGGAGGAAGATAGCAATAGCACTTAGACTTATATACCGCTTTACAGTGCTTTACAGCCCTCTCTAAGCGGTTCACAGAGTCAGCCTATCGCCCCCAACAATCTGGGTCCTCCTTTTACCCACCTCGGAAGGATGGAAGGCTGAGTCAACCTTGAGCCGGTGAGATTTGAACCGCCGAACTGCAGCTAGCAGTCAGCTGAAGTAGCCTGCAGTGCTGCACTCTAACCACTGCGCCACCTCGGCTCTTATATGGAGAAAAGCTCCCTCTGGATTCCCATGCCGGCCGGGGAATTCTGGGAGTTGAAGTCCACGGGTCTTAAAATTGCCAAAGTTGCACGCACGCGCGCGCGCGCACACACACACGGTCCAGCGGTTAAGACACCAGGTTAGAAAGCAGGAGACCATGAGTTCTAGTCCTGTCTTAGGCGTGAAAGTCCCTTTCTCTCTCGGCCCCTCCCACATCACAGGGTGGTTGTTGTGGGATAAATAAGAAGAGGGGGAGTATTAGATCTGTTTTGTTGCCTTGAGTTATGTGTAAAAATAATAAAGGGATAGAAAGGAAGAGAGAGAAAGGAAGGAAGGAGAGAGGAGAAGGAGAGAAGGGAAGGGAAGGAGAGAGGAAGGAAGGAAGGAAGGCTGGCTTCCTTCCTCCTCAGATCTTCTCTCTGTTGTTCCCTCTTTAGGGATCCAAGTGGGCAAAAGGCAGTCCGGGAAGGGCCTGAATTTTACATGCAGTCTGAAACTGAACAGCATGGTGTGTGTGTGTGTGTGTTTGTGTGTGAGAGAGAGAGAGAGAGAGAGAGACTGACAGACAGACAGCAGGGGCCAAACTTTGTGTGACCGCCTGCTCCTTGCTTGCCTTTCCAGCTCCGGAAGGGAAACGCTCCTCGGGGCTGACAGCCGTCTGGGTCGCCCGGAACCGCTTTGCCGTCTTGGATCGGATGCACTCGGTAACGCCTGGCGCCCCATGGGATCGCAAGATTCCTCTTGGGCAGAGCACCGGCTCCCTCTTCTTCCTAAGAGCAGGCAGTCCTCCACTTACGGCCGTTCATTTATACTCACCGTTCGAAGTTACAACGGCACCGAAAAAAGTGACTGAACGACCGGTTTTCAGACCTACGACCATTGCAGCATCCCCATGGTCACCGGATCCAAATTTGCTTGGCAACTGACTCCTATTTATGACGGTTGCAGATCCCAGCGTCCTGGGGTCATGTGGTCCCCTCTTGTGACCTTCTGTCCATGGGGACGCCTGATTCGCTTAATGAGAGCATGATTCACTTAACAACTGCAGTGATTCGCTTAATAACTGTGACCAAAAAAAGGTCATAAAATCAGACACTGCTCCCTTAACATCCACCTTGCTTAGCAATGGAAAATTCTGGTCCCAATTTGGTTGTAACTGGAGGACTGTCCGTATTTAGGCTGTTGGTTTGAGCTCCGAGCGTGGCAATTTGGTTGCAAATGTTTTGTCACCTTTCGAGGAGACGACGTCAGTGCGTTTTGAGTTGTGTAATTCCGAAGCTCGGAGCTCAAACCAACAGCCTAACTACCAACCTGAGCTACTAATATTCAAACACATTTCGACAACCTGCATAGCTGTTGTATTTTGCTCCACCGAGTTTATGCTTAAGGGTTTTGTGGGCAGAAGGGTTTGTTCCTGCTTGCCTTCCCATCCCTGCTGTGTGGTCCTCTTCACTGTTCTGACCCGGCTCCCAAACACCAGAAGCCCTTTGTATTCAACTAAACGTTCCCTTTATTAAGAGCGCCAGCAGCCGCTCTCTCACAGCAGGCTAACAAAGTCTCTAAGTCCTGTGGAAAGTGACGCTCGCTCCCTTTCCCCCTGAACTGGCCCAACTCACCAGGAGTCTCTCTCTCTCTCTCTCTCTCTCCCCCACACACACTTGCAAAGGAAGTCCTGGAAGGTGCGCTCGCTTTCTTACAGCAGCAGACACACACACACGCTCGGAAGGCACTGCAGATTCCAAGAAGAATTCTGATAATTTCCAGACAGGGTTCGGAAGTGCAGGCTATCAGTGGCTGACCGGCAGGGAGGTGAATAGTTGTCTGCCACATCTATTCATCTCCGGCCCCTGCCTTTTATCCCCAGAGCTAGGGTGGGGCTTCGCTAGCAACGGTGGTTCTTCTGTCCCGAGGACCGGCCCATAGATTTCCACTGCTCTCCTCTGCTCTCCTTTGCCTTCTGTGCATCTATGCGTCAGGCACTGGACCCAGCTGTTCCTCTTCCTCATCAGCCACCTCCAGACCTGGGGGCTGTTGACTCTCCATCTGAGGGCTGACGGATGGCCCAGGCTCCGCCTCTGTCTGTCTCTCTCTCTGCCAGCTCCATTTCCTCTTCCCCCTCGGAGCTCCCAGGTTACCCTGATGCTGACCCTGACTCCCACGCCGCCACCTCCTCTGATTCGGCTGCCGAAGGGGCCGGCGGCCGACAGGCCACAGCATTCACCTTCTCCCTCTGCTCAAACCGTGGCAGATCCTCATCAAGAACCTGAAGAACGAAATCACGAAGAAGGTCCAGGTGCCCAACTGCGATGAGATCTTCTACGCCGGCACCGGGAATCTGTTGCTGAGGGACGCCGATTCCATCACCCTCTTCGATGTCCAGCAGAAACGGTGAGAGACCTTCAAGAGAGACGTTGCCTGGGAGTCAACAGCGAGGTAGATTTAAGGGGGTAGACAATGTCGACAACTTCAAGATGTGTTTCGATCATTCACAGCATCGTCCCAGGGGGACCTTCATAATGTTAAGATCTTTCTAAGGTGCCAAGTTTTCCTTCTTTCCTCCAGAGGGTATCCAGCCTAGTGCAATTTTTGGATGCCGGACTTTAGGCAAACGTAGAGATGTAGCCAGCAAGCTGCATTCGACATCCGTTCAGTTCTTGCTAGCTGTTGCAAATGTGATTTTTGTAGTACCTCTTCATTAGTGATGGGGTCACAATACGAGACATTCTTCTGAAGCAGCCTTGTTGGAAAATATTTAATTGTTTAATCGTCTTGGTTGTACACTTCCATGTTTCACCATCATATATTGTGCGGAATGAGACACAGCTCAGCGCAGCCAAATCGCCACGGCCAACTCGCCGCTGTACAACTCGCCCTGGGACAATTTAACAATTCAATTTATTTAAAATAAATAAATTATTTTAATTATTTTAATTTTGGTCATTCACATTCCATTCTGTCCCTCCTTTGGCATCCTTTCTTTAATGATTCTATTCCTCGGTTTCTTTTATCTTAGTGTAACTCTTGTCCCGCAGCAAGTTGGCCAGGGTAAGTTGGCCGTGGTATGTTGGCTGCGGCAAATCGTCATAGACCCAAATATTGCAGTGGGTATAACAGATTGGATTCAGCGACCTTAAAATACCAGCAATGCTTTCTTTTGAGTGTGAAGCCTGGCCAGGGGAGCTCTGAGTACCCAGGGACTTGTGCTCGGTCTGTAGAGGGAGATTGAAAAAATCTGTTGTGAGCAGAAGCAGAATTTAGCTGCCTAGAGACTGAAGATTGTCTTCTGAGTAGTAAGGAAAGAGATGTTCTTTGCTTCTGCTGGTGAGGCAGAAAAGGATTCCCACCTGTACTAAAGAGCATCTTCTGACTTTGCAGGACTCTGGCTTCAGTTAAGATCTCCAAGGTGAAATATGTCATCTGGTCAGCAGACATGTCCCACGTGGCTCTCCTGGCGAAGCACGGTAAGAGGAGGCCTTGTCTGCCTCTCAGCAATCTGTACAATAGGAAGGGGCCTTGGAGGTCTTCTAGTCCAACCCCCTGCCTCAAGCAGGAGACCCTGCTGTCCAATCTCTTCTTGAAAAACCTCCAGTGATGGGAGCACCCACAACTTCTGGAGGGAAGCCGTCCCACTGATTATGGCTTCACACAATGCCTGTAGCCAGAAAGACAGACAGCCACATGATGGCACCTGAAGCTCATCTGCTTGGAGGTGGGGATCTCCCCACTGTTTTCAGATGGTTATCCTCCACCTGACCTAAGTAGGAAGGACCACTTCGGGAAGGCTTCTGGAGACAATTGTAATTGTTCCAGGAAATTCCTCCTTAGTTCCAGGTTGCTTCTCTCCTTGATTAGTTTCCATCCATTGCTGCTTGTCCTGCCTTCGGCTGCTTTGGAGAATAATTTGACCCCCTCTTCTTTGGGGCAGCCCCTCAGATATTGGAACACTGATATCATACCTAGATCAAGCCTGATCTAGGTAGATGGCTGGTTATAATTTTGATGAATACATAAAAATATACACTCACCTTGGTTGGATCCAATCCAGTTATTTATTTTCTGCTCTGTAAGTGGCTAGGAATCTACCTTCCCCTCCGGATGGGCGGGCCTGGAGAATTCTCAGCCAACTTGGAGGGCAACCGGTGGCGAAGGTGGCTTTGGGCATGTCAGATGCTTGGCTTGGGGGGGTGATTTCCTCTTGGGAGTGACCCCTCCCCCCCCTCTCTCTCTCCGCGTGGTCTTTCTCCCCCAGCGATCATGATCTGCAACCGGAAACTGGAGTCTCTTTGCAACATCCACGAGAACATCCGGGTCAAGAGTGGCGCCTGGGATGAGAGTGGCGTCTTCATTTACACCACAAGCAACCACATCAAATATGCCGTCACCACCGGGTAAGTGCCCTGTGCCAGGAGTGCACACGCACGCACACACCAGGCTGGCCGCCTCTCTCAGGTCCCCCAAAGCAGCGTCTTCCAACGTAGCTCCTTCCAAGTGGCCACACTGATACAGGGGTGAAATGCTCCCGGTTCGCTCGTACCTGTCAGTCGCCGTAGAGCCGGTCGCCAAGGTAGCGCGAGGCGCCGCCCGGACTGCCGCCATTTGGGTTCTTTTACCCTCTGCGCATGCGCAAAGCGTTCTGTGCATTCTCAGAGGGTAAAAGAACCCAAATGGCGGCAGTCCGGGTGGGTGGGCAGAGCCTCGCGCTACCTCGGCGACCGGCTCTACGGCGACCGACAGGTACGAGCGAACCGGGAGCGTTTCACCCCTGCACTGATCTAAGATTTGCCTTGGACAGGGGGCTGGATTAGAAGATCTCCAAGGTCCCTTCCAGCCCTGGGATTCCACAGGTAGTCCTCAACTTACAACCATTTGTTTAGTGATTGTTCGAAGTTGCAACAGCACTAAAAAAAAAAAAGTGACGTATGAGCTGTTTTCACATGACCAGCATCCCTACGGTCACGTGACAGAGGTAGTCCTCGGCTTACAACCACCATTAAGCCCAAAATTTCTGTTGCTAAACGAAACATTTGTTAAATGAACTTTTTCCCCCCTTTTATGACCTTTCTTGCCACAGTGGTTAAGTGAATCAATGCAGTTGTTAAGTTAGTAACCCGGTTATTAAGTGAATCTGGCTTCCCTGTTGACTTTGCTTGCCAGAAAGTCACAAAAGGGTTAGGATGCTGCAAAGGTCGTAACTGTGGGAAATGGTCGTAAGTCACATTTCTCAGTGCCGTTGTAGCTTCGAACGGTCACTAATGAACTGTTGTAAGTCGAGGACTACCTGTAAAAATTCAGGCGCTTGGCAGCAAATTTATGACGGCTGCAGCATCCTGAATTCACATGATCACCATTTGCAACCTTCCCAACTGGCTTCCAACAAGCCAAATCAACGAGCAAGCCGAATTTGCTTAACGACCGCATGATTCACTTAACAACAGCACTGATTCACGTAACAACTGTGGCAAAAAAAGGTCGTAAAATGGGGCAAAGCTCACTTGACAATTGCTTTGTTTGAGCCCTGCTGGCCCAGTGGTTAGAAGGTAGCACTGCAGCCTAACTCACTGCTCAGTGCCAGGAATTCAACCCCGACGGGCTCAAGGTTGACTCAGCCCCTCCACCCTTTTGAGGTTGGTAGAATGAGGAGCCAGATTGTTGGGGCCACCATGCTGACATTATAAACCACTCAGAGAGGGCTATAAAGCACCATGGAGTGGTATATAATTCTTATTGCTTAGCAGTGGAAATTTTGGGTTGAGTTGTGGTTCTAAGTCCAGGACTACGTATATAAGGCCTTGGGCAGGGTTGGACTAGAAACAGGGATCTCCAACCTTGGCCACTTTAAGACTTGTGGACTTCAACTCCCAGAGTTCCTCAGCCAGCAAAGCTTTGCTGGCTGAGGAACTCTGGGAGTTGAAGTCCACAAGTCTTAAAGTGGCCAAGGTTGGAGACCCCTGAACTAGAAGACCTCCGAGGCCCCTTCCAGCCCTAGGATTCTATGATTCTATGACTGTGCCTCAATGCCCTCCTGGGAGAAATCGTCCTTCCTCTCTCTTCACATCAAACGATGTCTTCCCTTCCTTCCTCCTTCCAGGGACCACGGGATCATCCGCACACTGGACCTGCCCATCTACGTGACACGCGTGAAGGGCAACAACGTCTACTGCCTCGACCGCGAGTGCCGGCCCCGCGTCCTCACCATTGACCCCACGGAGTTCAAATTCAAGCTGGCCCTGATCAACCGGAAATACGACGAGGTGGGTTGGGGAAGGACGATGGCTTTGTAGAATTTGCCTTTTTCTTTCTTCTTGTCTTTCCGTGGGGCTGTTGGGGTCCCAAGGTGGCTTTTATCGCCCAAAGTGACTCACAGGATTGTGAGAATCTTAGTAAGGCACCTTGGACTCCTGGAGAAAATATAAGTCTAGCAAAGAAAGTAACTTAATACGTTAAAGCAGTGTTTCTCAACCTGGGCAACTTTAAGATGTGTGGACTACAACTCCCAGAATTCCCCAAGCCAGCATAGTCCACACATCTTAAAGTTGCCCAGGTTGAGAAACACTGCATTCAAAGAGTGACTTTGGGGGGTGATAACCATTAGAATTAAGGGTTTTAAGCAGGGGTGGGTTCTACTTACCCTTCCCCACCAGTTTGCATCGCAACGGAAGTGCATGTTTTGCGCGTGCGCATCCCTTCCCGGAAATGACCCTCAGCGCATGCGCAGTACTTAAAAAAAGCTGCTGCGCATGCGCAGAAGCAAAAAACAAAATGGCGCCGCCTGTGGCGCTGCCGAGAGAACCGGCTCGGGGGCGTGGCAGGACTGGGTCGCTGCCGGTTCTAGCGACCCAGGCCGCCACGTTACTACCGGTTCTATAGAACCGGTCCGAACCGGTAGGAACCCACCTCTGGTTTTAAGTCCCTCTACCACATGCGAAACCAGGAATTTATTTTAGAACTGATTTCACACACACACACAAAAAATCCATTCCTGCTTTCTTGATCAAACTTCTTTTAATTACCTAATTTAGCTAATTTGGGAGGAAAAGTCCTGTTTTGTCTTTGCTTTATTAAACTATTTGAAGGGATAAACTCTTGACGGATCTTCAGATAACCCACCTGTGACCCCAGTTTATTGGACGAAATGTAGAGCGACATGTAAAATCTAAACCTAGATTTCCCCCCCCCCCATTCTGGAGGTCCTGCACATGGTGCGTAACGCCAAGCTGGTGGGCCAGTCCATCATTGCCTACCTGCAGAAGAAGGGCTATCCCGAAGTGGCGCTGCATTTTGTGAAGGACGAGAAGACGCGGTTCAGCCTGGCTCTGGAATGCGGCAACATTGAGGTGGGTTTCTGCGCCCTGATCCCTCTAGGCGTCTCCAAGGAAGAGAACGGATGGCAGGTGTAAAAGGCAGAGGGCTGACAGGTGCCTCTGTTTCCATTCCATGAAGATTCTTTGGGGGTGGGCAGCACTCCACTTTGGGGCTTGTGCAAGCAATTTATAATCGATTAATTTTAATCTGCTTTTATAATTGTTTTTATATCTCTGTTTTTACTGTATTAGGGAGCTAGTTTGTCTCGTGGTTAAACCACCGGGCTAGAAACCAGGAGACTGTGAGTTCTAGTCCTGCCTTTTTCCTGCTGAGTGACTTTGGGTCAATCAAAGAAAAGGAAAAGGAAAAGGAAAGAAAGAAAAGGAAAAGGAAAAGGAAAAGGAAAAGGAAAGGAAAGAAGGAAAGGAAAAGAAAGGAAAGGAAAGAAGGAAAGGAAAAGAAAGGAAAGGAAAGGATAGGAAAGGAAAGGAAAAAAGGAAAGGAAAGGAAAGAAGGAAAGGAAAGGAAAGGGAAAGAAGGAAGGAAGGAAGGAAAGAAAGAAAAAGAAAGAACAGGAGGGAGGAAGGAAAAGGAGGGAGGGAGGAAGTCCTTCCCCTACTGTCGATTTTGCTTGTCCTAAAACCACTGACTTCATCACCCCCACCCCACCACCTGTTTAATGTCAACCGTCCCACTTGGTTTGTGCAGTAAAAAAAAAAGGGCTCCTGGGACATTTCTTTTCTCCAAGAGCAGCGGTTCTCAACCTGTGGGTCGCGACCCCTTTGGGGGTCGAACGACAATTTCACAGGGGTCGCCGCGCGCGTTAGCCCGCCATCCTGGTGCCACCGTCACTTGCAGGGGTGAAATGCTCCCGTTCGGCCGTGCCTGCGGGTCGCCGGACAGCCGGTAGCTAAAGAAGCGGGAGACTTCGCCCACCCGCCCAGACGCCGCCATTTGGGTTCTTTTACCCTCTGCGCATGCGCAGAACGCTTTGCGCATGCGCAGAGGGTAAAAGAACCCAAATAGTGGCATCCGGGTGGGTGGGCGGCGCCTCGCGCTACCTTGGTGACCGGCTCTACGGTGACCGACAGGTACGAGCGAACCAGGAGCATTTCATCCCTGCGGTCGCACCATTAGAAAGGTTGAGAACCACTGTCCAAGAGTATAATTTACTAGACCAGGGGTCAGCTCTGGAGCCTCATGTGGCTCTTTCATCCCTCTGCTGCGGCTCCCTGTTGCCGGATGGTAAAAGGAAAAGACGCCGTCCTAGGAGGAGACTCTATGGTGAGGGAACCGGACTTCCAGTCGGCAGAGGAAAAAGGATGCCGCGCTAGGAGGAGACTCTATGGTGGGGGAACCGGCCTTCCGGTCGGCTCCAGAATTGAACGGGGAGCTTCCAGTTAGGACTTTTGTGGCTCTTTGAGTGTTTAAGGTTGCCGACCCCTGTACTAGACCAACACGGTTACAGAAGTAGCGAAGCCAATTCTGATATTTTCACGCGCAAATAGCGTAGTTAACTTTCCCCCGGCCTTCCCCCCTGCTATTATTTACTGTCCAATTCAGCTGCAGTCATTTTGCTTGGGAAACGGACTCTTCCGTCTCGCAGGCATTCCCAGCAAACGGCCTCGGGAGGCCGGCATTGTCTCCGGCTCTGAGCTGGCGGGGTTCTTTGCATTCCTTTGCCCCCCCTGCCCCTCCTCCCCCCACGTTCCAACTCATTCCCTCCCACCGTTGCTATTGTCAGGCTTCGAAGCGAGCCGAATCGCAGCCATGACACCCCGGTTCATTTTTCCTTTAATCCTCGGTGGAGGGGCCATGACTTTAGCAAGGAGAGGAGGGCCGGGGTGTTCTCTGCGTCCCCTTCCGAGGCTTCCCCCGTGTCCCCTCAGATCGCTCTGGAGGCAGCCAAAGCTCTGGACGACAAGAACTGCTGGGAGAAGCTGGGAGAGGTAGCTCTGCTCCAAGGCAACCACCAGATCGTGGAGATGTGCTACCAGCGCACCAAGAACTTCGACAAGCTCTCCTTCCTCTACCTGATCACGGGCAACCTGGAAAAGCTGCGCAAGATGATGAGGATCGGTGTGTTTCGGGGCCGATCCCGGCATGCCTTGCGATGCTCCTCCCACTGGCCATGCGGGCTGGAAATTGGGAGGGGGGGTTGGTTTCAAGGGGGGTTATAATGAGAGGTTTCTCAACCTTGGCCATTTGAAGAATAGGGAACTCCCAGAATTCCCCAGCCAGCATATTTTGAGAGTTGAGAATTGTGGGAGTTGAAGTCCACCCATCTTCAAGTGGCCAAGGTTGAGGAAGACTGTATAATGCCTGGCCATAATGGGCCACGCTAGCCACCAGCTGGCTGCCTCTCGGGATTCTGACGAGCTTAGGAGATGTCATGCCATCCAGGAATTTCTCAGCATTTTGCGCTGCCTTTGAAAGAGCATCAGGCTGCCCATTGCAGAAAAGCAGAGACTTGGTTCCCCTTGCCCAGCCTGGCAGAGGGCATGGAGGGCTTGGGGCAGAGCAGGAGGGTGGGCAGCCTTGCCCCAAAGGAGCCGAACAGGGCTCTGGCAGGCAGGCAGGCAGGCAGGCAGGCAGGCGTCCTGACCCTGGTTTTCCTCGCAGCCGAAATCCGGAAGGACATGAGCGGCCACTACCAGAACGCCCTCTACCTGGGCGACGTGGCCGAAAGGGTGAGGATCCTGAAGAACTGTGGGCAGAGTAAGTAAGCCAGCAACCCTGCTTGGGCTCCTCACCCACCCAAGTGGCTCCCGGGCACCCTCATGCCCTCCCGCCGACACCCTCCCCTCACCCGGCCTCCTGCTTGCCGGCTTCCCCTGCAGAGTCGCTGGCCTACCTCACCGCTGCTACCCACGGCCTGGAGGAGGAAGCGGAGAACCTGAAGGAGACCTTTGACCCCGAGAAGGAGGTGGTGAGTGGGGGAGGCGGGGGGGCGGGGGGGGGGGGGAAGCAGGAAGGGGCTGCTGCTCCTGCCCCAGAAGGCCCCAGGCAGGTTGCAGCTGAGGAGGGGGCTGCTTTCTTCTGGGAGAAAACCTCTCCGTGGCTTTCTCAGCTCCGTGGGAGGGACCTTCTCAAACAGCTCTTTCCAGGTCAGTCCTCGACTTGCAACAGCTCGCTTAGTGACCGTTTGAAGTTACAACGGCACTGAAAACAGCGACTTACGACCATTTTTCACACTTACGACTAGCACCCCTGTGGTCACGTGAGCAAAATTATTCAGAGGCTTGACAACTGACTCATACTTATGACGGTTGCAGTGTCCCAGGGGTCACGTGATCCCCTTTTGCGACCTTCCTACAAGCAAAGTCAGTGGGGAAGCCAGATTCACTCAAAATCTGTGTTACTAGTTTAACAACTGCTGTGATTCACTTAACAAATGTGGCAAGAAAAGTCACAAAATGGGGCAAAGCTCACTTAACAAATGTCTCACTTGGCAACATAAATTTAGCAACATCAATTGTGGTCTTAAGTTGAGGACCACCTGTACTGATTTATGTATTGGGGCAAGAAACTGTGCTGGATCTGTTCGCCACCTTGAGTTACTTGTAAAACAAATTAAATAAAGCACAAGCAAACACATTTTACAACCCCTTTTTGCAGCAGTCACTAAGCGCTGTGGGGTGTTTTTTGGCCAAAGACGAATTTTTGGGCCAAAACGTCATTATGACCCAGATGGGCAAGGCAAGGCCAGGGACCAGTTCCGTGGAGGCAGGTTTTTCCGAGGACTGGACGGGGAGTGGCTTCACATGCATCCCGTGGATGGGGCTTCACTTATTTGTGCAGCCCGGTTGCTGGCATGCCGCAACCCGGTGCCAATCCATGGGCCAGGGGTTGGGAACCCCTGTTTAACAAACAGAAGTGTTCAACAAACAGCCTTACAATGAGCAATAAAGGCTCCACCCCACACTACCCTCAGTCCCCCAAACAACAACCCAGATATTACCGGGAAAGTCCACAAGGCATAAGGCATATGGCCGTCCTCAGGGCCAAGACCAGGTACAAGGCGAAGGCGGCAGTTCTGAAGGTAGAGCAAAGCAAAGGGCAAAAGCAGGGCAAGACCAACGGCAGCCCTCGAAGCAAGGCAAAAGGCGTGAGTCGAAGGCAGGGGAGCATAATCCAAAACAAACCGTGGTTCCTGGCCAGGACTAACTCCCCACGGCTGCTTCTTAAGTCACTCCACTCCAGGTGTGAGGAGGGGTGGGGCGACCTTCTCCCGAGTAGCCTGGCAGCCCTTCTCTGGGCTTGCCCAAGCTCCGCTCTCCGTGCCCTCGGATCAGTGGAGGAGGCAGCTGTTCCTCATCGGAGGGGATCGGCTGCCTATCAGCACCACCGCCTGTCAGCAGCCGATCCTCCCCCGTGTCTGTGCAGGCAGGCAGCTCTCCGTCCGGTCGACTACCTCCCCCAGTGCCCGAGGGGCCTGGGACAGCATCGTCCTGAGCCCCTGGCCTCTGCCAACATGCCAAGGGAGACGGGCCATCCCTGTCGGGCGATCTGGTTCCAGCTCCTCCTCCTCCGAACCGGGCTCCGATGGGGCCGTGACAGGTGTCCCCTCCAGGAGCTCTGAAGGTTCTCATGTCCCCTTCTTCCTTCAGATCCCCGACATTGACCCCAACGCCCGCTTGCTCCAGCCGCCGGCCCCCATCATGCCCTTGGACACCAACTGGCCTCTGCTGACCGTCTCCAAGGGCTTCTTCGAGGGCACCATCGCCAGCAAAGGTCAGCAGGTCCAGCCCCCTCTCCCAATCCTTGCGGGCCACCCACAGCTTATGGGCCGGGGGGGGGGGTTGTGGCCGCTTTCGGCTGCCCAGATGGCTGAGCTGCTCTCCCTCCCCCCCTCCCCCCCCAGGCAAAGGAGGCGCCTTGGCGGCCGACATTGATATCGACACCGTGGGCACCGAAGGCTGGGGAGAAGACGCCGAGCTGCAGCTGGATGAAGGTGAGGGTGAGGGGGGCCGAGTCTCGGGAAGGAACCCCAAATTCCGGCCATGGACTGGGCGTCTGGACATGTGCAAAGTGCATTTCTTGTTATGCCAGTGGTTGTTTCTTAATTGCAATCATGAAACTACTGCTGGTGTTTTCCTCAAGTTAGGAAGGAGTTTGTATGCTGATGAATGTAAAAGTGGAAAGGAATATCTGTTTGCATGCATTTTGGATGTCCCCTAAAATGATAGCATGATATTTAGCCTACTGGCAAAAGGTGTAGGTGACAGCTTCAAATTTACATTAACTAGTTCTTTTTGATTTTACTGAATTTATTTCTACAGAAATGGTCTACGGATTAGATTATTCCATTAGCAGTAATTTAAATAAAAGAACATACTAAAAGTAAATAATGTGTCACTAATATTTATTATGTATGATCAGTAACAGTATATCAATAGCATACATGTTATTTTCATCTATCTATCTATCTATCTATCTATCTATCTATCTATCTATCTATCTATCTATCTTCTCCAATGAGTCCTTCCTTCTCATTAGGTGGCCAAAGTATTTGAGTTTCATCTTCAGGATCTGGCCTTCTAAAGAGCAGTCAGGGTTGATCTCCTCTAGGACTGACCGGTTTGATTGCCAATATATATGTATATTTTCAAACTTACATTTTTGCTGATAAAGAAATAAAGGTAGACTAGTATAGATCCATTTCAATCTATTTAGCTCTCATCAGCTAGCCATACCCTTCTAGGATTCGAACTTGGGCTGCTTGCCTTGTTAGGCAGTGCTTTTAACCTCTAAGCCACAAGTTCTCCTCCATTATCAGTTGAGCCAGGGGAGGGATTAAATGTTTTTCTGTCGAGTCACCTGGTATACCCAAATATGGGAGGGAGCATACTGCTTCCTTTCCTTTCAGCCCCACTCCAGGGGCCATCCAGGCTACAAAAGATATTTTCAAACTTACATTTTTGCTGATAAAGAAATAAAGGGAGACTAGTATAGATCTATTTCAAGCTATTTAGCTCTCATCAGCTAGCCACACCCTTCTGGGATTCGAACTTGGGCTGCTTGCCTTGTATATATATAATATATATATATACCCAGGCAACTGGCTGGGGAATTCTGGGAGTTGAAGTTCACCCCTCTGAAAGTGCCCAAGCTTGAGAAACACTGTTTCAGTTCTTTTGAACTGTATTTTCCAAAGGAGGAACAGTTGAGATCCATCCTTTAGTGCAGACTGAAAATCTGTTTATTTTAGCTGCAGAGATGTAGCCCTTAATTAATTAATTTAAAGAATCCCTTTCTTTTTTTCCATTCAGATGGCTTTGTGGATGCCGGAGAAGGCTTTGGCGAGGATGGCTTGGCCAAAGGCCAGGAGGAAGGAGGCGGATGGGATATTGAGGAAGACCTGGAACTTCCTGCGGAACTGGTAAATTAACCCAGTTTGTACAACGGGGGGGGGGGGAGTGTGTGTCTGTGGACTGCACTTTCCTAGTGATCATGATCTTAGTGGATTGATTTTAAAAATCCTCCTGCCTCTTCATGCTTTCCTGCCTCTTCAAGGTTTCGGACTACAATCCCCATCTTCCCCAAGAGCCAGGGCAGGGCAGGACACTGAATGAAAATGTTCTCATTGTGTGTGTGTACATGTGTGTGGGGAGTGTTGTTTGGTGATAAACACATGGGGTATTGGTGCAATAGCAGCTATGGGCATTACTCATTCTAGCTCTGTTTTCTTACTGGCTCTTCCTTTCTTTTTTTTTTTTCTTTTCTTTTTTTGTTATTTTCCAATTTCATCCAATTGTCATTGCAAGACAAAAACACAAAAGAAGAGTTAGAAAATTGAGAGAAAGAAGGAGAAGGATGGGAAGAGAGGAATAGGAATAGAATAGAGCTGGAAGGGACCTTGGAGGTTTTCTAGTCCAGCCCCCTGCTCAAGCAGGAGAACCTATACCATTTCAGATAAGTGACTGTCTCTAGTCTCTTCTTAAAAACCTCCGGTGATGGAGCACCCATGATTTCTGGTGGCAAGCTGTTCCACTGGTTAATTGTTCTCACTGTTAGGAAGTTTCTTCTCTATTCCAGGTTGCTTCTCTCCTTGATTAGTTTCCATCCATTGTTTCTTGTCTTGCCTTCTGGTGCTTTGGAGAATAAGTTGTCCCCCTCTTCTTTGGGGCAGCCCCTCAAATACTGGAATAAAGCTGTCATGTCACCCCTAATTCTTCTTTTCTGTAGACTAGCCAAACCCAAATCCTGCAGCCGTTCTTCATATGTTTTAGTCTCCAGGCCTTTGATCGTCTTAGTTGCTCTTCTCTGAACTTTTTCCAAAGTTTCAACATCTTTTTTGTAGTATGGTGACCAAAACTGGTTGCAGCATTCCAGCTGTGGCCTTACTAGGGTTTTATAAAGTGGTACTAATACTTCACGTGATCTTGATTCTATGCCTGTTTATACAACCCAGGATTGCATTAGCAAAAACACTAGCAATTTCTGACTTTTTTCAGTGCCATATTACCAGTCCTCAACTTACAACCACAATTGAGCCCAAAATTTCTGTTGCCAAGTGAGTCATTTGTTAAGTGAGCTTTGCCCCATTTCATAACCTTTCTTGGCACAGTTGTTAAGTGAATCACTGCAGTTGTTATGTTGCTAAGTGAATCTGGCCTCCCCATGACCAGGGGACACTGCAACCGTCATAAACACGAGTCAGTTGCCAAGCGCCCAAATTTTGATCATGTGACCATGGAAATGCTGCCACGGTTGTAAGTGTGCAAAACAGTCATAAGCCACTTTTTTTCAGTGCCATTGTAACTTCAAATGGTCCCTAAATGAATGTTGTAAGTCGAGGACTACCTGTAAGTACAAAAAACTTACATTCATTTATTTTGCCATCTTTTTTCCTCCCTGTAGGATGTCCCTGTGGGTCCCACAGGCGAAGCGGAAGAGGGATTCTTCGTACCACCCACCAAAGGCACCAGCCCTGCCCAGGTGGGAAAGCTCTTGGCACAGATCCAGGGAGCCCCCCCCCCCGAAACGGATTTAGAACCACAACAGATCCCGTTGAGAAACCCCAGACAGAGCTGGGGAAAATTGGTCCCTGCATGATGAGATCCTGTCTCAGGCCGAGGCTTGACGGGTCCCTGCCTTTCTCAGACAACCCTCCCCCCCCCTCCCCGCATCTTCCTCCAGATGGATTCGGCAGCTGCTGGCTTGTTTAGGGGTTTCGGAATGCTTCAGCCAGGCAGAGGGGTCCTGAGTCTTAACTGTGGGGTCCTGAAGGGCTCTCCGAGCTGGGTTGTTTTCCTGAAGGCTTGCCTCTCCTCTCCCCTCAAGAAAGCAGAACTCTTGGAACCAGCATTATTTCAAAAGGGGAGAGAGGGATAGCAAGAAAAGCAAGGCAGGATCTGAAATTCCCGCTCAAAACCATTAGGTTAAAAGTTGTAGAAACCCCTCCCCTTTTTGTCAAGTCCGAAAGCGAGCCAATCCACAGGTGCAAAGTTGTGGTGAGAACCTCCAGCTGAAAAGGGGATAAGAAGCCGTTCTTGGGCGCCTCTTGCTCGTCCCTCCCCCCATTCCCAGGAAGGTACATCAAAGCAACAGAAAGACCAGAGACAGGGAAAGGTTGTAAACTGGCATCTGGGGCCCCTCCCGCTAGAATGGCAGCGCCCCAGTAGGCATCTATGGGGACCTGACGGTGGGGTCCTGAGGGCTCTCTGAGCTGGGTTGTTTTCATGAAGACGTTTCATGACCCAACCAAGTCACATCATCAGTGCTACTAAGTGTGGAGCTTGCTCCCTGTTTCTGTACTTGTTAGTACTGATGATGTTACCTAGTTCAGTAATGAAATGTGTGCAGAAAAACAACTAAGCTCAGAGAGCGTCAGGAGGGAGGGAGGGAAGGGAGGGAGGGAGGGAGGGAAGGAGTAGATGGGAGGAAGGAAGGCAGGCAGGAAGGAAAGAAGGAGTAGGAGTAGGAGTAGAT
>QLTV01000206.1:313469-324939 GCA_003457575.1 Thermophis baileyi
AAGGAGTTACAACAGCATAGAAGGAAGGAAGATAGCAATAGCACTTAGACTTATATACCGCTTTACAGTGCTTTACAGCCCTCTCTAAGCAGTTTATAGAGTCAGCCTCTTGCCCCCAACAATCTGGGTCCTCATTTTATCCACCTTGGAAGGACGGAAGGCTGAGTCAACCTTGAGCCTGGTGAGAAGTAGCCTGCAGTACTGCACTCTAACCACTGCGCCACCGTGGCTCAAAAGGCCATGACCGTTTTTCACACTTATGACCACTGCAGCATTCCCGTGGTCACAGGGTCAAAATTCAGACGCTTGGAAACTGGTTCGTATTTGTGACGGTTGCAGCGTCCTGGGGTCACGTGACTACCATTTGTGACTTTCCCAGCCGGCTCCGACAAGCAAAATCAATGGGGGAAGTTGGATGCACTTAATGACCACAGCAAAAACAGTTGTAAAACCAGGTGCGTCTCCCTTATTAATTGAATCCCTAAGCCAGGGGTCTGCAACCCGCGGCTCTGGAGCCGCATGTGGCTCTTTCATCCCTCTGCTGCGGCTCCCTGTCACTCAAAACATGCGTCACAACCGCCAATGTGCGACACCCGCAGGCACGTGATTTATTGAGCTTTTCGACCCATCCTTTTTTTTTCGGAGTTCAAAATGTTTTTGTTGCATGCAGAAATAAAAATGTGTTTTCTCTGTAGCAGCTCATTGATTTCATAAATGCAACACACACTATAGTTTTTTTATACATAGCATAAAGGTAAAAAAAATGATATATGCAGTGTTATCTTCATTTTAGATGTCAAAAGGGTTTTGTGGCTCCCGGTGTTTTCTTTTCTGTGGGAAACGGGTCCAAATGGCTCTTTGAGTGTTTAAGGTTGCCGACCCCTGACCTAAGCAATGGCAATTGTGGTCGTAAGTCGAGGACTACCAGCAAATGTTGCAGTTCTTGCCTGCTTAGAAAAATCCTCTGGCTGGAGTTGCCACCGTGCCGAAGAGAGGTCCATTAGAACTTGTAATGGTGCCTAACCAAACGGTCGTAAGTCGAGGACTACCAGCAAATGTTGCAGTTCTTGCAAAACGCTCCAGCTGCAGTTCCCCCCCCCACGCCAAAGAGACTCACCAGAATGGCCCCGTAGACCTTGTGTCCATCAGCCTTGACCTGGGCGTTGGACACCGAATAATCGTCCAGCACCACCTGCAGGTTGGACCAGTAGGTCGAGAGGTGGGGGTACAGGACCCGCTGCACCGCCTGAAGGGGGGGAGAGGCCCGTAAGAGATCAGCACCCACGGGGGAGGCACCCCAAAACCACCGATGGCGCAAGCCACAACTTACCTCCCATCCCAAGGCATGGAGCCCCACCACAGCCCCGTAGTGCGAGCAGAGGGGGCGGACGGGGTCGGCCAACACCTTCTGGAGGGTCAGCAGGATCTGATGGTACAAGCTGCTCACCAGATCCCCGTGAGTCCTGAGAAAGTGGGGAGAAAACCCAAGGGATGTCATGTGTTTTGCCCCAAACCACCTTGGCTTAATCGCGGCTGCCTCCCATTGGTGAGCTGACACACAGCCTTAAACCAGGGTTTCTCAACCTTGGCGGCTTGAAGGGGCGTGGACTTCAACTCCCAGAATTCCCCAGACAGGCTCGCCAAGAAGCCTCCTCAGCTTCCCAGTTGCCCATGTTGTGACCCAGCGCAGCAAACCCCCAGAAACGACTCACACACACACACTTGTCCAAACTAAAGAAGGTTTTATCACTAATCAAGGCTTAGTGATCATTTAAGTTCAAAGTTTCTCCCAAAGTGCTTGTTACCACTCACATAACACTTTGGCCGGGATTTCAAATACAAAACAAAACAAACAGATTATGAAGTCCTTAAATTCCTCACTTGCTGGAATTGGCCGAGAGCCCGGACTGGAGTTAGTCCAACTGATATCACCAAAAGTGTAAACAGCAGCCAGGTAAAATACATGTGTTGTTTCCAGCAAGAGTGTCCGTTGTGATTCAACCCTATATAGTCTTAGGACGTGGCCCCTCTGCCTGCACAGGTTTACCTGAGTAGACCTTCTTCTACAAAGCCACTCTTGCCGGCTAGCTGCCCTGCGTGCCCTAGCATCAATCAGAGGCTCCTCCTCTTCACTGGAGTCACTGAACTCCTGCTGGGGAGGTGCAGAAGGCCCTGGTTGAGTATCGTCCTCTGGCCCTGCGTCCTCCTCGGTCTCGGACTCCGGTGCCGGAGATACAGACTGCTCTTGCCACCCCATGGTCGGTTCTTGGTCTTCCGGATCCATGAGCAGCTGCGCGGGACGGGGGCAAGCCACAACAGCCCAGCCTTCTCAGCAGTGCTTTCTCAACCTTGGCCAACTGTGGACTTCAACTCCCAGAATTCCCCAGCCAGCTTGGTGCTCTCTGAACTTGGTTGTTTTCCTGAAGACATTTCATTACCAAACTAGGCAACATCATCAGTGCTAGACTTTACAACCTTAACTATATATTTGTAAGTATCACCGCCTTAAACTATAACTTGCTAAAATCTCCCCTGGCTGAATTTGCACAACCACTACGTTGGCATGGCCCAAGAAATCTTCCCCAAAGGAAGACATTTCATGACCCAACTAGGGAACATCATCAGTGAATGAAATAAATATTTCATATTTGCTTGTGAAATTTCATTCACTGATGATGTTCCCTAGTTGGGTCATGAAATGTCTGCATGAAAACAATCATGCAGACATTTCATGACCCAAAACCACAAATCTGTGGTTTTGGGGTGCCAGACCCCTCACATCCTGGACACAAACTGTTTCAACTCCTACCCTCAAAACGACGCTATAGAGCACTGCACACCAGAACAACAAGACACAAGGACAGTTTTTCCCCGAACGCCATCACTCTGCTAAACAAATAATTCCCACAACACTGTCAAACTATTTACTAAGTCTGCACTACTATTAATCTTCTCATCGTTCCCATCACCCATCTCCTCCCACTAATGACTGTATGACTGTAACTTTGTTGCTTGTATCCTTACAATTTATATTGACTGGTTCCTACTATGATTTGATTGCTTATTTGTACCCGGACTATCATTAAGTGTTGTACCTTATGATTCTTGGTGAACTTATCTTTTCTTTTATGTACACTGAGAGAATATGCACCAAGACAAATTCCTTGTGTGTCCAATCACACTTGGCCAATAAAAAATAAAAAAATTTAAAAAAAAATTCTATCAAGCTCAGAAAGGGGCAAGGACCCCACAGTCGTCCTCCTCTTCTTCTTCCTCATTCCCCTCCTCCTCTGCAAACCCCACCCCCTCCTTCTAGCACTGATGAAGTTACCTAGTTTGGTAATGAAACGTTGGCAAGAAAACCACCAAGCTCAGAGAGCACCAAGGACCCTACAGTCCTCCTCCTCCTCCTCTTCCTCCTCCTCTCCACAAACCCCTCCCTTCTAGCACTGGTGATATTATTACCTAGTTTGGTAATGACACCACCAAACTCGGAGAGCACCAAGGACCCCACAAACAGCAACGAGTCAGATTGTCCTGGAGGACAATGTGTATAGTGTTGAAAGAAAGCATATTGTTTGCAAACCCTATTCCTTTCCAGCACTGATGGTGTAACCTAGTTGGGTCATGAAATGTCTACATGAAAACAAGCAGAGAGCACCAAGGATCCCACAGTTCAACTCTGAGCTACAGAGAATTTTCTTCCAATTTTGATTTCAGGTCTTCTACTGGGGCCTCCCGCCCTCTGCGGTCTTTGGCCAGCAATTGCAAGCATGGGGCTCCAAGTCAGGGGTCATTGGTCTCGGGGACATTACCAGAAGATCTGGCCCAAGAGCAGGGCCGCAGAGTCGCGCAGGGTCCAGTGGTCGTTCAGGGGGTTGATGGAGGCTGCCAAAGGTTCCAGGACACAGTACATGACGCTGGCAATGAGACTTTTGACGTAAGACCCCAGACACAAGTAGGGGTTCTGGATGAGGCTCTTGGCCATGTGCAGAAGGCGGTTGAGTTGCTCCAGGTCGTGGCTCACCGACTTGACCTGCAAAGGAACCCAGAGAGCGGACATCTCACCGAAGGCAGAGCCCAGCCTTCCCGAAGTGGTCCTTCCTACTTAGGTCGGGTCGAGGATAACCATCTGAAAACAGTGGGGAGATCCCCACCTCCAAGCAGATGAGCTTCAGGTGCCATCATGTGGCTGGCTGTCTTTCTGGCTACAGGCATTGTGTGAAGCCATAATCAGTGGGACGGCTTCCCTCCAGAAGTTGTGGGTGCTCCATCACTGGAGGTTTTTCAAGAAGAGATTGGACAGCCATTTGTCTGAAAGGGTCTCCTGCTCGAGCAGGGGGTTGGACTAGAAGACCTCCAAGGCCCCTTCCAGCCCTATATAATTAAAAGCTTTAAAGCAATTTAAATACAAGGGTAACAACGAAGGAGGCTGAAAGCTATTGATTTATTTTTCTCATTTCTCCATAAATGATCTGGAATTGGAGATAAATTATCTTCCAGAACAGTTGAACCTCACACTAGTGAGCGTAAAAGATTGGCCGGTTAACTTTCTCTTTTTCCACAAAGCGTCTCTTTTCCGTTTTAAGGCCATCTAAGCACCCATCGTTCCTGTCAAGATAGAACCGCCTTGCTTCTTTCAATATTCCTTATTTTGGGTTCACTAGATCAGGGGTCTCCAACCTTGGCAACTTTAAGACTTGTGGACTTCAACTCCCAGAGTTCCTCAGCCAGCTTTGCTGTCTTAAAGTTGCCAAGGTTGGAGACCCCTGCACTAGACGGACAGTTGACATTTCGATCCTTACGGAAATATCTGGTTGCATCCCATAATTTTCTATAAAACAGAACGCTATTGGTGGGTAAAGTCAACTTCCAAAAAGTCCTGTTATGTGTAGAAAAAAGGAAACATTTCTGGTCTTCGATGCTGCAAAGTTAAACTAAAATGGTGAATGATCAGCTTGGTCAGCTCCTCATGAATGGAGAAGGAGGAGCAATTTATGAATGAATGAATGAATGACGCAGTCTTCACTCACCCCACTCACGATGTAGACAAAGTAAGGCAGGAGAGCCGCAATCTTCGAATTGGTCTGTAAATCCTGGAGGGCAACCTAGGCAGGAAGGAGAGAGAAGGGTTCAACTCGTTGGCATTGGTCAACATTTGTAACAGATTAACAGAATTGGAAGGGACCATGGAGGTCATCTAGTCCAACCCCCCCGCCCAAGCAGGAGACCCTACACCCGTGATGGCGAACCTATGGCACGCGTGCCACAGGTGGCATGCGGAGCCATATCTGCCGGCACGCGAGCTGTTGCCCTAGCTCAGCTCCAGCGTGCATGTGTACGCCGGACAGCTGATTTTCGGCTCACAGGGAGGCTCTGGGAGGGCGAAAAACGGGCTTATCGGGCCCACCGGAAGTCGGAAAATGGGGGTCATGCGCGCATGTGCGGGGGACAGGGCAGCGCAGGGGGGTCGCACGTGTATGAACGGGGTGGGGTGCGGGGGGCATTGAATTATGGGTGTGGGCACGCGCGCTCGCACGATAGCACGCACACGCGTGCTTTTGGCACCCAAGGGAAAAAAGGTTCGCCATCACTGCCCTACACCATTTCTGACAGATGGCAGTCCAGTCTCTTCTTGAAAGCTTCCAGTGATGAAGCTCCCACAACTTCTGAAGGCAACTTCTGTTCCATCGGTTGATTGTTCTGTCAGAAAATTTCTCCTAGAACTGAATGTTTCATGGGTGGGTCCCCAAAATGGCTGCCCAGTAAATGTGGGATCAGCCACAGGGGCCAATTTGAGGGTTCTTACAGGCCCACCATCTTCAAATCCCTTCGTTTCCCTCCAACTCCTGTCCTCTCGTATCAGCAGAACCCCCTGACTCACTTTCATCAGCTGAGGGTCATCGCCCAGCACAGCTCGAGTCACGTGCTGGTAATACTTCAACAGGTCGTCTGTCAGCACGGAGACGGCACTGGGCACTGGAAACAGAAATGAAGAGGAGATCTTGGAACTCCAAAAAGGAAGTGATAGGGTAGAGTGGGAAACCAATGGAGTCTACCAGTTGAATTACAGTTCCCAGGATCCCCCATCCCTTCACAGAGGGAGCTGCTGAGAAATATTCTCAGATTCTCCATTTGTGCAATAAAGCATTCATTGCACACCTGAAATATTCCAGTTTTATATACAGTATATCACAGAAGTGAGTACACCCCCTCACATTTTGTAAATATTTAAGTATATCTTTTCATGTGAAAACACTGAAGAAATGACACTTGGCTACAATGTAAAGTAGTGAGTATACAGCTTGTATAACAGTGTAAATGTGCTGTCCCCTCAAAATTACCCAACACACAGCCATTAATGTCTCAACTGCTGGCAACAAAAGTGAGTACACCTCTAAGTGATAATGTCCAAATGGGGCCCAAGTAGTCGTTTTCCCTCCCTGGTGTCATGTGACTCGTGAGTGGTACAAGGTCTCAGGTGT
The DNA here is from genome assembly GCA_003457575.1 of Thermophis baileyi. NCBI lineage: Eukaryota > Metazoa > Chordata > Lepidosauria > Squamata > Dipsadidae > Thermophis > Thermophis baileyi. Next base: position 319,955 of record QLTV01000206.1, read on the forward strand.
GAAGGGGGGAGTAGGTGTGTTAAATATTTACAAAATGTGAGGGGGTGTACTCACTTCTGTGACATACTGTATCTGGTCATACAACTCACCAATGTTTTTCAACCCAGGCAGTTTTAGGATGTATGGACTTCAACTCCCAGAATCCCCCAGCCAGCATGCTTCAAAATGGATGGACTTCAACTCCCAGAATTCCTCAGCCAGCCCAATTCTGGGAGTTGAAGTCCACACATCCTAAAGTTGGCTAGATCAGGGGTCTCCAACCTTGGCAACTTTAAGACTTGTGGACTTCAACTTCCAGAATTCTGGGAGTTGAAGTCCACAAGTCTTAAAGTTGCTAAGGTTTGGAGACCCCTGGGCTAGATGGTGAAATGCTCCAATACATGACGTCTGATGAACAACATAAAAAAAAAATTACAATTGTTGCTCTCAGACTTCGCAAAATAAATATGTGGTCCCCGATTGTGTTTCAAGAAGTACAACCAAACCCGCATTAACCATCCTTACCTGAGCCTTGTGCCTCAAGGTTACCTTTCCCATCCAGGTAAGAGACGTGAACTAGAAGAGAAGAAAGAGAATCAGTGGCAGAGACGCTGTCCAGAAACCGATGGGAAGTTAGCAAAATCCTCTGGCCGTCCCAGTGGGTGGGAGAAGGTTTGATCCTTTGATGGGATGCGTTCAAACAGAGCCCAGCAGGGGATTGGGACCCCTGGCCCATGAAACCCTTTTCATTCGACAGCAGGGATGTCCAACCTTGGCAACTTTTAAGACCGGTGGACTTCAACTCCCAGAATTCCCCAGCCTGCATATTAAAAAAAAAATCCCTGCAGTTATTAAGAGAATCACACGGTCATTAAGCAAATCCAGCTTCCCCCACTGGCTTTGCTTACCAGACTGGACAGCCACCTATCTGAAATGGTAGAGGTTCTTCTGCTTGAGCAGGGGGGTGGACTAGAAGACCTCCAAGGTCCCTTCCAGCTCTATTCTGATTATCAGAAGTTGGCTGGGAAGGTCGGAAATTCATTAAAATGCTGACTCCCGAGGGCCCAAATGTTGATCATGTGACCAGGGGGATGTTGTGAATATAAGTCTGAGGACCATTTATGCCTTTTTTTCAGTTGTACCTTTGAACAGTTTCCTGATATTTAAAAAAAAAATTTGCATTTTATATTCTGATAAACTAATAAAAAATTTAAATGGCAATCTTGAACAGTCGCTAAATGAATGATTGTAAGTCGGTGAAATCTTGATTTATCAACAACCCAGACATATTTTACTAGCATTTTGTTCCTGGGCCAGTGTGGCCGAACCTTGAAACACCCACGTAATGAAACACACCTTGAGCTGTGATCTAAACTCGACAAAGGGGAAGGCAAGGCCGTGCCACCCCAGGAAGACAGCTCCATAGGAAGTGAACGGGAGATCACCGAGTGGCCTCCCATCCCCCCTTCTGTTCTGACCCAGCTCCCCAAACACAACCAACCCGCTGAAGTGAACTCAAAGATTCCTTTATTAGGAATGCCAGCAGCCCCGGCAAAAAAGTTTCTCTCTCAACGCAGGCTAACAAGTCCGTCCGTCCGGAAGTTGAATAGTTGTCTGCCACATCTATTCATCTCTACCCCCTGCCTTTTATCCCCAGAGCTAGGGTGGGGCTTCGCTAGCAGTGGTGGCTCTTCCGTCCCAAGGACCAGCCCATAGATTTCCATTGCTCTCCTCTCCTCTGCCTTCTGCGCATCTGCGTGTCAGGCACTGGACCCAGCTGTTCCTCCTCTTCCTCATCAGCCACCTCCAGACCTGGGGGCTGTTGACTCTCCATCTGAGGGCTGACGGACGGCCCAGGCTCCGCCTCTGTCTCTCTCTCTGCCAGCTCCATTCCCTCTTCCCCCTCGGAGCTCTCAGCATCGACCCTGACTCCCACGCCTCCTCCTCCTCTGATTCGGCTGCTGGAGGGGCCGGCGGCCGACAGGCCACAACACCTTCTTTCTCCCCCTGGCCTACCTCTCACCGCTGTCTCCGCACAATCCTTGGGTACGTTGGTGGCCAACGCGACCTCCACCAGGTTGATCTCACGGTCTTCTTGGAAGTAAAGTTCTCCTTCCTTAATGGCCCGGAAGGGCAGAGGGTCCGGAGAGCCATGGCCACACACCACCTGCAACAGCAATAGCCACACGCTCAGCATTGCTCCAAGTCAGGGGTCTCCAGACTTCAACACCCAGAATTCCTCAGCCAGCAACTTTACGACTTGTGGACTTCAACACCCAGAATTCCTCAGCCAGCAACTTTACGACTTGTGGACTTCAACACCCAGAATTCCTCAGCCAGCAACTTTACGACTTGTGGACTTCAACACCCAGAATTCCTCAGCCAGCAACTTTATGACTTGTGGACTTCAACACCCAGAATTCCTCATGCTGGCTGAGGAATTCTGGGTGTTGAAGTCCACAAGTCGTAAAGTGGCCAAGGCTGGAGATCCCTGCTCCAAGTGACTCTTCATTGGCCTGACATTTTACTGCCTAGGCAGGTAGACCTCAACTTACGACCACAATCGAGCCCAACATTTCTGTTGCTAAGCGAGACAGGTATTAAGTGAACTTTGCCCTGTTTTATGACCTTCCTTGCCACAGTTTTTAAGTGAATCACTGCAGTTGTTAATTTAGTCACACGGTTTTTAAGCGAATCTGGCTTCCCCATTGACTTTGCTTGTCAGAAGGTCACAAAAGGGGATCACAGGACCCCTGGACATTGCAACCGTCATAAATTGAAGTCAATTGCCAAGCATCTGAATTTTGATCACGTGATGATGGGGATGCTGCAATGGTCATAGGTGTGAAAAAGGGTCATTTTTTTTCACCGCCTTTGTATCTTCGAACAGTCACTAAATGAACTGCTGTAAGTTGAGAACCTATGTATCCCTGACTATGGTAGAATGCAATTTGGCGTCTGTTTGGAAAAATTCCCTCCTCCTGCCCCGGGGACCAACTCACTTCCACGTTGCTCCATCGGAGAGACCGGTTGAAGTCTTCCACCGTCAGCTTCCGCCGTTTGGTGTGTTTCATGAACTGGGAACTATTCTAAAGGGAGGCAAGGAGTCAGATGGAAACACAGAGCCTCCCACCGAACAGCGCGTTGGGTTAAGCCAGGGGTCGGCAACCTTAAACACTCAAAGAGCCATTTGGACCCGTTTCCCACCGAAAAGAAAACACCGGGAGCCACAAAACCCTTCCCGTGCCTGACTATTTCCTGAGCGGCCACAGAACTAGTACATGTAGTTGAATTAAACGTTCTGTTTTCTTCTGAAACTTTTCTTTTCTTGGATTTATCCATGGTTGGCCTACCGGGGGTCGAAAAGCTCAATAAATTGTGTGCCAACGGGTGTCACACATTGGCGGTTGTGACGCATATTTTGAGCGACAGGGAGCTGCAGCAGAGGGATGAAAGAGCCACATGCGGCTCCAGAGCCGCGGGTTGCTGACCCCTGGGTTAAGCACTGTGCAGTTGCCCTTCATGAGGGCTCCTGCCTTCCAGATGTGCCGATGAGCAATCAGAAAGCAATCAACGGGTGGGCCAGTTGTCAGGTCCCATAGATCCCTATCGGGACGCTGCCATTCTGGTGGGGAAGGGGCCTGGGTGCATTCCTCAGTTTATAGCCTTTTTCCTGCTGCCTATCTATCCTGTACTTTGATTTACCTTCCTGGGAATGTAAGGGGGGGGGAGAGGGCCATCTGTTTTGTCTCAGCTCCAGAGCCTCCAGCAAGAGATGTCTGAGAACAGCTTCTTATCACCTTCTCAGCCTGTGATTCTCAAAACATCTTCACACCTACGGATTGGCTTATTCAACACCGGACTGAGCGGAGGGGTTTCTAACTGTTTTAACCTAACGGAATTGCGCGGGAATCCTCAGATCCTGCTTCCTTTGTCTTGCTATCACTTTCTCTCAATAAAAGTTTCCTTTTGAAATGCCAGTTGTTTCAAGAGTTCTGCTTTCTTGAGTGGAGAGGAGAGGCAGGACCTTACAAGTCCTTGCTGCTCCAAGCTACGATATTCCTGACCCCCAGAGGTGTGCCATCTTTCCCTCCCCTTCTGCTTTTTAGGACATGGCCTTGCAGCCAGATGGGCGGCAAAGAAATGTAAGAAATAAATAGCTATATAAATGCTATTTATATCCTTGACTTACGACCACAATTGTGACCGAAATTTCCGTTGATAAGCGAGACAGTTGTTAAGTAAATTTTTTGGCCCATTTTACGACCTTTCTTGCCACAATTGTTAAGTGAATCCCTGCAGTTGTTAATTTAAGTGGATCTGGCTTTCCCCCTTGACTTTGCTTGTCAGAAAGTCGCAAGAGGAAATCACGTGACCCTGGGACATTAAATGGTCACTAAGTGAACTGTTGTAAATTGAGGACTACCTGTAAAACACATTCAGCTTGCGTTGGCAAAACATAGGTGTTGTGTTCACAGCATGCTACACCTACATCAAAAAATCCGTATTACAGGCAGTAATACGGTATTACAGGTGTTCCTCAACATACCACCATAGTGGAGCCTGCCCACAAAAGTCACAAGTTGTGATGTGGTAAAGGAGGTCACGTGAAGTGAACACTGTGGTCATAAAGGAAATCCATTGTTCACTGTCGGTTGATTTTGTCAAAAACCAAAAGTAAAATCTGTTATGTTCTAACTGTTATAACTGTGTTGCATGGTTCCAACCAGGTCCAGCGTTTGAGCGGGAAAAAGCTCAAACGCTATTGGCTGGTCTGTCTGACAGCTCCCTATAAAAGGGCAAGCTGTCAGACTGCTCTTTGCTGGTTGCTGATACAAGAGCTGAAATAAAGAGCTGCTTGGAAGTCTGTCTCCTGTCATCTCTACCCACTATCTAACAGTGGCGACGAGGGCTTGGGTTCAGGAGAACCGTGACTGCTTCTTCAGCGATTCCAACCAGCCAGGCAGCTGCTTTTCTGCCTTCTCTCTGCCGCGATGTCCAACTTC
>QLTV01000206.1:327157-348738 GCA_003457575.1 Thermophis baileyi
GCTGCTAATGTAACAACTGCAGTGATTCACTTAATGAAAGTGGCAAGAAGTCGTAAAATGGGACCAAACCTGCTTTTAAAAATGTCTCAGCAACATAAATTCTGGCCTCTATGGTGGTCGTAAGTCGAGTACTACCTGTATTGTTCTTACAGGTGGGCATAAGGCCTGCTTTTGTATGGGCAAATGCTTTTCATCTGGACCTGTGTTTAATTCTGGCTTCTCCATCTTCAAAAACAGTCCTGGGATCTCCTTGATCCATTTTATCCATTGTCTTAAGAATTATTAGAATTAGAATTCTTTATTGGCCAAGTGTGATTAGACACTCAAGGAATTTGTCTCCAGTGCAGAAGCTCTCAGTGTACATCCAACAATAGTGATAGATCATTATCATAGTCATTGTAAAAATACATTCATCATAAAACATTAGATACAACACTTAGTGATAGTCATGGTGTCAGATCCCTAGCGGGATGCTGCCATTCTGGGGGGGAAGGGGGGGGGGTGTCCAGGGATGTATTACTTAGTTTATTGCTTTCTTCCTCATCCCAGCACAACCTGTAACCTTTCACTTTATAACCTTTACCCTGGCGCCTAGCCGTCCTGAGATTTTCTCACCTTTTGGGGAATGTAGGGGGAGGGAGGGCCATGTGGGTTGTATCACTCCGGAAGCCGGTAGAAGATGAACCTGAGAACGTTCGCTTATCAGGTTCTCAGGACAGCCGTTACAATAACATCTCCACAGCCCGCTTTCCTTTTTGTCTTGCTATCACTCCTGTTCAATAAAAGGTTCCTTTTCAAAATGCTAAAGTTTCAAGAGTTTTTACTTTCTTCAACAAGGAGGAGAGGCCGGACCTTACACATGGATACTAAATAAGCAATCAACATAAATCATACTACCGTGTTTCCCTGAAAATAAGACCGGGTCTTATAATTTTTTGGACCAAAAGACCCATTAGGTCTTATTTTCGGGGCATGTCTTATTTTGCGGCCATTTTTCTTATTATAATGTCTTATTAAGCAGCCGGTCATAAATCGAGGACTACCTGTACAGCTCCAAGGTCCCTTCCAACCCAATTACTGTATCCTAGAACTGTGGCCCTCACCTGGGTTGCTTCTCGCAGACGGTAGCAGACGTCTTCAGCCAGCAGAGCGGCCACCTCGTCGGTCAGCTCCACGCCCGCACTTTCGGCCATCAGACGGACCGACTCTCGCGGGATCTCCACAAAGCGCCGTTCTTCCCGTTCAGACATGATGTTGGTCCTGGGAGGAAGGAGGGGAGCCCCGCAGCTGTCACACCAAACGGAAGTAGGAGACCACTTTAAAAAAATGCTTTCGTAAGACCACACTACACAAAAAAAATGTTGAGACTCTAGAAAGAGTGCAGAGAAGAGCAACATGGATGATTAGGGGGCTGGAGGCTAAAATATATGAAGAATGATTGCAGGAACTGGGCATGGCCAGTCTAGAGAAAAGAAGAACTAGGGGGGACATGATAGCAGTCTTCCAATATTTGAGGGGCTCCTCCAAAGAAGAGGGAGTCAACCTATTCTCCAAAGCACCAGAAGGCAAGACAAGAAGCAACAGATGGAAACTAATAAAAGAGAGAAGCAACCTGGAATTAAGGAGAAACTTCCTGACAGTGAGGACAATTAACCAGTGGAACGGTTTGCCACCAGAAGTTGTGAGCGCTCCATCACTGGAGGTTTTTTTAAGAAGAGACTGTCTGAAATGGTACAGGGTCTCCTGCTTGAGCAGGGGGTTGGAATAGAGGACTTCCAAGGTCCCTTCCAACCTTGTTATCCTGTTAAGGGGGGGGGTCCCAAAATCACTCTGTGGGAAAGATGGGCTGGGTGCCGCAATGTAATTCTCACATTCATGGAAAACGATGCAGAATTCTCATTCTTAACTACCCTGTTCCCGGACATCTAGTGACCAACAGGACTCAGGACTCTTGGCTGAGGAAGCAGGAGCTGCAGAACTACTGGAGGAAATGGTGTTTAATTCAATTCAACCTTTATTGTCAATGCACAACATGCGCACAATGAGATTGGCTGAGCCTCCCTTCGTGCGCCCCCACCAACATAAATACATATCAATAACTCACAGTGAAAGAAAGAAAATCCCTAACCCAATAAATCATACTAACACCACACAATCCTCTATACATGTATGTGCATAACATTACATTATAATATATTGCACCAATATGAACATGTTGCGCCGGCCCGGCAAGTCCATCATACTACATACTTATGATGTTGCATTCAGGAGTCTGACAGCCCACGGATAAAAACTGTCCTTCAGCCTGTTTGTGCGGCTGCCTAGGCTTCTATATCTCCTTCCGGATGGTAGGAGAATAAAGAAGGGCTGACCAGGGTGTGAGTCGTCCCTGAGGATTTTCCTCACTCTTCTAAGGCAGCCAGCCCTAGCAATGTCGTCTAGCGATGTCAGGGGACAGCCCACGATGTTTTGTGCCGTGCTCATCAACCTCTGTAATGTCTTTCTATCCGCGGCTGTCAAGCCAGCATACCACACCGTAATGCAATGAGTGAGGACGTTTTTTCTATTGTGGATCGGTAAAAGGAGGTCATCAGTTGTTGTAAGGAGGTCACAGTTGGTGTTCCACTTTGTTCTTCCGCAAGACCCCGAGGAAGTGGAGTCTCTGTTGGGCCCTCCTGGCCACCTGGGTCGTGTCGTTTCTCCAGATGAGGTCTTCGCTAAGATGGACTCCCAGGAATTTAAAGGAGGGGACTCTCTCCACACAGCCCCCCTCGATGTAAAGTGGGGCAGGTTCCTCTCTCTTCTTCCGGAAGTACAAAGACTGCACAAAGACTGAAAACGAAAGCCTCCATCCCATGAGGGTATTTTTAACACAATCACACAACAACGTCTGCCCATCCCAAGTCCTTGGGAGGGACTCGATAGATGGAAAAATCCAGTCTGAACATAGCAAGAGCAATAGCACTTAGACTTATATCCCGCTTCACAGTGCTTTTACAGCCCTCTCTGAGCGGCTTACAGAGTCAGCCTCTTGTCCCCAACAATCTGGGTCCTCATTTTACCCACCTCGGAAGGATGGAAGGCTGAGTCAACCTTGAACCGGTGAGATTTGAACCGCCGAACTGCAGCTAGCAGCCAGCTGAAGTAGCCTGCAGTGCCGCACTCTAATCACTGCGCCACCTCGGCTCTTAACATCTGGATGACTCGGCAACTGACCACAATGCAGGCAGTCCTCAACTGACGACCATAATTGGGATCCTTGCTAAGGAAGGCAGCTGTTAAATGAGTCACACCTGATTTTATGATCTTTTCTGCCATGGTCGTTATGTGAATCACTGAGGTTGTTAAGCGAACCAAGTGGTTGTTGAGCAAATTCGCCTTCCCCAAGTGACTTCGCTTATTGGAAGATGGGCGGGAAGGTCACAAATGGCGAGCAAGCGATTCTGAGACCCTGCGGCCATCGTCAATACAGGCCAGTGGCCCAAATTTGGATCAGATGACGGTGGGGATGCTGAAATGGTCCTAAGTACGAGGACCGGTTGTAAGCGACTGTTTCCCATGCCATTTCAAAGAGTCACTAAAGAGTCAGGACTACCTGCCTTACACCTCTCAGCTGCACATCTCAGTAAGTGGTTCCCAAACTTTTTCAGCCCACCGCCCCCTTGGTGCTACAAACTCATCCTCAGTGCCCCCCACCCCCTTCAGGTGGGCGTGGCTTGGTGGTCAGGTGACCGGGTGGGAGGGGCCAACTTGTAAAATGTGGTGAAACTCACTTAACAACACTCTTGCTTAGCAACCAAAATTTTGGGCTCAATTGTGGTCATAAGTGTTTCTTTCTTTCTTTCCTTTCTTTATTCCCTCCCTCCTTTCTTTTTCTGTCTGTCTTCCTTCCTTCCTTCCTCCCTCCCTCCCTTCCCTTCCTTCCTACCATCTTTCTTTCTTTTCTCTCTGTCTCTCTCTCGCTCTCCCTTCCTTCCTTCCTACCTACCATCCATCTTTCTTTCCTTTCTTTCTGTCTGTCTTTCCTCCTTCCTAACATCTTTCTTTCTTTCACGGCGGGAGAACAAAGAAAGTGCTCTGGCTGGCGCTCGGCTTACCTTCCTGGAGACCGCCCGGCACGCCCATCCGCCGGCTCTCCACTTTCTGCCTGTCCCGCCAAGGCCCCCGCCAGCGGAGCTCCATAGGTGCACGCCCCGACACTTCCCAGCCCGCAAAGGTCCCAGAGCCGAAGCCGGGAAGGTGAGAGGGGCGATGACGGCGGCAACCGCGCTCTGGCAGTGTCACGTCCCCTGTCAGGTGCCATCCGGGAGCACGGTCTCCGGGCTGGCAGGGGCCTTCGGGCAGGCAGAAAGTGGAGAGCCGGCAGATGGGCGTGCCGGGTGGTCTCCGAGCCTCGCCAGGAAGGTAAGCCGAGCACCGGCCGGGCCCATGCGCTCCTGCCCACCTCTCGCTCCGGCCGTCTCCTGGGAAGTTCGCGGGAAGTGGCAGCGGGCAGAGCTGGGCAGGGCGGAGCCGCCGGTGCAGCAGCGCCCGATGAGGAAGGCTGGGCGGGAAGGCACGTTGTCTCGTTGTTCCATTGGGCGGATGGGCTGGAAGAAGCGCGGTTGAGCGGGGCCGGGGCAGCGCAGCCTATTGTGCCTTCTCTTGCCCCACTCTCCATCCCAGATGGTCGCACATCCCCCCGCCAATCCTCCGTAAAACCGCCCGCCCCGTTTCTACAAAGGCAGAGCCCTGCAGGGCGATCTAAAGAGGGGAGGGGGATGCTATAGAAAAGGCCGCCTTCCACCCGTGTCTCCCGTGCCAGCTCTGCGGGACTTGGGGCTCTGAAGCCCACTGACTTCCAACCCGGCGCTGCGATCTGAGTTCCCAGAGTGGTGCCAGCAGTCGGCTGGGTAGATCCGCAAAGAGAGCAGGCAGGTGGCCAATTGAGAAGCCAGTGGGCTGCTTTGGAGCCACAAAGCGCCGCGGAGCTGGCACGGGTGGAAGGTGGCCTTTTCTGCAGCATCCCCCTCCCCTCTTTGGATCGCCCTGCAAAGGGGAGGGGTAATGCCTTTGCAGAAACGGGGCGGGCGCATGTGCAGCAGCCCCTCTCAGTGTCTGCATTTGCAAGGGCCGCCCACCCACCCACTGGCCGCTCAGAAGGCAAGCGGGCGTGGGGGACTGCCAGGAAGGCTGCATGGAAGGCCGCCAAGCATGGCAGGGCTGCGGGGAAGGGAGGAGGCTGCTGCCCCCCTTCCCTGACATGCTTTCCTGCCTTCCACGTGGCCTTCTGCTTGCCTGCCTTCGCAAGCTGGCCACGGGGACACCGGGAAGGCCCCGTGGAAGGCAGGAAAGCATGTCGGGGCTGCAGGCCACGGGGAATGGAGTAGGGAAGGCAGGCTGGGATGGTGGGGGCGGGGCGGGGCTAGGTAGGCCGCGACTTCGCCGGCTTACCTGGCAGGCAGAGCAGAGACTGGGAGGGGCAGGGCGAGCGAGCGGCGACCGGGGCGTTGGCGAAGCGAGTGCCCGTGTGGCAAAGGAGAACAACTTATATAGGCCGGGGGTGGGGTGGGTGGGCCGGAAGCGCCACGTGGCGGGAAAAGCGGCGAGCGGGCGATTAGGTGGACATGGGCGGTGGGGGCGCGGGGACAGGACCGGTTTGGGGGCGTGGCCAGCCAGCTGTCGCTAGCGGTATGGCAAACCACCTGCCGCCCCCCTTGCCCCTCTTGCCTCTTAGCGCCCCCCTAAGTCATCCCACCGCCCCCCAGGGGGCGGTACCGCCCACTTTGGGAACCAGTGTTTTAGAGGAACACCATTGGATCCCCAAATACCCCTCCCAAGGAGAGAGAGAGGGGAGAAAGGAAGAAAGGAGAGAAAGAAAGGAGGAAGGAAGGAAGGGAGGGAGGGAGAGAATGAGAAGAGAAGGGAATGAGAAGAAGGAAGGAAGGAAGGAAGATCTGGGTGAGGGAGGGAGGGAGGGAGGGAGGAAGGAAAGCAGTAAAGAATAGAAGAGAATATCCTTTATTGGCCAGATGTGATTGGACACACATGGAATTTGTCTCCGGTGTAGAAGCTCTCAGGGTACATACAAACACCAAGTGATAAATCATGATCATAATCATAAAATACAGGAGGAACAGAGAAAAAAGGAGAGAAAGAGAGAGAGAAAGAAAGGAAGGAAGGAAGAATGGATGGATGGATGCTGGAGAGGGGAGACACCCCCCCCCCAAATGCAATAGGGAAATGAAATCCTGGCGCAAAGCCAGCAAAGGGGCAGCAATTTGGGTTGGGGGGGGGCAGGAAAGATGCGCCACTCACCCGCCCCTCCTTCAGCCCCGTCCGGGCGGCTCCAGCATCAGCACCAGCCGCACTCCGATTGGCCGCCTTGTGGGGGGGCGGGGCCTTAAGGCCACGTGATCAGGTAAGGGCAGAAGCCGCCTCTGCCAGAAGTCTGTCACGTGTCGTCTCCTTAAAGGGGCAGCGCGCTCCTCACCAAGCTATTTATGTAAGCCAGCGTTTCCCATCCTCATCGACTTTAAGATGGCTGGGGCATTCTGGGAGTTGAAGTCCACCCATCTTAAAGCGGCCTTGATGGGGAATATTGGTAAAAACAAAGCATTTTTCACTGACTTTTGCATTTAGATCATTTTAATTGCATTAGATCATTTGAATCGAGACAACCCCTCCCTTCTCCCACCCACCCCCCGCCCCACCTTCTCCTCCTCCAACCAGGCCTGGGGCAGAAACGGAACAGGCTCCAAAGGCCATAGAGACTCCTCCGGGCGCCTAGAACGCCGCCAGGGCCGTAGAGAAAGCGAGGCCGCCGGAAGTCCGGAGCGCCCTTTCTCCTCGGTGGTTTAGCGCGCTGAGCGGGCCTTAAAGTCGCCGCCCCCGCGACCCGGAAGCAGACTCGCGGGTTGCGCGGGAGCGACGGTTGAAGCGCGAGCAGGTGAGAGTCCGGAGTGGGGGCGGCGGGGCTGTGGCGGCCGCTGGGGGAGGGGGCGCCTCCGCGGGGTCAGAGGTCGAGGAGGAAGCGGGGGAGGGAGGGCCCGGGCGCGGGAGGCCGAGCTCGTCACTAAACGAGGAGGTGGGAAGGAATCACGTCGACGTGTTATGGGGTCTTCTGTGGGGAATCGTCCAACAGCCCCAGATAATAAGTAATTCTTATGGTGCACTTATAAGATTATAGTATGCAATTCTGTGCGATTATGATGTATATGCAGGATGTGTGTGCAGGATATCTTTAGAACTATAGGCGTGTGTATGTGTATATATTAAGTTCCCAGAGCCTTATATATGTTTGTAGGTAGGTCTGTGTCTGCTTATATTCATTTAATGGTTACCCTTGTTTGTTTGCCGCCTTTCTTGCCGCGGGGCTGCTGCGGGCGGCTCCCAACCACCGAAAGGAAGAAATGAAAAGTGGAAACTAAACAGAAGTAAAATCCTAGAGCAATAAAATAAACAATGGCGAAGAAAATGAGAATACATCCATATGATGATAAAAAGATGGATGCACTATTATGCATATATAACACGTGTGTGTGGGTACATATATTAGCAATGTCTGTGTGCATGTGTGTATTTATATACACATATAGTCTCCCTTTATCAGTAAAAATATGTAACATATATGTATATGTATACACACACAATATCTAAGTGTATATGTGTGTGGGTGTATAATATGAACTGCATATATGATATATATAATTAATATAATTATGTGTATAATGATAATTATATATATAATTATGTGGGTGATTATAATTATGTGGATATATGTGTATCTATCTCTATAAAACTGCAGTGTGTGTGTGTGTGTGTGTGTGTATAGGCTCTTTAAGGTGGCCGGGTTTGTAGAACCTCCTTGCAAAAGATAAAGGGAAGAATCCTTGCAAGAGAAGCTGCCTTAAGTCCTGGGTGGAGCTCCGTCGGTGGCCCAGGGGAGCTAAAACGGGGGTGGGGGGAGTTTGGAGGAAAGCCACGGACCCCCCCCCCCCCGCAAGGACCGGGACGGTGCCCGAGGGTGCCCTGCATGGTGCCTTGGGAGGCCATAGGAGAGCCTTGAACCAGGTGGCAGAAGCCACATTGCTCTGCGCTCCGGCCATTAGAGAACGGGGTGCGGCGTATGGGGCCCTTTGAAGCGTCTGGTTGCCTCCAAGGGCTGCCCCAGGTAGAGAGTGCGGACGTAGCCTGATACTTAAACTTGACTTTCAGCAGACTTTCCACAAGGGTTATGTAACTGGCCATCGCTGTGGTGATTGTCATAACAAGTCACTTGTGTCCGCCTTCATTCTTGAAAGGCGAGAGCAAGTCAAGGAAACGTAAGCTTAATATTTCTTAGCAGTATTCTAATCTATTTAGTTATTAATGCTTTAATGCAGGGGTCCCCAACCCCCGATCCATGGACCGGCACATGTCCGCGGCATGCCAGCAACCGGGCTGCGCAAACAAGTGAAGCCCAATCCGCGGGATGCAGGCAGCACGCAAAACCATGCCCACTCCGGTCCATGGAAAAACCTCCCTCCACAGAACCGGTCCCTGGTGCCCAAAAGGTTGGGGGCCACTGCTTTAATGTCTTAATTACTTTTTATTTGTTTCATAGCTCGTAAGCCGTCTAGAGACAGCTTGTGGGCCAGATGGGTGGCATAAAAGTGTAATAAATAAAAGAAATTAAAAAAATACTTGCAAGATGAATAAAACCAAGAGGAATCAAAGCCAGCTCGAGAGGGATGGCCAGAGGCAGGTCTTTGCATCTGAACGGTTTCTAATTTGTTGCAGCCCCGTTAACTGCTTTGGCCCTGAAGGCAGCTTCGCAAGGTCAACGCCGCACTTTCACAATTCATAAAAAGCATTCGTGATTGCGTTTACCTTTATGGGGAGGAAAACATTCAGCCACAGTAGCACAGAGCAGGGGTGGGCAACTATGACCCCTTTCTGTGGGCTTCTTTTTTCAGGCTTGCCCGCCAGCCCCATGGCTGGATTAAGGATTGTCCCATGGCCTGGGTTTTCTGTCCTTCCCACCAAAGTTGTGCAGGGAACTGGCAGTCCTCGACATACGACCATAATGGAGCCTTCCCATTACAGTTGCATGTCATAACAAGCGATCCATCAGGTTCTATGACCTTGTTTTGCAGTGGTTTTAAGCAAATCTCTGTGGCCATTAAAGCTAAGGGGTGCGGTTTTGCCGAAAACCAGAAATACAGGAAATCCTTGACTTGCGATCACAATTGAGCCCAAAACTTCTGTTGCTAAGCGAGACAGCTGTTAAGTTTATTTTGCTCGTTGTACAACCTTTCTTGCCGCGGTTGTTCAGTGAATCACTGCAGTTGTTAAGTGAGTAACACGATTAAGTCTTAACTGAGTCTGTCAGCTGCCACCTCACTCTCGCTTGTGCAGTGACAGTCTGCCATGAACTGTGGGGAGGGTGGCAGAGAAGGGGGATTCTTGGGGGGGGGAAAGTGAAAGTAACTGCTGTATCCCTCCCTCCCCCCACCCCAAAGATGCTGTTTCAAGGCCACCCGGCTGGGAGAAGAAGGCAGCTGCATACCAACCTCCCCTTGAAGTGACCCTTCTCAAAACATCTTGCTTGAACCTGATTGGTTGGGGGGGGCAGTGATGGGAGGCAGCTAAGGGAGGGAAAAGTTGAACTTAGGGATTTTGGCGCATGATTCTCAGGTCTGGCTCTGCACTCTTGCAACACACTTGACTTCTAGTCTAACTATACCATTCTCAACAAATGGAGCCACGGGTCGTTTCTGTTAGAGCAGTGATGGCGAATCTTTTTCTTCTTGCGTGCCAAAAATGGGAGCGTGCGCGCTAGCGTGTCCGTGTGCCGGCACACAACTTCCCACGCATACTGCGCATGCGCTCATCCCCACGCATGCACACACACACACACACACACTCCGTTGGGCTGTTTTTAACCCTCTGGAGGCTTCCCTGAAACCTCCAGAGTGCGAAAAACAGCCCAACGGGCAAACCGGAAGTCTGTTTCCGAACTTCTGGTAGGCCCGTTGGGCTGTTTTAGGGAAGCCTCCTGAAGCCTCCGGAGGGCGAAAACGGCCTTCCCCAAGGCCGAAAATCAGCTGGCCAGCGCACGCATGCGCACTGGAACTGGCATAGGGCAACGCCTCACGTGCCCTCCGATATGGCTCCGCGTGCCACAGGTTCGCCATCACGGTGTTAGAGGTTTAAGTGCTAGCCAGTCTGAGGATCTGGCTTCCCCATGGATTTTGCTTGTCAGAAGGTCACAAAGGGGGATCACGTGAACCCTCACAAATCCATGCCAGTTGCCAAGCGTCCGAAGTTTGATCACGTGACCACGGGGATGCTGCAACGGTCGTGAGTGTGAAAAACGGTCATAAGTCACTTTTTTCAGTGCCGTTGCAACTTCGAACGTCCACTAAATGAACTGTTGTAAGTCGAGGACCACTTGTAAGTGCCCGTTTTCGGCAACACCGTCACCTGACTGCAAAACTGCAGATCGCCTGAAATGCCACTGGGTTCCTGAGTTCACAGGACCAGGGAGGGTGCCCAACCATTGGAACTTCGAATCTTGGTTGTCGGTCCCCTTTTCTGGGCCAGCTGTGGTCATAAGTCGAGGACTACTGCAACCTGTTGATCGCTCTTGCCCTTCAACAGAAACCGCCCAATGAGATTTGCACAGTAGCCGAACGAGTCTTTTATAGTAATCCACGCCAGGGTTTCCCCATAGTAACGGACGTAGGGAGATGTAATTGGACCAAAGGATGTCTTTGGAAGAGTTTCTAGGTGCTTCTTCCTTACATGAGCTTTAAACTTCATTATGCTTGGCTGGAAGAAGTGAGACGGAGACTTGGGCAGAGGGTAGGAAGAAATTCCACTTTCCTTACTTACCTGTTGTTCTCCTTGCATATTTCTGGCAGCTGCTCTTAGTATTATTGTAGGCAACTTAGTCTTAGCTTCGGCTGCACAGTCTGGCCAGATGTTAAAAAAGTACCATTCCCAGGTCATTGCACTCGAGGGGTCTAGCACAGAGGTGGGCAACTATGCTCCCTTCACGACCTGTGGACTTCCCCAACTCCCAAAGTTCCTGCTGGCTCAGGAGCTCTGGAAGTCCACAGGTCGTAAAGGGTCCTTCCATTCCCCACCATCCAGTCAGAGCTGAAGAAGCTGCTTGGATAAGAGAAGCGAAACGTCTTCAAAGAAAAAAAAAAACCCAGAAAGTCCAGTTGCCTCCTGAAAAAGCACCTTTGGGGCAACCAGGACCTGGATGATGGCTGAGAATCTCCATGGACTTTATTTATTTGTTTGTTTGTTTGTTTGTTCGTTGCATTTTTATGCCGCCCAACTCCCAAGGGACTCTGGGCGGCTTACAACAAAAATATAAAAACATTAAAACAATATAAATATTAAAAAACGATTTAAAAAGCCATACACACCATTCATGGCCGGATCTCACAGATTGTAATATTGAGATCAGCGGCCCCAAGCCTGCCAGAAGAGCCAGGTCTTCACGGCTTTCCAGAAGGCCAGCAGGGTGGGGGTGGTCCAGATCTCAGGAGGTAACTGGCTCCAGAGGGCCGGAGCAGCCACAGAGAAGACCCTCCCCCGCGGGCCCACCAGCCGGCACTGTTTAGCTGACGGGACCTGGAGGAGCCCAACCCTGTGGGATCTTACCGGTCGCGTCTCAAAAGGTAATAACCAACACCTTGAATCCTGCCTGGAGACCAATAGGGAGCCAGTGCAGCTCACGGAGAATTGGTGTAATATGGGTGTACCTAGGTGCACCCACGACAGCACGCGCAGCTGCATTCTGGACCAACTGTAGTCTCCGAACACTCTTCGAGGGTAGCCCCATGTAGAGTGCGGTGCAATAATCTAACCGTGAGGTGACAAGGGCATGGATAACTGTGCGGAGAGCCTCTTGATCCAAGTAGGGTCGCAATTGGTGCACCAGGCAAACCTGTGCAAAGGTCCCCCTAGCCACAGCTACCAAATGTTGCTCTAATCTTAGCTGTGAGTCTAGGAGGACACCCAAATTGCGAACTTAAAAGAGCCAGAGATGCCCATCCCTGATCCAGCAGATGGTGCTGTTGTGTTACTTTGCTATCTCTCCTGACCACAACATTGCTTTGTTTAGTTGCATTAAGTGTACAAACACACACACACACACACACACCCTTGGAAATAATCCCCTTCTCCGAGAGCAGCCATGCAGGAATCTCCACAGTGCTGCTGTTCTCTTTCTGATATGGGCTTAGAGCTTCGTGGAATGAAAGTGCTTGGAGCCCAGATTTTCAGAAGTTGGCATTCATTTTTATTTTGATGCTTTTTTAGAACACCCGTATTTTGCCAAGCCCGTGTGAATTGTTGCATCTTGCACTGAAGTGACTTATGACCGTTTTTCACACTTACGATCCCCATGATCAGCTGATCAAATCCCTTGGCAACAAGCTCGCATTTACGACGGTTGCAGTGTCCTGGGGTCATGTGATTATCTTTGGCGACCTGACCAGCAAAGTCAATGGGGAAGCCAAGTTCATTAACAGTTGTTAAGTGATTCACTTAAAAACGATGGCAAGAAAGGTCGTAAAATGAGGCAGAGCTCTCTTAACAGCTGTCTTGCTAGGGTTGAAAATTTTGGTCTCAATTGTGGTCATAAGTCGAGGACTACCTGTACACAACGATGGGTTGACTCTGCATAGGATGGCTGGTCCTGCAGGTACAGGTAATCCTCAGCTTACGACAACAATTGAGCCCAAATGAATTTTGCCCCTTTTACGACCTTTCTTGCCGCAGTTGTTAAGTGAACGACTGCAGATGTTACGTTAGTAACACGGTTGCTAAGTTACTCTGGCTTCCCCATTGACTTTGCTTGCCGGAAGGTCGCAAAAGGGGATCGCGAGACCCCGGGACCCTGCAACCGTCATAAAGATGAGTCAGCTGCCAAGCACTTGAATTTTGATCACGTGACCGAGGGGATGCTGCAACGGTTGTGAAGGGAGAAACGGTCATAAGTCACTTTTTTCAGTGCCGTTGTAACTTTGAACGGTCACTTAATCACCTGTTGTTAAGTCGAGGACTAGCTGTACTTAGCCGCTAAGTAACAGAAGGATTTCTAGGTAACTGTCAGCATCCCGACTTGGACTTCAAAGCCTCTTGCATGAGCCTGGCGGAGAAAGAGAGAGCATCATCGGTTGCATTTTCCACTTAGTTTCCAAATGCAACCCCTTGTAAATTGCCGTGTAGTAGCCTCACACCTTAGCAGGATCGCTGTGCTGTTTTCCCACACGATCCGGCTTCCGTCCGCGGAAAGGTTCCCTCTTACCGTGGGCGCAGAGGCCATTCTTCCTTCTGATTGTGAATTAACTTGTCTCTTTTTTTTCCCCCCCTTCCTCAAAGGGAAACCGGTAAAACCGGTTGTAGAGACAAATCTCGCCTGTGTAAACTCAAGTCAGTGACGGAGACACGGTGCAGCCTCTGCTACTAACATGCTGGGGTTAGTAACCGTGTCGCTGCCAGTGTTTTAAGTTTGAAAGCAGTTTGTTTTCCCAGCTTCCAAAAATTGGAAGGGACATCGAGAGATCATCTACTGCAACCCCCTGGCTTAGTGCAGGATCTTACTAGAGCAGGGGGTCTCCAACCTTGGCAACTTTAAGACTTGTGGACTTCAATGCCCAGAATTCCTCAGCCAGCAAGGTGAAGCCCACAAGTCTTAAAAGTTGCCAAATTTGGAGACCCCTGTATTAGAGAATAATTCAATTTATGCTCGGGGTAGTCATTAAACTCTTGCTATTTCCCATTACAGGTAGTCCTCGACTTACGACCACAATTGAGCCCCAAATTTCCGTTGCTAAGCAAGACAGTTCAGTGAGTTTTGTCCCATTGTATGACCTTTCTTGCCACAGTTGTTAAGTGAATCACTGCAGTTGTCAAGTGAGTCACACGGTTGTTATGTGAATCTGGCTTCCGTGTTGACTTTGTCCGAAAAGGAGGTCGCATGACCCCGAGACACACCGCAGCCGTCATAAATACGAGTCAGTTGCCAAGCATTTTAATTTTGATCACGTGATCATGGTGATGCTGCAACATTGATGGAAAACGTTCGTAAGTCACATTATCTTCAGTGCCGTTGTAAGTTTGAACCGTCACTAAATGAACTGTTGTAAGCGAAGGACTACCTGTGCAACCAGCTTCTGAGTAGGACAGGGGTGTCAAACTCTATTTCATTGAGGGCCGCATCAGGCTTGTGTTTGACCTTGGGGGGGCGGGGGGGCGTAGCCAGGGGGCGTGGCCAGCTCGATGTCATTCATCGAGGCTCCATTTTTGGCCGCGGTGGCCTCCTGCAGCCCTCTGCCAGAGAAAATGGAGCTCAGGAGGGCCACGCGCAGCCTCCCCGAGCTCCCTTTTCGCTGGCAGGGTTGCAGGAGGCCGTTGCAGCCCAAAACAGCCCAGGAGGGCTGCGCGCGGCCCTCCCAAACTCCCTTTTCTCTGGCAGTGGCACCGCGGGCCGGTCCTTCAGTGTTTCCAGGGCGGGCCTGTGGGCCAGATCCGCCCCCCCCTCCGGGCCCTGAGTTTGACACCTCTGGAATAGGGGGATGCACCCTTCATCAGATAGCCTGTTCTTGGCAATTCTGTCAGGGTTCCAAGTAACACCCCCAACAAAAGAAGACTCCGAGGCTAGCAATTCCTCAAAGTTCCATTTTATTAGAGATGTCATATTGGCACATCTGGGAGAACCCGAATCTGAAAGCTTCCGGTTTTCCTCCACCCAAAAGAAAGTCCAAGTTCCATCCCCTGCACCCACATGTCCCTCACCCGATCCAATCAATTCACTTTCCCAACTGGGGACAAACCCCCAGTCACTCCCATCCAGGTGCAGGCCGATCGTCCTTGGTTCCCAGAGAAAGGAATGTTGTTATGGCTAATTCTCCACCGACTCCTTGATATCCCCCCCCTCCCAGTTTCCCAGGCATTAAATGTGGCAGCCCAGAAGCTCCCAAGAAAAAGATGGCTTCCAGATGGCTGACAAATTCTTGCTGGCAGGAATTTTTCCTAGCATCTGATCCGAATCTCCTCCCCTGTGATTCAGCCCATGGGATCTGGGTGTGCCCTTCCTATCGGCCTTTCCTTCTGCTGCCTAATCCTGCCCAGGTCCTTCAGCTGTTCCTGGCAGAAGCTGGTTTTCAGTCTTCTCGCCATCTTGGTGTGGTAGCCCTTTGCTGCACAAGCTTCAGTTTGTTAATGTCCTTGTGTAGTGGCCCAAACTGAACAGTGAACAGGTAGCCCTCGGCTTAACAACTGCAATTGAACCCAAAATGTCTTTTGCTAAGCAAGACGGGTCGTTAAGTGAGTTTTGCCCCCATTTTACCACCTTTCTTGTCACCGTTGTTAAGTGAATCCCTGCAGCTGTTAAGTTAGTAACACGGTAGATAAGTAAATCTGGCTTCCTCGTTGACTTTGCCTGTCAGAAAGCCGCAAAAGGGGAATCATGTGACCCCGGGACCCTGCAACCTTAATAATAAATAGGAGCCAGTTGCCAAGCATCCACATTTTGGTGGCCACAGGGATGCTGCAATGGCCGTCAGTGTGAGAAATGGCCATAAGTTACTTTTTTCAGTGCCGTTGTAACCTCGAACTGTCACTAAATGAACTGTTGCAAGCCAAGGATTGCCTGTATAAGTAGAGCCTGGTCAAGACGTTCCTAAGTTCCTTTAAAAAGTGTTAGCAATATTTACCTTAAAGTTTGAATGTTTTTTTAATGCTGTAAGCCAGGGATCTTTGCTGGCTGGGGAATTCTGGGAGTTGAAGTCCGCCAGGCTTAAAGTTGCCAAGGTTGGAGACTCCTGCAGTGTAAGGCACCCAGAATCACTTTGAAATGAAATGGGCGGCAAATAAGTTTAATAAATAAATTAATAGTAAAATAAATAAGACAGAGTAGAGTGAAACTATTTCAGTTGAATCAAGTCAGCCTGAACGTGTATTGGAATGCAGCTGTTGCTAGCCACTGATACGGGATGGGCTCTTACCTGTCTAAACATGCCCTCTTCCTGCTCAATCAGGTGATTATTAGTAAAGTTGAATAGCACAGAGCTTAGGACCAAGCTGAACCAGGACTCCATTGTGGAGATAGTTGTGGTCTCTTGGAATATCTTCTTTTCATGAGAATGTATTTTGGATGCTTTGCTGACATCAAGGTATATTATGTCCATGGCATACCCTCAATCTATTAAAGTAGCAACTCTATAGATATGGCATGACTTGTTTATGCCAAACCCAGACTGGCCCTTGATCATTGTTATCCAGGATCACCAATATGTTGTTCCATCTGCTGAAGGATCTGACCTAGAAGAGACTTCAAGCTAACATACTTCTCCTGCTCCTCTTCCTATTTTTGAAAATAGAGATACTGTATTTGTTCTCCTTCAATCCTCAGAGAGATTATTATTGGCAGATTGGCTGTCACTTCTACTAGCTCCTTCAGGTTGAAATTCATCTGGCTCTGGAGACTAGAATTTGTTTACAGTCACTACATTAAATTAGCTAAATTCTCCTTGTCTGTCCTGAACTGCTCCTCTTTCTCTCTTACTAATGGCACAATTGCATCCAGCCAAGTTTTGTTTCCTTTCTGAGATTAGACACACAGTATGTCACAGAAGTGAGTACACCCCCTCACATTTTGTAAATATTTAAGTATATCTTTTCAAGTGACAACACTGAAGAAATGACACTTGGCTACTCACTTTTGTTGCCAGCAGTTTAGACATTAATGGCTGTGTGTTGCATTATTTTGAGGGGACAGCACATTTACACGGTTATACAAGCTGTATACTCACTACTTTACATTGTAGCCAAGTGTCATTTCTTCAGTGTTGTCACATGAAAAGATATACTTAAATATTTACAAAATGTGAGGGGGTGTACTCACTTCTGTGACATACTGTAAAATAGGAATTAAGTCGGGGTGGGCAGCTGCGACCCCATTACAACCTGTGGATTTTCAACTCCCACAATTCCTGAGCCAGCACCAGATGCTGTCTTACTTCATGTCATGGCTGCCATTCGGCTAAGCTACGCCTCGCACGCGGACAGCCTGACTTTAGTAACGGGGGAAGGAGGCAGGGAGGGAACCAGGAGGAATCGAAACCAAGCTGTGCTGTCCTGTGAGAAGGACATGCGGAAGGAATGCAGAATCAGCAAGCCCTCAAAAGGAGGGACTGTCACCCAAACAATTAGTTAAAACCTCATTGGACTGTCACTGATAACCATGTGGCCAGGGGAAAAGGGAAGATTAACTCTGTTTGCACACGAAAACCTCAGATCCAGCTTTGCTTCTGCTCAGGGTGGATAAAAATCGATGATTTACAAAAAAAAAAATCAGATTTTTTTATTTAAATCAGATTTTTTTTTATTTAACTAAGATTTTTTTTTGATTTTTATCAAATTTATTTTAATAAAATGCTTTTGGACTAAATATAGTTTTCTATTTAAGATACATTAATAATGTAGTTTATTCAGCATGAAATGGAGCTTAGTTATGTAGCATGAGGCTGTCTATTCTGCAAAATTGGGACTGTCGGTGAGTCAACAGAGGGTCAGAGGAGGAGCCGCTGCGGGACAGAGATGACAGTTGCTCTTTACAAATTATGATTTAAATCGAGTTGATTTAAACCAAGCCTTTCTACTAGTGATTTAAATCGACTTGATTTAAATCAAATCAAATCCACCTTGCTTCTGCTGTAACCACTTTGGCTCCAATAAAGTACATTCTTGGCTAAACATGGGCCAGGAGTCTTCCTTTTCTGACTGACACTTGACCTCTTGCTTCCCAGCCAGGGCGAGGCAGCAGCCGACATGACGACCAGCCAGAAGCACCGGGACTTTGTGGCCGAGCCGATGGGCGAGAAGCCGGTTGGCACGTTAGCAGGGATTGGAGATGTCCTTGGCAAGAGGCTGGAAGCCAAAGGGTTTGACAAGGTATCCTTTGAGCCCCTAAATCTGAAAGCCAACCCTGGGTCACAGCTGGAGAGAGGCCGATGTGGTTTTCTTTTCCTGGATAAATCATTTTCAGCCCTTGAGAAATTTTAGTGGGGTCCCTGTAATTTTGGGGGAAGCAACCTCGCTTTTCTACAGTCTGTCCCAGGGTGAGAGCTGATTGTGCCCCAACCAGAAGAGCCAGTCTGGAGAGACCTAGAACTAAGCAAGAGGCAAGAGGTCGGTCAATGCTTCGCCCACCCTGTGGGCGAAGTGTAGTTGCTCCATTTCCAGTGCAAATTCATTTATTTAATAAATTCATAGTCACACACAGCTGACTCTGGGTGACTTACAACCTTTATAAAAAACCTCTGCATAATAAAGACCTCTTTTAAAAAAAACCCAACCACACCCCGCAAGGCAGCAACAACACAATCAAATCAGCCACTTGATTGGCTCCTCTCCATTTGGGTCCCCAGGAGACCACGGATAGAACCATGTTTTTAGGGCCTCGGAAAAAGCAGCAGGGTGGGGGCCAAGGTGCCTAAAGCGGGACTAGAACTCAGCATCTCCTGGTGATTGGCCCAAAGTCACCCAGCCGGCTTTCGTGCCTAAGGCAGGACTAGAACTCGCTATCTCCTGGTGATTGAGCCAAAGTCACCTAACCATCTTTCATATCTAAGGCAGAATTAGAACTCACAATCAAAAGCTGAGATCTTTGCTGCTCTGTTGGGCTTCACAGTTCTGGGGTACCAGAACCTTTATTTACTTATTCAATGTATTTATTGACCTACTAAATTTCTGCGCTGCCCATCTTGATGTCCAACAACTCTTTAGCCTCCCCATGGCTTTGTTTTACACCAGGGGTGTCAAACTCTATTTCATTGAGGGCCGCATCAGGGTTGTGTTTCACCTTGGGGGGGGTGGCCTGGGGGGGCATGGCCAGCTCAATGTTACTCATGTGGGGGGCACTTGTGGTGGCCCAGGTGAGGCTGAGGGATCTCCTGCAGCGGCCCTCCTGGGCTCCGTTTTCACTGGCAGAGGCTCAGCGGGCCGGTCCTTCACTGTTTCCGGGGCAGCCCCACGGGCCGGATCCAGCCCACGGGCGTTGAGTTTGACACCACTGTTTTGTGCTCTGACACCAATCCCTATTGCTCACTGCCCTCCCTTTCTTTCTTTCCTTTTCCCTCCCTTGAACCCAGGCTTACGTAGTGCTGGGCCAGTTCTTAGTGCTGAAGAAGGACGAGGACCTCTTCCGCGAATGGCTGAAGGACACGTGCGGAGCCAACGCCAAACAATCCAGAGACTGTCACGGGTGCCTGCGCGAGTGGTGCGACGCCTTCTTGTGAAGGTGGCGGCTCAAAGCCGGGTGGGGGCTCTGAGGGCTTCTGTAGGTAGCTGACATTTGACCCGTTCCCCGGTCCTCCTCCGCAGAAACTCCCTCTCGGCTTTGCAGCATGCACAAGGCTCCTTTCGGGATTTCCCTCTGAAAACTAGACAAAAATGATTGCGCCTTTTTAATCTCCCTCAACTTCTGCCCCTCCGAAGAGGGAGTTGAGAAGGGTACCGTGTTCCAGTCTTGACCCCTGACTGGTTTTCCCCTTCTGTAGCTTCGTCTGTTGAATTCTTCCTTAGAACTTCCCTGCAGAATTCTCGGCTTTCCCGGGCTTGCGGTTTAACTCCTGGTTCCAAACAATTGAGATTTGTATTATGAAAATTGGTGCAGAGGTTCTTGGTCTCCTCTCGGATCTCTGGGTAACTTGACGCCAGCGTGGTTGAACGTCAGGAACCCGAATAATGCCACGTTTTAAAATCAATAAAAATCAGCTGTGTTTAATATTCCGGGGTGCTTGAAAAGTTATTGCGGGGGGGGGTGTCTGCTCGTCAGCAGAATGCCTGAGGGTTCCTGGAAGAGGTGTGGGTTGGGGGTAAATCCCAAGTAGGGGTGTGTGGCAAGTCTTCCCCCCAACTCCCGGTTGCATCAGTTGCTGAGTTGAAAGAAAATTTGTTGCTCTTTTAATCTCACTATACAATAGGGTTGATCAACCTTTGCAAGATCTGTGGACTTCAACTCCCAGAATAACTGGTTGGGGAATGCTGGGAGTTGAAGTCCACAAGTGATAATATTGCCAAGGATGGAACTACATCCACATGGAGGGAAGTAAGCAGTGGGGTACCCCAAGGCTCCCTCTTAGGCCCAGGACTCTTCAATATCTTCATAAACGACTTAGAAGAGAGAAAAGAAGGGGAACTCATCAAATTTGCGGATGACACTAAGCTGGCAGGAATAGCCAACACCCAAGAAGACAAGCTCAAGGTCCAGATGGATCTCGACCGAGTTCAACACGGCCCTTTCTAACAAAATGAAATTCAACTTAGATAAAAGGAAAGTCTTACTCTTAGGCAAGAAAAGCCAACTGTGTAGGACCAGACTAGGTAAAACTTGGCTTAACTGTGGAAGGGATCTTGGGAGTCCTAATGGACAAGGATTTAAATATGAGCCAGCCGTGTGCTGCAGCTGCCAAAAAAGCCAACGCAATCCTAGGCTGCATTAATAGAGGGATAGAATCAAGATCACATGAAGGGTTAATACCACTTTATAATGGCCTTGGTAAGGCCACACTTGGAATACGGCATCCAGTTTTGGTCGCCATGCTGTAAAAAAAAGGATGTTGAGACTCTAGAAAGAATGCAGAGAAGAGCAACCAGGATGATTAGGGGGATGGAGGCTAAAACATATGATGAACAGGAACTGGGCATGGCTAGTCTAGGGAAGAGAAGGACCAGGGGAGACAGGATAGCAGTCTTCCAATATCTGAGGGGCTGCCCCAGAGAGGAGGAAGGGGGTCAAGCTGTTTTCCAGAGCACCCGAAGGCTGAATAAGAAGCAACGGATGGAAACTAATCAAGGAGAGAGAAACAACCTGGAACTAAGGAGAGACTTCCTAACAGTGAGGACAATTAACCAGTGGAACAGCTTGCCTCCAGAAGTTTTGGGTGTTCCATCACTGGAGCTCTTCAAAAAGAGACTGGACAACCATTTGTCTGAAATGGTCTAAGGACTCCTGGTCGAGCAGGGGGCTGGATAGAAGACCTCCGAGGTCCCTTCCAACTCTATTATTCTAGGTTTAAGTGTGGACAGCCCTGCTCTAAACTCTTGTCTCTTGCCCCTCTGGCACGCAGCCCCTCCCTTCCTCCTGGGAGTCCGGACTACATACATGCCACCGCAAAGAGGCTTAACCTGGTTTCTGACCCTCCTGCCTTTGCACGTGCAAAGGATCCCAACAGCCGCATTGACGCAGCTGCACAAAAGCAAACCAGGGTTAACACAGAATCAGGGTTGGAAGTCTCCTAGCCCAGCCTCCTTGCTCCAGACCTTATAAGGTCTCCTTATATAAGGGTTGCAATTGACCAGGTCGTTGGAAGGGGGGGGGTGTTGCATTGCATCCCTCCCCAGAGCCGCCCGGTCCTGCGCGCGGGGAAGCCGGGCTTGCAAAGGCTACGAGCGGCGAGGATCTGCAGCGGGGCGCCCGGGGGCGCCTGAGCTGCGTGCCGAGCCCTGACCCAGCAAAACAGGGGGCGGGGCGGAGAGGAGGCCCAGCCCCTTTTCCCGGGTGGGGAGTGGGCAGGTGGGTGGGAGGGAGG
>QLTV01000206.1:359880-376649 GCA_003457575.1 Thermophis baileyi
AACTGGGAAAACCATAGCCTTGACTATATGCACTTTTGTTGGCAGGGTGATGTCTCTGCTTTTTAGCACGCTGTCTAGATTTGTCATAGCTTTCCTCCCCAGGAGCAAGCGTCTTTTAAGTTCTTGGCTGCAGTCCCCATCTGCGGTGATCTTGGAGCCCAGGAAAATAAAATCTGTCACTACCTCCATTTCTTCCCCATCTATTTGCCAGGAATTGAGAGGGCCGGATGCCATGATCTTAGTTTTCTTAATGTTGAGTTTCAAGCCAACTTTTGCACTCTCCTCCTTCACCCGCATTAAGAGTCCAGTTACAACCAATTATTTAGCCTCAACTTATGACCTGCCATTTGCAATGTTCTGTGATTTATGATGTTTTTATGAGAAACTTCTGGTTTCTGGCATAAAATATCCCATAGGGAAAATACGTTCACTGAATGACTGCCACATTCACTTTACGACCACTGGAAAATAGGTCATAAAATCAGGCACAGTGATAGGATGACCACTTAAATGACCACAGACCCTTATGACTGCAGGCTCAATTAAGGTCATAAATCTAGGACTTCTTACATCTGGGATAACAGATTGTTGATTCTTGAGCAGGAAATCACAAAGGACTCCGGCTGAGTTCCAGGAAATGTTACTTTATTTATTCATTAAATTTGCTTGCCGTTCATCTCAACGAGAGGTTAGTGATTTAGTTTTGGCAATTTGGAGATGTCTGTCTCCAGAGAAGCCGGGCCAAAGTTGGGGTCCCTTTCTAGCGTAATCCTGCAATTCATTTTGGTTTTGTTCATTTTTTTCCCCCTGGATCTCTTCAGCCGCATTTTATGACATGACGTTCTGGTTTCAACCTGACTCCACTTATTATGCCTGCCCTGCATGTTTTGAATTTGCTAAGTCAATATAATGTCCGTCCAGGGTAACCCGGAGTCATGATTTGATTGAAAAGTAAGGCCAGGCTTCCTTTTCCAATGAGAAGGTGGAGCTTTTGCTGTTGAAAATGTTGAGAGATTCACAAGCGTGAAGGGGAAATCCTCTAGACCAGAACGACCTCCTTGGAGATTTTTAAACGCCTGCCTTGTTTTTTCTTAATTTATTTCAACTTAAGGTGGCTCAGACTCTTGTCTTATTCTTATTTATTCACATAAACCAGATGGTTTATGTGAATAAATAAGGTAGCAAGCTTTTTCAAGAAAAAAACACATAAACCAGATGGTTTATGTGTTTTTTTCTTGAAAAAGCTTGCTACCGTCCTAGCTGAACCTTTGTGTACAATTTTCAAAGTATCGTTTCGAACTAGTTCCCTGCCTGATCTATGGTCATCAGCTATAGTTATACCAATTTTTAAAAAGGATGGCCCTAGTTCAGTCGAAAATTATAGACCAATCTCTTTGTGTTGTGTTACATGCAAAATTATGGAATCAATTATAAACCAATCCATTGTTCACCACTTAGAGACAAACAACTTGCTATCCGGCAAACAGTTTGGCTTTAGGAAAAACTCGTCCTGTAATCTACAACTTTTGC
This sequence comes from Thermophis baileyi, assembly GCA_003457575.1. Classification (NCBI taxonomy): domain Eukaryota; kingdom Metazoa; phylum Chordata; class Lepidosauria; order Squamata; family Dipsadidae; genus Thermophis; species Thermophis baileyi. The sequence goes on from QLTV01000206.1 coordinate 361,411, forward strand.
ACTGTAAAAACATCTGGACTACATGTCTTGATCAAGGCAAAGCTGTAGATGCAATTTACATAGATTTTTGTAAAGCTTGGATACAGTAGTACATGATAAACTCCTGTTGAAATTAAACTCTTACGGCATTTCTGGACCTTTGCACAAGTGGATTGCTGCTTTCCTGTCTAATAGACTGCAGAAAGTCAAAATAGGGAACTCGCTGTCTAATCTTGCATCAGTTAAATTCCACAAGGCAGCGTCTTGGGTCCCACGCTTTTCTTGCTCTATATCAACGATTTATGTGATCAACTCAAAAGCAACTGCGTCCTTTTTGCCGACGACGTAAAATTATTCAATACTACAGATAATTCTGTTTTGCAAAATGATCTCAAACTATGTGTCTGAATGGTCATCTATTTGGCAACTTCAAATTTCGATCAATAAATTGTCTTACATATTGGCAAACGTAATCAGAATGTCAAGTATAAGCTAGGTGGCATTGATCTAGCAGATGACCCTCACTTTGTCAAGGACCTAGGAGGTGTACTTATCTCTGACGATCTGTGCGCCAAAGTTCACTGTAACAGCGTTGCTAAAAAAGCATTAAGAGTTGTAAATTTAATTTTGCGCAGTTGTATTGCTAATTAGAGCTTACAAAACTTGTGCTATGCCAATCTTAAAGTATTGTTCAACTGTTTGGAATCCCTACCATATATCTGACATCAGTACAATCGAGCGGGTTCAGAAGTACTTCACGAGAAAAGTCTTGCACTCTTCTGTACACAATAGAATTCCCTATGCTTCTAGGCTCGAAATTCTTGGTTTGGATAACTTAGAACTGTGTCGCTTGCGGTCAGACCTAGGTATTGCATACAAAATTATACGTAGTAATGTTTTACCTGTAAATGACTTTTTTTGTTTTGTAAGGTTTTTGAATTCAGCTCAGAATCTGATAAGTCCAATCAAAGTCTGAACACGAGGCTACTGGTAATCAGTTTTTATTTCTAGCTAGAAAGCAAAACTTGGCGACCCCTTTAGTCTCCCACCTTAACAGCAGGCAGAGAGAAAAACAGGCGCGCGCGAGCAAAAAACTTTTTCGAAACATCTTATAGCTCACACAGCTCGCACAGAACGTCATTGCTATAGAAACATAATTTCATATCACACAAACTCCTCAACGCTCTGAAAACAATAGACTTTAGAAAAGAGGAAAATAATACATTTTCTGGCATATAACTCAGAGCTATTCCACGTTAGATTTGCTGAGAACACTTTAAGCTACAAGCAAGGCTAAGCTTGGCAATTCGCCTAGAAGTTGTATCTATGCAGATAGCACATTAGGTCACAATGGAGTTTCTCTCAACAGCAGTTGACAAAAGCTGAATCAGGTTGCACTTTGTATATGCTCTAAGCCTTTCATTTTTAATCGCAATAATACTCGCGTGAGCAACCGCTTTAAACTCAATGTAAATCGTTCTAAACTTGACTGTAAAAAATATGATTTCTGTAATAGAGTGGTCGAAGTCTGGAATGCTCTTCTACCTGATTCAGTTGTCTCAGCTACAAATTTTCCACAGTTTCAGTCACAAATTGACTTCCGTTGACCGTACTTCATACTTAAGTCGTCAGTAGAGGGGGCGTGCATAAGTGCACTAACGTGCCTATTGTCCCTGTTACTGTATTTTTATTATTTTATTCTTGTTCTCGTTTTTGTTTGACAAATTCTAATAAATAAATAAATAAACCAGGGTTAGCCAAGTCATGACATTGAGTGCAAACCCAATCTAAAAGATACAAGTTGCAGGGTATATAGGAATGGGATTTGGGAGGGCAAGAACACTGCATTTTTTAAAGGGCAAAGTTTTCTACTAATCAGAAAGAAAAGATTCAGTATGTTTCCCTTTGGCACAGATGTCATGGTAATTTTGTAAACTTTTGTTTTGAAACGTGGACATTTTCCCATGCTTTTAATATTTGATATGCAGGCGGTATGCCTCAAGGGTTGATATTTTCCTGTTTTGTTTTGCTTGTTATTGCTTGCTGTTATGTTCTTCTAGTTTTCAATTTTTTGTAGTTTTTGTTCATTTGTTTTTGGTAGGTAGTTGGGTTTCAGGGATCTTTTGTATTTTTTGTCTTAAAAAAACATTCAATATAATAAACTTTAAAAAATAGTTGTAGCGTAAATGGATGGAAGAACATTAAAGAGAGCTCTAACTTGGAACTAAGGAGAAATTCCCAGACACCGAGAACAATCAATCAGTGGAACGGCTTCCCTCCAGAAGTTGTGGGTGCTCCATCACTGGAGGTCTTCAAGAAGAGACTGGACAGCCATTTGTCTGGAATGGTAGAGGGTCTCCTGTTTGAGCAGGGGGTTGGACTAGACAATCTCTGGGTCCCCTTGCAGCCCTGGGTTTAGATAGAAAGATAGACGGACGGACGGATGAAGTGAATGATGGACGGACAGATTGTCTGTCCATCCATCCATCCATCATTTACTTCATCTGTCTATGTATTTTATCTGTCTGTCTGATGTGATAGATGAGAGAGAGAGGATGGATGTATGGATGGATGGATGGATGGAAGGAATAGCTTGCTTCCTGGAGTTGTGGGTGCTCCATCACTGGAGGTTTTCAAGACTGGACAGCCATGGATGGTACAGGGTCTCCTGCTTGAGCAGGGGGTTGGACTAGAAGACCTCCAAGGTCCCTTCCAACCCTATGATTCTATCTTCTGTGTAGATGGAGAATGAGATTTGGGGCAGGATTTGTCACTCATGGTCTGCTTCTCTCCTTCCAGAGGAAGAGTTCCGTTCCAGGTACCTGAATCCACTGCTGGCGAAGCTACCTGGCCGGCCAATGAAAGTGGCCTCCATCCCGAATGGTTCGTTCCCTGAGGAATGGGACTGGCGGGACCATGGGGCTGTCACAGGGGTCAAAAATCAGGTGGGTCTTCCTAGCCTAAGTCCCCTTGGATGGATTCTGAGATGGGGTCCTGGGTGGGGCTGCGGCGTTCTGCCTAGGTGGAGATGCCCGACTGCTTGGTCAATAGGGCCATATCAAGTGATCTAGGGCAGGGGTGTCCAACCATGGCAACTTCCCTAAGACCTGTGGACTTCAAGTCCCAGAATTCCCCAGCCAGCACAGCTTGATCCTCCTTGAATTAAGCTAGATGTCTCTCCAGGACAGTGTTTCTAAACCGTAGCAACTTCAAGATGGGTGGACTTCAACTTCCCTAGCTGGGGAAGTTGCTGGCTGGGGAATTCTGGGAGTTGAAGTCCACCTATCCTCCAGTGGCCTAGCTTGAGAAACACTAGTGCCAAGATTGAAACACGGGCAGCTACGGGCCTCTTCATTTCAACTTGTCATTAGAGTAGGAGGGTGGGGATGTTGACTACTAATGGGTTACTTTGGAGAAGTAAAACTTCTGCAGTTCCATGAGAGTTTGTGAGACTCTGGAAACCTTTCAAGGTCAGATCAAAAGGTGTGCAGAAGAAGTCAGATGGTTCCCATAACAAAGAACTTTTTGGAAGTTCTGGGGGTTGAGCTGGGAAATTCATTGTTTAATACTGGGGAATTCTGGGAGTTAAAGTCCACCCGTCTTCCAGTGGCTAAGGTTGAGAAACATGGTTGGGGCTGGGGAATTCTGGGAGTTGAAGTCCACCATCTTCAAGTGGCCAAGGTTTAGAAGCACTGCCCTAAAGCTTGGATGGAGCTTTTCTGATGCTGTTTGTGTTGTCTCTTCTCCTCTCTGCAGGGCGAGTGTGGCTCCTGCTGGGCCTTCTCCGTAACGGGCAACATAGAAGGACAGTGGTACCTTCACAAGGGTACCTTGCTCTCCCTCTCTGAGCAAGGTAACTGAGGGGTTGGGGTCACAATCTGTCTCGGGGGGTGGTGGTGTTGCCCTGTTGGAAAACATGGATCCACCCCCCATGCCATGCTTTGTGGATGCTTCTCACCTCGACTGGTGATGTTCACCCAAAGCCAGGAGGAAGGAATCTCTGTGTCCTGAGCGACCATTGGTCAACAGGCTTTGTGAAGACTCGGCAACCCTTTTGGGTCGCGCCATTGCTGACGACAAATGTTGCTGTTGTTAGTGTTGGTCTGACGTGGAGGACCTAAAGAAGATCTCGGGGCCAGAGGCAACAAGAGTGGGGTTCAGTTGGCATCAGCCTGAGGGAGAAGGACCATCTGAGGTCACCCTTGTGTCTAAGGAGGCCTGGAACCTGAGTTTCCACCCTGCTCTGAGGTGCCCCTTCCCCACTGGACCCCCTTGGAGTCTGATGGAGACAGAGTCCCCGAGGAAACTTCTAGACTGGGGTTCTGACTCAAACCTGGGTTTCCAGCTCTTAAGCCGGTCCCTTCCCTATTGCACCATGTTGGCCCTCATCCCTGCTGATAATCATTAACAAAATAAACGAAGGTAAATAAGGCCCTTCCCCACCCTTCTTGGCCTTCTTGACATGTTCAGAAGCTCTACAATCTTACGCCCTTTGGGCACGTGCTAGGTAGACCCGTTGAACCTCCCTATAGCTTAGAGCCACCAAGGTCTAAATCCAGCCATTATGGGAAAGGCCACGTTGGACGTAGCTGTCTCCCCAGCACAGTGTTTCTGAACCTTAGCAACTTTAAGACAGGTGGACTTCAACTCCCAGAATTCCCCAGCCAGCTGAGCCATCTTAGTCCACCCATCTTAAAATTGCTGAGATATTCAGAAAAATTGCCTAGGAGGTAGTCCATGTGCCTGCACCCATCTCCAGCATCCAGTTGACCTTCATCCAACCTTCCCCCTCTACAGAGCTGGTGGACTGTGACCTTATAGACAAAGCCTGTGGAGGCGGCCTGCCTTCCAACGCCTACGAGGCTATTGAGAATCTGGGTAAGTCTCTTGGGTCCTTGGTGCTCTCTGAGCTTGGTTGCTTTCTTGCAGATGTTTCATTGCCCAACTGGGTATCATCAGTGCTGGAAGGGAGTGGGATTTTAGGAGAAGAGGAGGAGGAGGAGGGCTGTGGGGTCCTTGGTGCTCTCTGAGCTTGGTTGCTTTCTTGCAGACGTTTCACTAACTATGTAACATCATCAGTGCTGGAAGGGAAGGGGTTTGAGGAGTAGAACAAGAGTAGGAGGAAGAGGCTAAATTGGTCTTTGCTTCAGCCTGAACTCTGGACTTTTTAAGCAGAAAACAAGTCCATGCTTTCTGTGCAACTGAGAGCAACTCAGTGAAACAAATTGTTCCTTTGTGTGGTGTTTTGCTGAGCGAGCAGTCCTGGACCGGTGATTTTGAGGCCATCAACTTGTGATGCTTCTGCTGCACAGTTTTTTCGAGCGAAAAATCTGCTTTGTCTTTTTGGGTATCATGTGGGGTTAAAAGCTGGTGGGTTTTAAAAGAACAAAGAGGGGGGTAAGGATAAGTACAGGTGGTTCTCATTTTACAAGCACAGTTGAGCCCAAAATTTGTGGTGTTGAGACATCTGTTAAGTGAGTTTTGCCCCATTTTACGACTTTTCTTGCCATAGTTGTTAAGTGAATCACTGCAGTTGATACGTTGTTAAGTGAATCTGTATTTCCCCATTGATTTTGCTTGTCAGAAGGTCGCAAGAGGGGATCACGTCACCCCGGGAGACACTGACTGCAACTGTCATAAGTACATGCCAGTTGCCAAGCATCTGCATTTTAATCAAGTGACCTGCATCATGTGAGGAGGCTGCAATAGTCATAAGGGTGAAAAACACTCATAAGTCACTTCTTTCAGTACTGTTGTGACTTTGAATGGTCGCTTAATGAACTGTTGTAAGTCGAGGACTACCTGTATTCTAGTGCATTGCATTTTTTCTTCTCCTGAGAGTTAAAAATAAGAATTGCACGACAACCTTTGGAAGCTGGATCCAAGACCTGAGGTTATTCAAATGTTTGGGACTTGGTTTTCCTAATGATAACGGAAGAGTTTTCCCTCTGTTTTCAACATGGCTCTAAAGCAGGGGTCTCCAACCTTGGCCAACTTTACGACTTGTGGACTTCCACTCCCAGAATTCCTCAGCCAGCATGCGCTGGCTGAGGAATTCTAGAATTCCTCAGCCAGAATTATAGGGACTTCAACTCCCAGAATTCCTCAGTCAGAATTATAGGGACTTCAACTCCCAGAATGCCTCAGCCAGAATTATAGGGAGTTCAACTCCCAGAATTCCTCAGCCAGAATCTTCCACTCCCAGAGTTCCTCAGCCAGCATGCGCTGGCTGAGGAATTCTGGGAGTGGAAGTCCACAAGTCGTAAAGTTGGCCAAGGTTGGAGACCCCTGCTGGAGAGGCTCCAACTGGAGCCTCTCTTTCCCCTCTGATTTTCCCAAGTTCCTTCTGGAACCTTCCTTGATGAGGTTTCTGCTTGCATTTCTCCAGGGGGCTTGGAGACCGAGGGGGATTACAGCTACCAAGGTTTCGAACAAAACTGTGGCTTCTCCAAGGAGAAAGTGGCCGTTTACATCAACAGCAGCGTGGCCATCGCCCAGGACGAGAACGGTGCGTTCTTTCTCTTTTGCTTAGTTAGCTTTTAGGAAAGAAGTTGTTTGCAAAGTAAAAACAGTACAATATTTTTTTTTTAAAAAGAAAGGAAAGGAAAAGAAAAATGATAAATAAACAGAACAGAAATGAAAAGACAAAAGGAAAAAGGAAAGAAAAAGAAGGAAGAAAGGGAGAAAGGAAGGAAAGGGGAAAGGAAAAAGAAGGGAAGGAAAAGGTGAAGGGAAGGAAATAAAAAAAGGAAGGGAAGGAAAGGAAAAAGGGAAGGAAAGGAAAATAGAAGGAAGGGGGGAAGGGAAAGGAAAGGCTTAACTTATGATTACAATAACTTACAATTATAATTCCATTACAATTTTGGTCGTAAGTCGAGGACTACCTGTATAAGTTGATGTAGTAACCCCTGCAGTGCACGTATATTATTATTATTATTATTATTATTATTATTATTATTATTATTATTATTATTATTATTATTATTATTATTTAAATTTGTATGCCGCCCAACTCCCAAGGGACTCTTTAGGGTATTACTTTGTACAATTACTGTTCAATACCCTCAAACATAATTCATTTTAAAATATATTATGCATTTAAATCTGTATGCCGCCCAACTCCCAAGGGACAAGTATATCCACACTTGTAAGGAGTTTTCACTTGAAATGAATGATGCGTGAGAGATTTTCTGTTTTGGGGGGAAGGGTGGGACCTCAGGCAGCCCCTCCCTCTTACCTGTGCTCCTTTCTCCTTGGACAGAGATTGCGGCTTGGCTGGCCAAGAACGGTCCCATATCCATTGCTCTGAACGCCTTTGCTATGCAGGTGAGAGACAATCAATCAATCAATCAGAATAGAGCTGGAAGGGACCTTGGAGGTCTTCTAGTCCAACCCCCTGCTCAAGCAGGAGATCCTGTACCATTTCAGACTAGTGACTGTCCAGTCTCTTCTTCAAAACCTCCAGTGATGGAGCGCCCATGATTTCTGAATGCAAGCTATTTCACTGTTTAATTGTTCTCACTGTCAGGAAATTCCTCCTTAGTTCCAGGTTGCTTCTCTCCTTGATTCGTTTCCATCCATTGTCTTGCCTTCTGGTGCTTTGTAAAATAAGTTGACCCCCTCTTCTTTGTGGCAGCCCCTCAAATACTGGAATACTGCTATCATGTCTCCCCTGTCCTTCTTTTCTCCAGACTAGCCAAACGCAAACCATCCAACTTTTCTTCATATGTTTTAGTCTCCAGGCCTTTAATAATCTTAGTTGCTCTTCTCTGCACTTTTTCCAAAGTCTCAACATCTTTTTTGTAATGATGTGACCAAACCTGGATGCAGTATTCCAGATGTGGCCTTTACTAAGGTTTTATAAAGCGGTACTAATACTTCACGTGATTTTGATTCTGTGGCTCTGTTTATGCAACCAAGGATTGTATTAGCTTTTTTGGCTGCTGCTGCACACGGCTGGCTTATTTTTAAGTGATTGTCCACTAGGACTCCCAGTAAACCAATAAACAGTTATTGGTTTTGAGCCAGGTCTCACCTAATCTGTACTTGTACCTTTGGTTTTTCCTGCTTAAGTGTAAAACCTTGCTTTTCTCCCCATTCAATGATTTCATTTTGTTGCATAGGGCCCATTGTTCAAGTCTTTTTTGGATCCTGAGCTTGTCCTCGGCACCAAAAGATGCTGAGACCCTAGAAAGTCTGCAGAGAAAATGGTTAGATGATTAGGGGACTGGAGGCTAAAACATATGAAGAAAAGTTGCAGGAAATGAATATGTCTAGTCTAAGAAAGAGAAGGATTAGGGATGAGCTCATAGCTGTGTTCCAATATTTGAGGGGCTGCCACAAGAAGAAGGGGTCCACCTATTCACCAAAGCACCAGAGGCCAGGACAAGAAATAATAGGTAGAAGTATTTTTTTAAAGAGAGATCCAACCTAGAACTAAGGAGAAATTTCCTAACAATGAGAACAATTAACCAGTGGAACGGCTTGACTCCGGAAGTTGTGGGTGCTCCATCTTTGGAGATTTTAAAGAAGAGACTGGACAGCCACTTGTCTGGAATGGTGGGTAAAGGTGTCCAACCTTAGGAACTTTAAGACTTGTGGACTTCAACTCCCAGAATTCCCTTGCTGGCTGGGGAATTCTGGGAGTTGAAGTCCACAAGTCTTAAAGTTCCAAGGTTGGACACCTGTAGCATAGGGTCTCCTCCTTGAGCAGGGGATTGGAGTAGAAGACCTCCAAGGTCCCTTCCAACTCTGTATTCTGGGGTCTTGCTTGCCATAATTACATTTTAATTTGCTTTTTTCTTCTTTCTCTCTCTCTCTCTCTCTCTCCAGTTCTACCGCAGAGGCGTTTCCCACCCCTTCTTCGTGCTCTGTAATCCCTGGATGATCGACCACGCCGTCCTTTTGGTGGGCTACGGCACACGTGAGTGGATGTTCTGTGTTGAGAAAATCCTGTGGGCCGTCTGTGTGCGCGTGTCTTGATTTCTGCTTCTTTATTCTGGATTTTTCTTTCTGAACTTTTTTTTTTTTTTTTTTACTCCTTTGTGCTTTTTACACACTTTCCTGGGATGGCAAGAACTGGGCCATCACTTTGGAAATGATGCTTCGGAGGGGCTGCCCAAGTTCGTTTGGAGCTGGTAGACTTGAACGAAAGACACCACGCGTTGCATTCCAGGGTGGAAAAACAAAAACAGCCCTTCCTCTCCTTCCCCCGGCAGATGGAACCCCAGAATAGATTAAAATGTTTATTTTGAAACATGTGAGTTTATTTTTGGAGCATGAACGCTCCTGAACATCTGATTCCTTTCACACTATCACTTTGGACACTGCATTCAATACGGAGGAGACCATTTTCACCCTGAATGTATTTCAGCTGTCTGCAAAACACAGTAGGAAATCTGTCCATCAGAACTAAAATCCAAGATCTCTTTTGCAGTAGGATCTCTTTGATTCAGTGTTTCACAATCTTGGCAACTTTAAGATGGCTGGACTTCGACTCCCAGAATTCCCCAGCCAGCATGCTTTAAGAGGGGTGGACTTCAACTCCCAGAACTCCCCAGCCAGCATCCTTTGAGATGGGTGGACTTCAACTCCCAGAATTCCCCAGCCAGCATGCCTTAAGGTGGCTGGTTTTTAACTTCCAGAATTCACCCACCAGCATGCTTTAAGAGGGGTGGACTTCAACTCCCAGAACTCCCCAGCCAGCCATGTTTTAAGATGGCTGACTTCAACTCCCAGAATTCCCCAGCCAGCCGTGCTTCCTGGGGAATTTGAGAGTTGAAGTCCACCCCTCTTAAAGTTGCCATGGTTGAGAAACGCTGTCTAGTCCAACATATTGAATTGTGGATGGGATTTCTGCTTCTCACAACTCCATTTGGCTCAGCTGGGGATAATGGGAGTTGTGATCAGCCTTTCCCATGAGCCTGCTCTACTTTCTTCTCCGAGTCGGTCCCTGGAAGTGAGTAGCACGCAGAGCCATTTCTTGACGGTTGTGTCTTCTTCCCACAGGTGGCCGAATTCCCTTCTGGGCGATCAAGAACAGCTGGGGCGGAGACTGGGGAGAGAAGGTATGCCTGGGGACCCCTCCCCCACCCTTATCAGTGGGGAGAAGGGTGGGAGGAGGGAGTCCTCCAATGGGACTCTGCTATTACAGGTAGCCCTCAACTTACAACCATTTGTTTAGTGACTGTTCAAAGTTACAACGGCACTGAAAAAAGTGACTTATGACCGTTTTTCACATGACCACTGCAGCATCCCTGGTCAGAATTCAGAGGCTTGGCAACTGGCATGTACTTATGACAGTTGCAGTGTCCCGGGGGTCACGTGATCCCCTTTTGCGACCTTCTGGCAGGCAAAGTCAGCGGGGAAGCCAGATTCACTTAACCAAACATGTTACTAACTTAACAACTGCAACGCTTCACTTAACCTCTGTGGCAAGAAAGGTCGTAAAGTGGGACAAAACCTCACTCGACAACTGGTTTGCTTAGCAGTTGGAAAGGTAGGGCTCAGCTGTGGCCGTAAGTCGAGGACTACCTGTGGGCCACTCCTCCTTCCGAGCTTTGAACCGCTTGTCTCCTCTCTCCTACAGGGCTACTACTACTTGTACCGTGGGAGCCACGCCTGTGGCATGAACACCATGTGCAGCTCCGCGGTGGTAAACTAGCCAGCTTTGTCCTCTCTCAGTCGCCTCTTCAGTGCTGGTAACGGTATCCGGGCAGCGTCTGCCGTGGAGTCCCACCAGGTCCGGCAGAGCCTGGCACGCGTCCCCCGTGGGAAGCTGCAGCCCAGAGAAGTGGAGCTGATGCCACAGGATAGAACCTTCCTCCCACTAGGATCTTCTCCTGCGTACCTCTCGGGTGGGGGTGGCGGGTGGAATACGCATCGCCCCTCTCCGTGAATCAATCCTTCACTACTTCTGTCTCTTCCACCAAGGGATTTTTCAATTATTTTCCTCCTTGTGGGCTGCAGACCTGCAAGATCCCAAGTTTGCTTTGTTTTAACTTTGATTAATGTGTGTGTGTGTGTGTGTGTGTGTGCAAACCCAGCAGGCGATTATGATTCTGTGATTTGTTTGAGCAATACAGAATTGAAAATGCAGCTAGTCCTCGACTTACGACCACAATTGGGAACTGAGTTTTCGTTGCTAAGCGAGACAAATGTTAAGCAAGTCATGCCTGATTTTACTACCTTTTTGCCCAGGGCTGTTTAAGCAAAACACTGTAGTTGTTAAATGAATCACGTGGTCATTAAGTGAATCCAGCTTTCCCCCTTTAACTTTGCTTGTTGGAGGCTGGCTGGGAAGGTCGCAGATGGCGATCATAGGACCCCGAATTGCTGCAACCGTTGTGAAAACATGCCGGGTGCCAAGGACCCAAATTTTGATCACATGACTCTGGGGATGCTGCAGCGTGAATAAGACACTTTTTTCCGTGCTTTTAGTGGTTGCCACACAAATGGTCATAAGTCGAGGGCTACCCACAGCTAAATTTAAGAGTTCCTGCGAGGCGAGATGGGTGTCAAACAAATCTATTAAATAAATACATAAAAATAGTATATATCAGTGCAACCTTTTGGAACTCTGAGCCCATCCTTGGAGCTCCAACCTCAACAATTATTTTTCATTAATTGAAGTTTTCAGATGACAGCTCCTGCTTCCGTGCAGGAAGGTGACTTAATAAGTTATGGAGGACAGAGTAAATTATATTCTCATTTAATTACAGCGGAGAATCCCGATTGAGAACTTCTGCCAGAAGTATAGAGGTGTCTGTAGTGTGCTAGTTGAAGGTGTGGTCTGACTTCTTGTAACTTAACTTTAAAAAAAAAATCTGTATTCGAGGGATGTTCCGAGAAATTCCTCTTCCTTGCGAAGAGCCCCTTTTAGGAGCTCTGTCAGTAGGTCAACATCAGTATTCTTTTCTTTGATTTGAGACCCAATAAAATGCACTTGTAACAAAAATATCTTTTTCTTAAGAATCAAAACACTGGCCTCCTTTTTCCCCTCCAACCCTTTCTGGGCCCTCTTACCTTCTTCTCCCTTTAGGGTTAGCTGCAATCATAAATGGGATCGTTTCCTGAGCCTGAAGAGCTACCAGGTATAGTTTACATTTAGGCAAGAAAAACAAAATGCACAGGTACAGTATGTGTGGTACCTTGCTCAATAGTAGTAACTGTGAGAGGGACCTTGGAGTCCTAGTGGACAACCATTTAAATATGAGCCAGCAGTGTGCAGCAGCTGCCAAAAAAAGCCAACACAGTTCTAGGCTGCATCAACAGAGGGATAGAATCAAGATCACGTGAAGTGTTAATACCACTTTATAATGCCTTGGTAAGACCACACTTGGAATACTGCATCCAGTTTTGGTCGCCACTCTATAAAAAAAGATGTTGAGTCTCTAGAAAGAGTGCAGAGAAGAGCAACAAAGATGGGACTGGAGGCTAAAACACGAAGAACGGTTGCAGAAACGGCATGGCTAGTCTGATGAAAAGAAGGACTAGGGGAGACATGATAGCAGTGTTCCAATATCTCAGGGACTTCCACAAAGAAGAGGGAGTCAAGCTATTCTCCAAAGCACCTGAGGGCAGGACAAGAAGCAATGGGTGGAAACTAATCAAGGAGAGAAGCAACTTAGAACTAAGGAGAAATTTCCTGACAGAACAATTAATCAGTGGAACAACTTGCCTCCAGAAGTTGTAAATGCTCCAACACTAGAAGTTTTTAAGAAGAGGTTGAATAACCATTTGTCTGAAATGATATAGGGTTTCCTGTCTGAGCAGGAGGTTGGACTAGAAGACCTCCCAGGTCCCTTCCAACTCTGTTATTCTATAATTCTATATGGGTTTGCAAGGTGCCTGGGGTTGTGTTGGGGTGTTCCCTGAGCTGTCCTTGCAGGACATGGAGAAGAAGAGATTTGGGGAGCTGCAAAAGGTCCCCAAGTTCATATTTTTAGTCCTGGTATCCCAGGCTGTCAACCTGCTCCAGAAAATAATTTTGGCAGTATTGCCATTTAAAGTAATCTAAAATTGGTCGAGCTCAACTCACTGTTGTGTTTCACTGTTCACAGCAATAGAAATTTGGAGGGAGGTTCAAAAGACTTGGGGGGGATCCTTCCTCTTGGGGGGTTGGATCCTCTCTGACCAGTACTGGGCATCACAGTCTCTGCAGCAAATCTTTGCAAAATATGGCACGTGCACAAAACACACACACAAACATACTGGTTGGATTTGCAAGCTTGAAAACGTAGATGGGGAATATGGTTGCAGAAGTGAATTGGGCAATGGATGTTTCTTTTCTTCTGGTCTCTGCAGGATTTCCCCCCAAAACAGAGCCTGTTTCTAGCTGTTTCTTAGTGGGATCTCCAAGCACCATTAAGTCTGGCTTAAGTGAGACTCCAGCGTTTGCACGTAGAGTAACCAACACAGTGGCAACTGGGAAACATGTATGCACTGAACCACCCCAGAAGGGCTGTGACGGTGGAATCTTGATTCAACCACTGTTACTATAATTTGGTTTGCACGATCTAGATCCAGAGGGTTGTCTTGGCTTTTAATTTTGGCTTCTTTGTTGAACCAAGCAAAATATCACAGATGAAAGGAAGAAAAGATGGAGAACAAAAATGAAAACCTTTTATGATCTTAAGAAGAGATACCTTTTAAACATCCATAAATTATGGGATTCTTTAAAACTCAGAACAATGCTCCACATTTTGAAATACCATTAAAGCAAATAAATGTATTAGTTATTTGACTCAGCCTTCCATCCTTCCGAGGTGGGTAAAATGAGGACCCAGATTTTTGGGGGTAATATGCTGACTCTGTAAACAGCTTAGAGCAGCGGTTCTCAACCTGTGGGTCGCGACCCCTTTGGGGGTCGAACGACCATTTCACAGGGGTCGCCGCGCGCGTTAGCCCGCCATCTTGGTGCCACCGTCACTGCAGGGGTAAAATGCTCCCGGTTCGGCCGTGCCTGCGGGTCGCCGGATAGCCGGTAGCGACACAAGCGGGAGACTTCGCCCACCCGCCCGGACGCCGCCATTTGGGTTCTTTTACCCTCTGCGCATGCGCAGAACGCTTTGCGCATGTGCAGAGGGTAAAAGAACCCAAATGGCGGCGTCTGGGCGAAGTCTCCCGCTTCTGACGCTTTCAGCTGTCCGGCGACCCGCAGGCAAGCCCGAACTGGGAGCATTTCGCCCCTGGTGCCACGCCCCCTTTGTCACCTCATCCTGCGTGGGGAGGGGGTCATGGTGGCAGGGGGGGTCACGGGGGGTCGCGGCATTAGAAAGGTTGAGAACCACTGGCTTAGAGGGCTGTAACAAGGCAATGTAAAGCGGGATAGAAATCTAAGTGCTATTGCTATATGATGCAAGCATAATGTACATCCAAATCAAGTGACAGGTGATACCAGTATCAGCTCTTGTGTTGGGCAAGTAACCAGGAACAGGAGTTGAGTTCAAAGCACTAAAAGTTTATTACATGCAACCTATACATAAGAATCTGATCTACTAATGGTGAAGCCAATTGTTGCTAGATAAGGATCAATGAAATTAGTGGTTTATAGTTTAAAGCAGTGTTTCTCAGCCTTAAGAGTGTAGACTTTAATTCCAGAGCTGGCTGGGGAATTCTGGGAATTGAAGTCCACCCATCTTAAAGCATGCTGGCTGGGGAATTCTGGGAATTGAAGTCCACCCATCTTAAAGCATGCTGGCTGGGGAATTCTGGGAGTTGAAGTCCTCCCATCTTAAAGCATGCTGGCTGGGGAATTCTGGGAGTTGAAGTCCTCCCATCTTAAAGCATTCTGGCTGGGGAATTCTGGGAGTTGAAGTCCTCCCATCTTAAAGCATGCTGGCTGGGGAATTCTGGGGGGTGGAAGTCCACCCCTCTTAAAATGGCCCGGAAACACTGCCTCCGAGGCTGGCCAGCCACCTCAGAAAGGACCGCTCCGTAACTACCAACTCCCCTCCCACCCAGACCCCCAGCGAGACTTATTGGCAACCAGCTGAGTCTCCCTGGCGTCCTCCACCCGAGGCGGAACGACTCGCTCTGAAGCCCTGCGGCCCGGCAGGACCGATTAAGGCGCTGTACCCGGAAGTAGGTCCCTCAGAACCGGAAGCCGGAAGTCACGCTTCTCTCGTTTCGTAGGAGACGCCAGGCGGTAGTCCCTAAGCAGGTATCGTGGGCCGAGCCGGTCTGGGGCGCTCTGGGAGGGCGTATATTTCGGGTGGGCGTCCGCCCGCCCGCCCGCCCGCCAGGCTGTTGGCCGCCCG
>QLTV01000206.1:377254-395374 GCA_003457575.1 Thermophis baileyi
CGGTGTATCCAACCTGGGCAACTCTGGACTTCAACTCCCCCCATCTTAAAGCATGCTGGCTGGGGAATTCTGGGCGTTGAAGTCCGCCCATCTTAAAGCAGGCTGGCTGGGGGATTCTGGGAGTTGAAGTCCACCCATCTTAAAGCATGCTGGCTGGGGGATTCTGGGAGTTGAAGTCCTCCCATCTTAAAGCATTCTGGCTGGGGAATTCTGGGAGTTGAAGTCCTCCCATCTTAAAGCATGCTGGCTGGGGAATTCTGGGGGTTGGAAGTCCACCCCTCTTAAAATGGCCCGGAAACACTGCCTCCGAGGCTGGCCAGCCACCTCAGAAAGGACCGCTCCGTAACTACCAACTCCCCTCCCACCCAGACCCCCAGCGAGACTTATTGGCAACCAGCTGAGTCTCCCTGGCGTCCTCCACCCGAGGCGGAACGACTCGCTCTGAAGCCCTGCGGCCCGGCAGGACCGATTAAGGCGCTGTACCCGGAAGTAGGTCCCTCAGAACCGGAAGCCGGAAGTCACGCTTCTCTCGTTTCGTAGGAGACGCCAGGCGGTAGTCCCTAAGCAGGTATCGTGGGCCGAGCCGGTCTGGGGCGCTCTGGGAGGGCGTATATTTCGGGTGGGCGTCCGCCCGCCCGCCCGCCCGCCAGGCTGTTGGCCGCCCGTGTGCCGGTTTGGAAGCCGGGGAAGCCCAGGGCGGGCTCGGGATAAGGGAAAGGGGTCTTCCGCTGTGCCTGCGGGACTCGCTGCTACTTGATGCGGCCTGTTTGGAGTCGGGATGGTCGGATTGTTAGGAGAGTTCGGGTCCCCAAGACCGTGAGGAAGGGGAGCTTGCCCTCTTCACGTGTCCTTGTCCTTTGTTGTCGTTATTCCTCGTTAACAAATTCCAACCAATCGTTAATAAATTCTAATACTAACTTAATGGTTAATTTGTTATTTGCTAATTAGTTATTAATTTGTTAACCCATGTAGTGTGGCTGTAGTATTATTAACTTTCTTATCTTTCTTACTCCTTTTATTGGTGGTGGTGGCGGTATTATTATTATTATTATTATCATCATCATCATCATCATCATCATTTTGCTTTCCATGTGCTTTTCTAGCTGAGACAAATTCCTTGTGTGTCTAATCCCACTTGGCCAAATAAAATATTCAATTCAGCCATTTGTTAATCCATTCTTTGTTGTTGTATTCCTGTACTCTCAGGTTATGCAAAACTGGTACAAAAATGTGAAAAAATGTCATTAACAGCAATGACTCAATGGGGATTTTTTTAAAAAATAATGGTTAAGGGGAATAACATCTCTTAATGACAAGGCTTTTAAAAATCGAATAATTTCCTCTTCATCCCCATCCCCATCCCCCAGCTCCTTCAGAAGTGTGAATGAACCAAGGAGTGAAATTAGCACTGGATCCACACTCCTTCATCTGCAACGACATTGGCTGGTCCTGGAAACAGGTCTGTCTCTTGAATCTCCAAACTGAAGCAATGTCTACAGGTAGTCCTCGACTTACAACCGTAACTGAGCTCCAAATTTTGTTGCTAAGCGAAACAGCTGTTAAGATAATTTTGCCCCATTTTACGACCTTTCTTGCCACCGTTGTTAAGTGAATCACTGCCGTGGTTAAGTTAGTCACACGGTTGTTAAGTGAATCTGGCTTCCCCATTGACTTTGCTTGTCAGAAGGTCACAAAAGGAGATCACGTGACCCTGGGACACTGCAACCGTCATAAATATGAGTCAGTGGTCAAGTGTTGGAATTTTGATCATGTGGCCATCGAGATGCTGCAACAGTCATAAGTGTGGGAAATGGTCCTAAGTCACTTTTTTCACTGCCGTTGTAACTTTGAAGATCACTAAGTGAACTGTTGTATGTCAAGGACCACCTGTATTTGTTTATTTTTTAATGTTTTTATGTATAGCCTTGAATAAATCTTTGCTGCAACTTAACATAAGGTCATGATCCTTCGCACCTGACAAATAGAGGGTAGAGCCCCTTACCTCAGAAAAACAACTGAAAATATTCAGTGGAGCCTGAGGAGCAGCTCTAAAAGTTGACACCAACTTACATATGTTTTTTAAAAAATGGAGGAAACCATATTAACTGCCTTTTATACACAGATACACAGAATAACAGAGTTTGAAGGGACCTTGTAGGTCATCTAGTCCAAGCCCCCACCCGAGCAGGAGACCCTACACCCTTTCTGACAGATGGCAGTCCAGTCTCTTCTTGGAAGCCTCCAGGGATGAAGCTCCCACAACTTCCAAAGGCAACTTCTGTTCCATTGGTTGATTGCTCTCACTGTCAGAAAGTTCCTCCTTATTTCCGGGTTGAATCTCTCCTTGATCAGTTTCCATCCATTGTTCCTTGTCTGGCCTTCAGGGGCTTTGGAGAATAGCTTGACCCCCTTCCTCTGTGGCAGCCCCTCAAATATTGGAAGGCCGCAATCCTGTCTCCCCTGGTCCTTCTCTTCACTAGACTAGCCATGCCCAGTTCTTGTAACCGCTCTTCGTATGTATTGTGGTTTTAGTTTAATTAAAGCATTTTGAATTTTTTGCCCTGGCCTTGCCCAGTGGGGCAAGTGAGCTGTCTGCAGGTCAAGTGTCCAAAGGCGTTTGCTTTCTCCCTTTTGAAAGTCAATTCTTAATGGCTTTTTTGCAGCCTTCAACATTGTGGACGCATCCTGGAAGCAATTCATCTCAGCACAGAAACTCTTTACGGTGGCTAACAGAACAGCATGTCCCAGGTGACCAAACGCAAACACGTGGTCAAAGAAGTGCTAGAGGAATATGTGGTTCCTTCAGAGAGGCAGCAAATTGTCCGGGTAAGACTGGTTAACCTAACCTAGTTAGCCTGAATCTCTAAAAGCTTTATGTAGACACCCAGTGGTGTCAAACTCAAAGCCCGGGGGCTGGATCTGGCCCGCGGGGTGGTTAGATCTGGCCCGCAGGGCCGCCCTGGAAACGGCGAAGGACCGGCCCGCGGTGCCTCTGCCAGCAAAAATAGAGCTTGGGAGGGCCGCGGGCAGCCCACCCGAGCTCCGCTTTCACTGGCAGAAGGTTGCAGGAGGCTGTCGCAGCAGAAAACGGAGCTTGGGAGCTTGTTTTCGCTGGCAGAGCGCTCGGGCCTCCACAGGCGCCCTCGACACAAGTGACATTGAACTGGCCATGCCCACCCTGCCCCCCCCCCCCACACACATACACACCGGCCGCCCAAGGTGAAACACAACCCTGATGCGGCCCTCAATGAAATCAAGTTTGACACCCCGGTCTAGAGGCTGCATAAGAGCCCATTAGATTTTCCCGCGGCCTCTAAAAATTTTGTGAGAATTGGGTGTGCTTTCAAGAATAGTTGCTGTCTGGTGGTGGTGAATGTCAGTGTGTCGCCCGACATTGTGGCATGTCATTTTTGACAGGTGTCATAGATTCGCTCTCGGTGGTCCAGCTGGGCCTCAGTGTGCCAGGCGAACAGCCACAAACCAGTCCGAGTTCTTACTGGCAAGTTTGCTCTTGTCCCTCCAGGTGCTCGGGACACCAGGAAACAACCTCCATGAAGTGGAGACCCCCGAGGGGACGCGGTTCCTGGTCAGCATGCCCCCCAAGTTCCGTAAGAACATCTGGATCAAGAGAGGTGAGTGGCTGGGGGCCCTTGCATTTGCAGGAGGGAAACTGGTTCCCCTCTTCCCCCTGTCACAGCTGTCTGTTCTCCCTCCCTCCCTCCCTCCCTCCAGGAGATTTCTTACTGGTTGATCCCATTGAAGAAGGGGAGAAAGTAAAAGCAGAAATCAGTTTTATCCTTTACAAGGACCACGTTCAGTACCTTAAGAAGGAAGGATATTGGTGAGTAGCTATGTTTTGTAAGACTCCCAGAGTTGCCTTATGGAGGAGATGGGCATCCAATCAATTTAATAAAGAAATAAAAATAAAGAAATGAGAGAGAGAGCGAGAGCGGTATTGTTCAGGTACTTAGGAAAGAAAGACCCTTGACTCCATCTGGCTGAAGTGATAGGTTCTTTTACTAAGGCTAATTGGTTACAGTGAAAGAATGGCTAGATCTGAATATTCCCGTACAAAAGGTTATACTTTCCCCCCGTTCCCTGGCCCTCCCCCCCCTTCCCATTCTCATCTCTGCTCTCTACATTCCATTACTCCCTCCCCCCCCCTTGCATCTTATGACGGGATGCCCGCAAAGCGGAGAAGCTGAAGGTGGCAGATCTGATTTCCCTCTTCTGGAGGGAAAGGAGAGGAAATAGTTAATGTGCCCATTTTCCTTATAGCATCTTTGTTTTAGTGGAAGGATCTGTTGTCTTAATAATTTTATCAAAGGAACAGAACAGAAAGCGTTGGAAGGGACCTTGGAGGTCTTCCAGTCCAACCCTCTGCTAAGCAGGAAACCTTAAATAAAAAGAATATAAAAGATCTTCACTGCAGCTTCTCGGTTTGGGCCATGGAAATTCTGAAGGGTGAAATAATTTTTACAAACCGTCCTACCACATTAATGTTGACACTTTATTTTTATTTTTCCCCCCCTGCAGGCCTGATGCTTTCTTAGGAGACGTAAAAGGAACTCCAAGCAATACTAAAGAAAGGTAAAGGTGAACAAGATGGGGATAAGAGCTAGTTCGGGGTAGTGGTTAAGATGGTGGTCTAAACACTAGGAGACGGTGCGTTCTAGTCCCACCTTGGCCATGAAAGCTGGCTAGGTGACTTTGGGCCAATCACTGGCAGACAATGAGTTCTAGTCCTGCCTAAGGCATGAAAGCCGGCTGGGTGACTTTGGGCCAATCACCAGGAGACGGTGAGTTCTAGTCCTGCCTATGGCATGGTGAGTTCTAGTCCCGGCTTAGCCATGAAAGCTGGCTAGGTGACTTTGGGCCAATCACTGGCAGACGTTGCGTTCTAGTCCCATCTTAGCCATGAAAGCTGGCTAGGTGACTTTGGGCCAATCACCGGGAGGCAGTAAGTTCTAATCCCACTTTAGGCATGAAAGCCAGCTAGGTAACTTTAGTCCAGTCTCTTTCTGAGCCCAACCCACCTCACAGGGTTGTTGTTATGTGGAAAATAGGAGGAGGAAGGATTGTATATTCATTGCTTCGTGTTGCTTATCAAGTAATAAAGGCAGGATAAAAATTCCAATAAATAAATAAAATGGGAGACCTGGACACGTGGGAATGGCACTTGTCCAGAAGGGAAGAAATTGCTGAAAATTATCAATATTTTATGTTAAGATTTTGAAAAAAAAAAATCACTTCAGGATTCAGGAGGTGGCCTTGGTATTTAGAACAATGAAGCAATAACAGACATTTTATTTCAAGTGCTGATGCTCAGTTGTTTAGAAACCCTAAACCTCCATTGGTGGATTTCTGATTAGTATGATCTTAAGCTTAATAATAATAATAATAATAATCATCATCATCATCATCATCATCTAAAGTAGTTTTACAGTTCTGCCAGTTCTCTTTATCCTCCACTGCCTAAGCTGTGGGGGAAATTTGGCAGAAAGTTGCCTATTTTAAGTAGCTTTTGCTCTTAAAGTTATTAAACCTGAAAAACAATACACTAGCCTGCTAAAATTATTATTAATATCGCCTGCTTTAAGATCGGACATTTAAAATCTTTCGCCTGAATTCTAATCGGATGCCATTTAGCTCACTTAAAAGTGTGATAGAAATAATTGAGATGGAATGTTTGAAGGTTTTTTTTTCCCCTCCCCCCAAAAAACCTAGAGAGGGGGTACAAAGCACCCCTCAGTCTTCTGGAGAAGAGGATTCTGAAGATGACGATGCTGACCTGTTTGTGAACACAAACCGAATAACTTACGACTTTATAGAGAGCGAGGAGAGCAGCGACTCGGAGGAAGAAGAAAAATAACCACCCGGTTTATGGAGCAGAGCAAAGCCAGCCTGAAATCCGGGTCTAGCCGGAAGGAACGTGGCTTGGGGTCTCAGCCAAAGTGAGCATGGACTAGATGGTGTCCCTTTAGGGCAGGGGTGTCTAAACATGGCAACTTTAAGACTTGTGGACTTCAACTCCCAGAATTCCCTAGCCAGCATGGCTGGCTGAGGAATTCTGGGAGTTGGAAGTCCACAAGTCTTAAAGTTGCCATGTTTAGAGACCCCTGCTTTAGGGGATCAGGAGCCCCAACTCAGCCTCCCAAAGGACTACCAGAGACCTTCTGGTGAGATGACATTATCATCAGAAGGGGCGTAGTTGAAATTCTCTGGTTCTTTTTTTTTTTTTTTCATTCTTCTTCTCAGGGTCTTTGAGAATGGGTTGCTCCAATTCCCACAGTTAAAAAGTGCTGCCCAACCGCCCCCCCCCCCCCCCCAATTTTTGACTCTTGGGGCCAATTTTGGGCCGTAGTTTTCCTGTTTGGGGTTTGAAGGCTTCGATTTTTAAGTGCTGGAGGTGGCCGTGTGACCGTTCCAACAACCTGTTGCAGATTAAGGAGAGGAAGCTTGTTCTTTCTTGAGTGCATTGGCTTCTCTCTACTGGGTATCTTGCCTGTACTCTTTAATTCTCTCCATTTCTCTTGCCTTTATTTAATAAAAGCGTACTCCAAATGCAGCGAGCAAGTAAATCTGTGACTTTATTCCGCCGTCTTGTGGGAACGGGCATGAAATCTCTCCAGTTTACAAAGAGGGAAATGCCCTTCATTAGTCCTGGGGTTAAGCAGCTTAATCTTGGCGGCGTTGAGCTGCATGAATACCCATTTTCTATTTTTAAAAAAATAAAAAAATCTCTGAATTGGAAATGAAAGGACAGGTAGTCCTCGACTTACGACCACAATAGCTCCCGCTGCCTTAAGAAAGTTGAAAACGTTCTTAAAGATCCATCTCATCCTGGGCACCCCTTTTTTTTTTTTTGAACTATTACCATCTGGCAGACGGTACAGGATAATAAAAACAAGGACAAATAGGCTGAAAAACAGCTGCTATCCCAGAGCAGTAACTATATTGAACTCTACTGTATAGTGCAATATTAATGCAATATCAGGTGTGTTCAATTCAATTGTGAAGGATGTGTGTTATTTTATTTTTTATGTATAATGTACACTGAAGATGGCATTTAATTTCGTTGTACGAGGTGCAATGACAATAAAGTAAACTAACGATCGAGCCCAAAATTTATGTTGCTAAGTGAGAAATTTGCCAAGTGTGTTTTGCCCCATTTTATGACTTTTCATGCCACGTTTGTTAAGTGAATTGTTGCAGTTCTTAAATTAGTAACACAGTTGTTGAGTCTGGTTTCCCCACTGACAATGTCAGAAAATCGCAAAATGACCCTGGGACACTAGAACCGTCATAAATGTGAGTCAGTTGCCAAGTAGCCCAATTTTGATCACGTGACCATGGGGATGCTGCAACGGTCATAAGTGTGAAAAATGGTCATTAAATCACTTTTTTCAGTGCCGTTGTAACTTTCAATGGTCACTAAATGAACTGTTGTAAGTCAAGGACTTCCAGTAAGTTCCTTGCCTTACAAGTAGTCCTCAACTTGAAACCATTCGTTTAATGACTGCTCGAAGTTACAACAGCACTGAAAAAAGTGACTTCTAACTGGACACACACACACCCCCAGTTACGTGATCAAAATTCAGGCGTCTGGCAGGCAGGTGTTTAATGATGGAGTCACGTGACCAGCATTCGCAACCTTCCCAGCCAGCTGCTGACCAGCAAAGTCAATGGAGAAAGCCGGATTTGCTTAACAACCACGATTCACTTAACAAAAAAAGTGATTTACAACTGGCAAAAAAAGGATGTAAATTCAGGTGCTTTGCTTAGCAACAGACATTCTGGCTTGCAATTGTGGTTAAATTGAGGATTACCTGTAGCTTGATCAACAGACACGAGGACCCAGCTATAAAAAGTTGCAAATGGCAGCAGTGATTTCACCCTTTTTCTCCAAGTATTTCTGAACAGTAGAATAATTTTCCTGACATTTCTAACCACTAGCATTCCTTATATTAGAATAGTTATAGCTCAGGGCTGAACTGTGGGCTCCTTGGTTCTCTCTGAGCTTGGTGGTTTTCCTGCAGAAGTTTCATTATCCATCCCTAGCACTGATGTCGTTACCTAATTGGGTAATGAAACGTCTGCAAGAAAACCACCAACCTCAGAGAGCACCGGGGACCCCTGTATATAAACCCATTTAATGTGGAGTGATGTGTCTTCGAAACACGATTGGTTGTGTTGGCATAATGCTAACTCCCAGTTATGTGAATCAGTTTATTCAATTAACCGAGTTTTCTGGTTTCACACAATAACACAAACCAGCCATGAAATTGGGTAACTCATCCCTCCAACCAAACAGTCACTGGAAACCAGGGTGAAGAAAAAGCTGCTTTAACCTCGTAGGAAAAGTCCATTCAATGTATTCTCTCCTGCACCCCAAAAACTTCAAAACTATTCCTCCGTTGAATGCAGAAAGAAAAGGCTTCAACAAAATGAGGTCTCGGCTATTTTTATTACAGCGATTTGGTTTCACACAGGGATACAAAAAGTTGCTTAAAAACTCAGCCCCACAACTATATACACAGGCAGCCGGTGAGCGCGGGCCCCGGTGAACAAGATTCCCACCAAGAGCAACGGATGGAGACGATCCTTGCGCATCCCGCAAGGAGAACGGCATCAAAGCGTTCCCACCAGCGACAGGAAGTTGGTGCTTCACTTCGTGATGGTGTTTCTGGAGAGAAAGAACACAATTAGTGAAAGACGCCCCGAAAGTCATCTCCACCCACCCAACTGGGAAAGATCTTTCGGTTGAGTTCTTCTCAGGATGTCCTAACCAGGAGCGTCCAACCTTTGCAATTTTTTAAGACTTGTGACTTCAACCCCATGCTGGCTGGGGAATTCTGGGAGTTGAAGTCCATAAATCTTAAAAAGTCGGTAGAGAGTCTCAGTCATCATCCAGGTCCTGGTTGTCCCAAAGGGGCTTCTTCAGGAGGCAACTGGACTTTCTTTGTTTTTTTCTTGGATGAGAAGTGAAACGTCTTCAAAGAAAAAACCAGAAAGTCCAGTTGCCTCCTGAAAAAGCCCCTTTGGGACAACCAGGACCTGGATGATGACTGAGACTCTCTACAGTCTTTTAGCTATACAATTTGGGATGGACACCCATTGAATGATGTGGGAGTAGGAATGGATTTCCAGAGGAAAAATTGGACACAGATAAACCTCCTCTAAAAGGATGCAAATGACCAGCTGTCTGCGAGGAATATAAATCCTTCCATTCCCCACCATCCTGTCAGAGCTGAAGAAGCTTCTTGGATGAGAAGCGAAACGTCTTCAAAAGAAAAAACAAGAAAGGCCAGTTGCTTCCTGAAAAAGCACCTTTGGGACATAAGTCTTAAAAGTCGCCAAGATTGGAAACTTCTGGTTTAGAATGTCATCCTGAAGGTGGGTTCTCTCCAGGGATGCGAGAACCACATCTGGGGTCTTGGACCAACCAGTGAGGAGCCCACAAATTTGGGAGAATCTGGTTTAGAAGATGAGTAGAAAGGATGAACCTCTTGAGATGTCAAGTTAGAGGAATGACTAGAAGAGATTTCAGATGTAAATAGATGTCCCTCAAATTCCTTTTCCTGCAGGGGGGGCCTTAACAAAATTAAGGGAGGAATAAGCACCACCTGGTATGGTCTTTTCCCCATAATTCTCTGCTTCACTCCCAACAAAAGCAAATGCAGGAAGGAATGGTAGAGGGCAGCCAAGCCAGCCATCTGATGATTTGACTTCAGAGAAGACCATCACTTCTCCTCTTAGGGCAGTGGTTCTCAACCTTCCTAATGCCGCGACCCCCCCGCAACTCCCACCCTGCCACTGCGACCCCCTCCCCGCCCCCTCCCCGCATGTGTTGAGGGCGTGCCTGTGGGTCACTGGACAGCTGGAAGCGACGGAAGCGGAAGACTTCGCCCACCCGCCCGGAAGCCACCATTTAGGTTCTTTTACCCTCTGCGCATGGTGGCGGGTGGGCGAAGTCTCCCGCTTCTGTCGCTACCGGCTGTCCGGCGACCCGCAGGCACGGCCAAACCGGGAGCATTTCACCCCTGCTGACGGTGGCACCAAGATGGCGGGCTAGCGCGCGGGGCGACCCCTGTGAAAGGGTCGTTCAACCCCCAAAGGGGTCGCGACCCACAGGTTGAGAACCGCTGTCTTAGGGGCTGGTGCCAGCTGTCAAAACCAGCCCCCTCATACGTGCTCCCCACACATCCTTACGCGTTCATGCTCTTCCCACTGCCACTGAGCACGATGTAGGGCGTCTTCTGGGCTTTCTGCTTCTCCTGCAGCAAAGCCACCGTCCCCAGCGGCGTGTCACTAGAGCTCATCTTCTTCAAGAGCTGGAAAACAGGAGAGAGCGTGGCAACCAATATTCCCTGCTTCCCGCTCACGGCTGGTGTTGACTTCGGCACGCAACACAGGAAGGTGCGAGAAAGAGGGAAACTGCTTTGCAATCATCCTAAGGCAGGGGTCCCCAAATTTGGCAACTTTAAGACTTGTGGACTTCAACACCCAGAATTCTCCAGCCAGCTATGCTGGCTGGAGAATTCTGGGAGTTGAAGTCCACAAGTCTTAAAGTTGCCAAGTTTGAAGAACTCTGTCCTAAGGGATGATTCCAGACTGAGCGCTCAACTCCTCAGACTTGGTGCCATTTGCATCACGGTTTCTTAACCTTTTCAAACTGTGAGGACTTCAACTCCCAGAATTCCCCAGCCAGTATGCTTTAAGATGTGTGGACTTCAACTCCCAGAAATCTGGGACTTGAAGGCCATAGTCTTAAAATTGCCAAAGCTGAGAAACTGTCAGGTCCCCATAGATCCGTATCGGGGCACTGGGATGGAGGCCTGGATGGCGTGTTATGATCTTTCCTGTTTCTGGTCTTTCCTTTACTTTGATGTACCTTCCTGGGAATGGGAGGGACGAGCCGAGCAAGCAGCACCTGAGAACAACTTCTGATCACCTTTTCAGCTGGAGGTTCCCACAACAACTTCACTCACACCTGTGGATTGGCTCGCCTCGGACTGGACAGAAGGGAGGGGTTTCTACAACTTTTAACCTAATGGTTTTGAGCGGGAATTTCAGATCCTGCCTATTCTTCTTGCTATCACCATCTCCCAATAAAAGTTCCTTTTGAAATGCTGTCTGTTTCAAGAGTTCTGCTTTCTTGAGGGGATAGGAGAGGCAAGTCCTTACAGAAACATTGGTCTATCTATATCCTATTAAAATTCTTGTGTCTGTAACCTTTAGTTGGGCAAAATGGTGCATTGTAGGGCAAAAACGTTTGAACCCAGGTGCCCCAAAGGGGCTAACTTTATAGAGTGCATCTAAAATCCGTGACCCAGGACTCATGAAGTGAAATCAGGAAAATTGCATTAATACAGTTTATGATATAAAAATTATCATACAGTATTACAGGTAAGTCCTCGCCTTATGACCACAACTGAGCCCGACATTTCTGTTGCTAAGAAAGACAGTTGTTAAGTGAGTTTTGAGCCATTTTACGACTTTTCTTGCCACATTTGTTAAGTGAATCACTGCAGTTGTTGAGTTGGGAACATGGTTGTTAAGTGAATCTGATTTTGCTTGTTAGAAGGTCGCAAAAGGGGATCACATGACCCCAAGTCACTGCGACCGTCATAAATATGAGCCAGGTGCCAAGCATCTGAATTCTGATCATTTTACCCTGGGCATGTTGCAACGGTTTTGTGTGTGAAAAACGGTCATAAGTCACGTTTCTCAGTGTCACTAAAAGAAAGGCTGTAAGTCAAGGACTACCTGGATATGACCTAACACAACAAACATTTCCAGAGGGATCTACTGATGTTTGACTGTGCCACAGAGTTCAGCCTGGGCTACTTTCACGGCAAGTCCACCTCGGAACATCTCCCTGAAGTTTTCAAATAGATCGGACAGCGTTGAAGGGATTGAGGAGTCTGGTAAGGGAAATATGCCTTTAAAGAAATGATCCAAGGAATCAGTTTGCCTAGTTTCAACTTTATTACCTCACTGCTGGTCCTGTCTCTGCCAAGACCCTTTCTGGCACAGCCCTCTCCTCTGGAGTAAGCCAGCTCTGGGCATCCTAACCCTTTCCCTTGGCTTCGAGAAAGTCCTTAAGAAGGTGGTGGTTGTTTCATCAGGCCACGGAATCCGTCACGTTAGGGCTGCTCCCTCTGCCATGAAATGGTGCTTCCCTTTGGAGCTCAGGATGCTTATACTCCTGATGGCCCAAAGGTGCTTTTCGAAAGGCAACTGGACTTTCTTTTTCTTTTCTTTTTTTTTTCACTTGAAAATGTTTCGCTTCTCATCCAAGAAGCTTCTTCAGTTCAAGGGGAAAAAAAAGTCCAGTTGCCTTTTGAAAAGCACCTTTGGGACAACCATGACCTGGATGATGGAGAACCTCCACAGACATGTGCTCCCGATGCTTACGTTTTTTTAACAGTTTAGTGCTTAGATTAATGGCCTCTCTTAATCTGAATTTTTGAAGCTGAGAATGGTACTGTTGTGGCCTGTCAGCCACCAGCCCCTCCAGCAGCCAAATCAGAGGAGGGGGAGGTGTGGGAGTCAGGGTCAGCATCAAGGCAACCTGAGAGAGGCGGAGCCTGGGCCACCCGTCAGCCCTCAGATGGAGAGTCAACAGCCCCCAGGTCTGGAGGTGGCTGATGAGGAAGAGGAGGAACAGCTGGGTCCAGTGCCTGACGCGCAGATGCGCAGAAGGCAGAGGAGAGGAGAGCAGTGGAAATCCATGGGACGGTCCTTGGGACGGAAGAGCCACCGCTGCTAGCGAAGCCCACCCTAGCTCTGGGGATAAAAGGCAGGGGGCGGAGATGAATAGATGTGGCAGACAACTATTCATCTCCCTGTCAGATGGACTTGTTAGCCTGCGTTGAGAAACTTTTTGTCGGGGCTGCTGGCGCTCCTAATAAAGGAAACTTTGAGTTCACTTCAGAGGGTTGGTCATGTTTGGGGAGATGGGTCAGAACAGGTACTCTGTTCAAAGCCACCTTCAATTGGAAAGAGTCTGTCTGGATGAAGGGATGGATAAGACCGGCTGCTCCACAGAAAGACTTCACAGAAAGACTTCACCCGCCCATTCCTCCCCATCACTCACCGCTTCCTCGTCCAGTTTCTTCATGCGCCGTTCGGTCTTCATCTTCCCAGAACCTTTGCCGTGGAAGCGGTGAGACAGCTGGCGGAAGGCCTGGGACACGAAGACACCTGGTTAAAAGGAAGACAGACCCACCCGCAACCCCCACTAGGGTGGCCATTGAGGCAAAGGAAGAAGGCTACGGCTTTTGGTCTACATAGTGACGTGATGAATTTGGTCTAAGGGTAAAAGGCAATGGGCTAGAAACCAGGAGACATGAGTTCTAGTCCTGCCTCAGGCATGAAAGCCAGCTGGGTGACTTTGGGCCAATCACCAGGAGACGGTGAGTTCTAGTCCAGCCAACTGGATTGATTTTGTATGGGAAGTAGGAGGAGGAAGCAGTATTAGGTATGTCTGCCAGCTTGAATTAGTTGTGAAGTAATAAAGGCAGGATAAAAATCAAATAATAAACAGACAGATAAATAGACAGACAGACAGCTCCAAACCATTTTGATCTTTTAAAGGGGTATCCACGAAGTCTATAAGAGTGGATTCATTTGGAATAACAACAAGAACAAGAACAGCAGCAGCATTAGCAGCAGAGGTTCTGCCCTGGGAGGAAGGGAAAGTGTTAAGTCAACTCTCCTTTGGAAAAGACCCCTGGGGGTGGGGGGTTCCCAGTACCTCCTTGGGTGTGAGTTTGCGTCCCGTCTCGTCCACGTATTCTATCTTCACGTCCGGTTTGTAGCCATCTTTTTCCTTGAAGTCCTGAGTGAATCCCCGATATTCCTCCCGCCGGCTGTATTTATCATCGATGGCCCTGAGGGGGTGGGACGACAGGCAGCTGTCTCACCTTCCCTGGCAATCCCATTGGCTGAGCCAAGGCAGAGGAGGGAGCAGATGCTGGATGCAACCCCCCCCCCCCCCCCCCCCCCGCATAATACACCACCTCATTTCTGTAACACAACGCAGGTATAGTCCTCGACTTATTGGGAAGATTTCCGTTTCCGTTGCTAACCAAAGGAGGTTTAAAGGAGGCACGCCTGATTTTACAACTTTGTTTGCCATGTTGTTAAAAGTCAGTCACTGCAGGTGAGTCATGGGGTCATTAAACGAATCCGGCTTCCCCCACTGACTTTGCTGGTCGGAAGCCGGCTGGGAAGGTCACAAAAGGTGACCATGTGACCCCGGGATGGATGCTGCAACCGTCCTAAATACACGCGGGTTGCCGAGCCTCTGAATTTGGATCGTATGAGACTCTGGAGATGCTGCATCCAATCTAAGTGTGAGGACCAGTTGTAAGTCCCTTTACTCACTGCTTTTGTAACTTTGAATGTTCACTAAATGAATGGTTGTAAGTCGAGGACTACTCCTGGTCCAGCGAGAACCACCTCTGCCCTCTAAACTTAACTTTTCATTTAGTTATTTGGCCAAGTGTGGTTAGCCACACAAAAGGAATTTGTCTTTTTGTGGAACAACAGAAAAGGAACAACAGAATAGAATAAGTGTACAGCCAATAACAGGGAGAAGTAGAAAAAAAAATAAAAGAGAGAAGTTAATAATACCGCATAAATGATAAATGATAAAATAATTTTAAATAATGAAATAATAAATGAATGAATAATGAAATGAAATATGAAACGAATGAATCAATACATAAAGAAATCATAAAACGGTGCCAGGGAGAGTCTCTCTCTCTCTCTCTCTCTCTCTCTCTCTCTCTCTCTCTCTCTCTCTCTCTCTCTCTCTCTCTCTCTCTTTGCCCACTTACATCTTGTCCTCAATGCAATAAACAGCTGAGGGCAGCGACTTGTTGGGCGCCTTCACCCGTGCCACCTTCTGCACCGTGGTCTCCAGCAAGCCTGGGGAAAGAAGACCAAGGGAAAGCCCAGCCAGTAATCCACACATCCAGCAACGGATCAACCAAGGGAGGGTGTGTGCAGGTTGAGAGAAGGCTGGGCAAGGAAGGGAATCTCCTGGTTTCAACCCAGGGCATCATCCTGCTTACCTTTGTTCTGGCACAGCATCAAGGCGGCGGCTAGGCCCCGGTTGACGATGGGTTCCTCATCCAGGATGGTGGTGGATGAGGTGGTGAACTGCAGACCAGAGGAAGACAGGTTTGATCACAGGTAGCCCTTCAAACGAGCCAACATCAACCCTCTGATTTCCTTGGCCAGCTGGACCGTGGTTGAGGGCTCTGAGAGTTGAAGCCATGCAACTGGAGCAGCGTTTCTCAATCTTGGCAACTTGGAGATGGGTGGACCTCAACTCCCAGAGTTCCCCAGGCAGCAGCAGAGAATTCTGGGAGTTGGAGTTTACCCAGCTTAAAGGGGGCGAGATTGAGAAGCAGTGATCTAGGTGTTTCTCAATCTTGGCAACTTGAAGACTTCAACTCCCAGCATCCCAGCCAGCCTTTGAGACCCCCCCCCCCCAAACCCCACTCACATCCTGCTGGTGCTTCTCTTCATCCAGGTTGACCATGCTCCAGCCAATGTTCTCCTCGCCATCCGAGTCGGAGCCGCCTATGGGTGACCTCTCGTTGTCACGTTCGAAGTCCTGGGGGGGGGGGGGAGGAGGAAGGGAGACATGAGGAAGGGCTGTCGCGAGGACCCTGGCTGGCCACGCAAAAAAACCACTGTTTTGAACCGGCTGGAGCTTCCAGATCCTTTCCAAGGGCAGCCCCATGTGCAACTCATTGCAGTAGTCAAGACGGGAGGTGACTACAGTGGGGGCGACTGTGACTAATGGCACGCCTCTCAAAAATGTATCCCTCTCCCCTGCTTTCTAGTGTCCCCGCCCCAGAAAGTTTTACCAGAAGTTCTTCCTGCTCCTCCCGGTTCCCGGCCAGCCCGTAGGTGGGGATCTCCCCTAGCGTGCGGCAGAATTCGGAGGTGGCGTTGAAGACAATGGCCCCCTTCTTCTCGAGCTCAGCATCGTCCTCCTGGCTCCGGCTGTTCCCCAGGGTCCGCACGATTTCGACCACCTGGAAAGGCCAGGGAGAGGAGAGAGAGGTCAGCCACAGGGGATCAACAAGGTTGACCTTGTGTTGTGGCCTGTCGGCCACCTGCCCCTCCAGCAGCCAAATCAGAGGAGGGGGAGGAGGCGTGGGAGTCAGGGTCAGCATCAGGGCAACCTGAGAGCTCCGAGGGGGAAGAGGGAATGGAGCTGGCAGAGAGAGAGAGAGACACAGAGGTGGAGCCTGGGCCGTCCATCAGCCCTCAGATGGAGAGTCCACAGCCCCCAGGTCTGGAGGTGGCTGATGAGGAAGAGGAGGAACAGCTGGGTCCAGTGCCTGACGCGCGGATGCGCCGAAGGCAGAGGAGAGGAGAGCAGTGGAAATCTATGGGCCGGTCCTTGGGACGGAAGAGGCACCGCTGCTAGCGAAGCCCCACCCTAGCTCTGGGGATAAAAGGCAGGGGGTGGAGATGAATAGATGTGGCAGACAACTATTCATCTTCCGGACGGACGGACTTGTTAGCCTGCGGTGAGAGAGCGGCTGCTGGCGCTCCTAATAAAAGGAAAGTTTCGTTAACTACAAAGGGCTTGTCGTGTTTGGGATCCGGGTCAGAATACCTTGTTCAACCAATAGGTCCAACGCACACTCGGGGCAGTTTGAAATGTTGAGAGAGAGGCTCGGGACCGGTGGGAGGGGAGAGCCACTCTGTTGTGCCCCACTTCACATGGCAAAGGCACCAGTGACTGCCCCACATGGGGGCAGAGCGCTGGCCTTCTCTGCACGCCCTCACCTTTTCACCACTGTCCTTCAACTGCTGGATCTGCCTCAGCTTCCGCCCCTTCTCCAGCTGTTTCTGCAGCTCCATCTCGGCCTCGTCTTCCTCCAGGACAGGGGGAGAGTCGGGGCCTTCCATGGCATCCTCTGGCCACACAGGGAAAGACAGTCCGGTTTGAACTCAACTCTCCTCTCTCCAGCCCTAGAGGGCTACCCCTTTTAAGGCCAGGCCAGACCCAGGTTCCTTGTTGGCTTAAACACCAGCAATGCTCAACAGTGGCTGCCAGAGAGATAATCGTGGGGTCCCCAGTACTTCCTGAGCTTGGCTGTTTTCTTCCAGACGTTCCATTATCCAACTAGGTAACATCATCAGAGTGAGTGAGTGTTGAGTTTGTCCATTTATATATAGTAGCTTGCCCCGCCAGTATTGGGGAGTGGGGGGTGGTTTTCTCCTTGGTTGTTCCTTGTTTAGGGTACTGTTTTCTGCCTTTTTGTCTGGTGTTAATCCCGGCTTAACTACTACTGAACTACTGAAGTTCGCAGACGACACAACAGTGATCGGTCTCATTCGAGACAATGATGAAACCGCATACAGATGGGAGGTTGAACAACTAGCCTTGTGGTGCGACCGGAACAATCTGGAACTGAATACACTCAAAACCGTAGAAATGGTGGTAGACTTTAGGAGAAACCCTCCCATACTTCCACCTCTTACAATACTAGACAACAAAATATCAACAGTAGAGACCTTCAAATTTTTAGGTTCTACCATATCGCAAGATCCAAAATGGACACCTAACATCAAAAACGTCATCAAAAAAGCACAACAAAGAATGTTCTTTCTGCGCCAACTCAGAAAGCTCAAACTGCCCAAGGAGCTGCTGATACAGTTCTACAGAGGAATTATTGAGTCTGTCATCTGCACCTCTATAACTGTCTGGTTTGGTTCTGCAACCCAGCAAGACAGACACAGACTTCAGAGGATAATCAGAACTGCAGAAAAAACAATTACTGCCAACCAATGTTCCCTCTAATTTTTTTTGCTGCGCGGCCGCGCACGTGAAAAAAAAAACTCCGCGCAGCAGTTTCCAACTGCGCGCAGAGATTTGAAACGGGATGCAAAGTCTCCTCCTCCAGGAAGGCAGCGCTCGCTCTCTGGGTGAAGCTCAGCCCTTCTGGGCTCCCGGTTCACTTTATAGCCCCCGATCGGTTTGGCAGTTCAGTGGCTCAGCATCAATGCCACGTGGGGAACAGCCCCCCCCCCCGTCTTCCCCGCCCCCGGCCCCGCCTCTCCCCCGGCCGGGGGGGGGCT
>QLTV01000206.1:406559-416714 GCA_003457575.1 Thermophis baileyi
CAAACCCCAGTTCTAGCACTGATGGTGTTCCCTAGTTGGGTCATGAAACGTCTGCAAGGAAACCACCAAGCTCAGAGAGCACCAAGGATCCCACAGTCCTCCTCCCCCGCTATAAACTCCTCTCCCTTCTAGCACTGATGGTGTTATCTACCTGGGTGAAGAAACGCCTGCAAGAAATCCACCAGGCTCAGAGAGCCCCAAGGACCCCACGGTCCTCCCCCCCCTATAAACTCCACTCCCTTCTAGCATTGATGATGTTCCCTAGTTGGGTCATGAAATGCCTGCAAGGAAAGCACCAAGCTCAGAGAGCCCCAAGGACACCCGTAGTCCTTCTCCTCTCCTCCACAAACCCCAGTTCTAGCATTGATGATGTTACCTAGTTCGGTCATGAAACGTCTGCAAGGAAACCACCAGGCTCAGAGAGCCCCAAGGACCCCACAGTCCAATCCTGAGCTACAAACCTTCCCTTCTATTGGAACAGAATCTCTTCAGCACATGGCTACAGATCTCAAGGTGACTAAAGGAGCTAGTCAGACTGTCTTTTCTTTTTTTAATTAACAGATTTCTGTGGGGAGACCCAAGACCATTCTTACGGCCTTTCAGGAAAAGGATGGAGCTTGGGGGTGGGAAGTATTTTTTGCTTTGCGGCAGCTGCTTTTCCCAAGTGCAGATAAGCAACCTCTGCTCCCCTCTTCTCTTCCTCCCATCACCACCAACTGCACCCCAGACCGACCCATTCCTGAAGCCCCACGGGGATTTGCTGCCAGCCTGATCCCCGCAATCTTGCAGAGGATTAGCTACAAGAAGGAAGTTGGAGATATAAACCTGGGCGGAATGCCAATTTCCCAATGAATTTAATTCACTCACTTTGTCTCCTCAATGCTGAGCGAAGCGTCTCCTCCGGAGGACTTCGAGCTAACAGCTATTTGAGAATGAAAACAGGGAGAGAAATTAGTCAGCACCCAGTAAACATTGTGAGTTGGCAACTATCTCATGGTTGGTTTTTTTTTTGCACAACTTGATATCCGACACGGTCAGATTTCAGTTTCTTTTGGGAGTTTTGAGAATGATCTAGTCTGAAGAGAAAAACAAAATGCTTGCACAGTTGGCACCTTGGATACATCCACCAAGGAAATCATTCTGAAACAGGTGTCCTACCTGAGGAATTACAATGCAATTTGAATATTCAATTTTAAAGGCTAGGAATATTCTCTCTTCAGCAACCTCTTCAGTTTAATTTAATTTAATTTATCAATTCAGCACACCATGGTTTGATTGCACACACCGAGTCTCTCAAATCCACTTTGGCTGTCAATTTAGATCTTGCATTATAAGCTGGAATTTTCGCAGCACCGAATGCTTTAAGCTGACAAAGGCAAACTCAGGGATGAAAATAGGTCCCTCCCTAAAATGGGGGGGGGAGGGGGAGGTGTTACAACCTGGTGGACATGGCTGGCTCAGGAATTCTGGGAGTTGAAGTCCACTAGTCCCAAAGGAGTCATAGTTGCCCACCCCTAGGGCCATACTTTTCTTCCCTCAACTTCCTTTGAGCGCAGCCTCACCATCATGACTTAAAACCACTTTCCTATTATGGGATTTGGTTCATGGGAGAAGATTAATATTTGCCACCATCATTTTTAATGCAAAAACTTTTTTTTTTTTTAGAATTAGAATAGAATGAGCTGGAAGGGACATTGGAGGTCTTCTAGTCTAACCCCCTACTCAAGCAGGAGAACCTATACCCGTGATGGCGAACCTATGGCACGCGTACCACAGGTGGCACACGGAGCCATATCTGAGGGCACGCAAGGCGTTGCCCTATGTCAGCTCCAGTGCGCATGCGCACGCTGGCCAGCTGATTTTCGGCCTTGGGGAAGGCCGTTTTCGCCCTCCCCAGGCTTCAGGAGGCTTCCCTGAAGCCTCTGGAGTGCAAAACACGGCCCAACGGGCCTACCGGAAGTTTGGAAATGGTTAAAAATTGCCCAACAAGGGGGTGGGGGGCGCATACGCAGGGATGCGTGCAAGCGCAGCGCGTGGGGGGGGGTTGTGTGCTGGCACACATGCGCAATAGCGCGTGTGCGCACTCCCATTTTTGGCACACAAGAAGAAAAAGGTTCGCCATCACTGACCTATACCATTTTAGATAAGTGACTGTCTACTCTTCGTAAAAACATCCAGTGTTTGAGCCCCCACGATTTCTGGAGGCAATTTAATTTAATATAGCAATAGCAATAGCCCTTAGACTTATATCCCGCTTCACAGTGCTTTCCCAGCCCTCTCTAAGCGATTTACAGAGTCAGCCTCTTGCCCCCAACAATCTGGGTCCTCCTTTGACCCACCTCGGAAGGACGGAAGACTGAGTCAACCTTGAAATTTCATTTAATATAGTATACAACAGAGACAAGTGCAGACAGTCCTTGACTTATGACCACAATTGAGCCCAACATTTCTGTTGGTAAGCAAGTGTTGCTAAGTGAGTTTTTCCCCATTTTACGACTTTTCTTGCCACAGTTGTTAAGTGAATCACTGCAGATGATAAGTTAGTAACACGGTTATTAAGTGAATCCGATTTCCCCATGGACTTTGCTTGTCAGAAGGCCGCAAAAGGGGATCCCGTGACCCTGGGGACACTGCAACCGTCATAAGTACACGCCAGTTGCCAAGCGTCCAAATTTTGATCACATGACCATGGGGATGCTGCAACAGTCGTGTGAAAAACGGTCGTAAATCACTTTTTTCAGTGCCGTTGTAACTTCGAACAGTCACTAAATGAATTGTTGTAACTTGAGGACTACCTGTAACATCCTGGAATATTTACAGATAGTTCAATTCACGTTAACCCTCCAGATTAATCTGCCTCGTTCAAAGTTCAGGAATTATATGGCAAACGGGAGCCAAGTCCTCTGATGCCACCTGGCTGAAGTCAGAAGGGAGTCCTCGTGCATTTCATGGGAAAAGAAGGGGAGGGAGAGCCCTTTGGCATCCCAAGTGCCAGGCACTTACATCCTGGTCAATAATTCATGGGCATCTCTGCACACAAAGGCATAATGGACGGAGCCTTCTCTGAGATTAGGCTCCCAAGAGCTCGTCTTGGAAAAAGCGAGGCTTCAGCAAATAGCTGGAGAAAGACGACTCGGCTGCTTTCAACAGGAATGAGGATTTGCAGAAATAAATCCGTTTGGCAAGCTTGCAACTCAGTAGGTTGTGGGAACTCAACCAAGTCCTGGATAGTAAATTAGGCAATTCAGGCATGGCGTAATATGTGAATGCAATGATGCTGCAGGGTTAGGCCAAGTTTAAGATTAAGCATGTGGTGTGAACCTGGGATCCGAAGGAAATACAGGAAGTCCACGACTCACAACAACCATTGAGCCCAAAATTTACGTTGCTAAACGAAACATTTGTGAAATGAATGTTTGGCCCCTTTTATGACCTTTCTTGCCACAGTTAAGTGAATTACTACAGCCGTTAAGTGAGTAACACTGTTGTTAAGTGAATCTGGCTTCCCCCATTGACTTTGCTGGTCAGAAGTTCGCAAAAGGGAAACACGTGACCCCGGGACACCGCAACCGTCACAAATATGAGTCGTTTTCCAAGAGTCCGAATTTTGATCACATGACCATGGGGATGCTGCAACGGTCGTGTGAAAAATGGTCATAACTCACTTTTTTCAGTGCTGTTGTAACTTCGTACGGTCACTAAATGAACGGTTGTAAGTCGAGGATTACCTGTACACTCCGGGATGATCAATGGTGATTTATTTACTAAACCAATTTATATGGCCACCCGATTCATGCACGATGACTCCGAGCAGTGGACAGCAATAAAAAGCCACAATTAACACACATACACACACCCCAAACTCACCTGCCTCTTCCACCCCATAGTGGCAACACACACAGTCCAACAAGCCAGTTGATCGGTTCTGTATCAAGTGTGTGTGTGTGTGTGTGTGTGTGTGTGTGTGTGTGTGAGAGAGACTTTGCTGACAGTGCCTTGTCTTCAGGGCTTTTGTGAAAAGTAACAAGGTGGGGGCCATCTTATCTCTGGGGGAGTGATGTGCCACAGGGAGGGAGCCATTACGGAGAAGACCCTCTTTTCTTGTCCTACCAGATGTGTTTCCTTAGCCCAGAGGTCTTCAAACTTGGCAACTTTAAGACTTGTGGACTTCAATTTCCAGAATTCTCCAGCCAGCTATGAGAGAGAATTCTGGGAGTTGAAGTCCACAAGTCTTAAAGCTGCCAAGTTTGGAGACCCCTGCCTTAATAGATGGGACCCTCAACACATCCTGCCTTTGCGCTCAGTTGGGCCAGGTCTAGAGACAGTTTATCAAATAACCTGGCCCCAAGCCACGTAGGGCAGGGGGTGTCAAACTCGCGGCCCGTGGGCCGGATGTGTCACGTGCTGGCCACGCCTACCCGTTTTAGCGAAGGGGGGAAAAGTCGCGATATGTCACATAACGTGACGACGCGAGTTTGACACCCCTGATATAAGGCTTTAAAAGTGATAAATCAGCACCTTGAATTGTACCCAGAAGCAAACTGGCAACCAGGGTGGATAAAAATCGATGATTTTTTTTTAAACAAAAAAATCGGATTTTTTTAATTTAAATCAGATTTTTTTAAAATCAAATTTATTTTAATACCATGCTTTTTGGAGTAACAATCTATCTAAAGAGTAGTTTTCTATTTAAGATACATTAATAATTTAGTTTATTCAGCATGAAATGGAGCTTAGTTATGTAGCATGAGGCTGTATATTCTGCAAAATTTACAACTCATTCAATGAATCCAAGCTCTGCAAGCTAAATAGGAAACCTTCATTTTGTTTGCAAATAACAATATTAAAGATTCTAACTACCAGCAAGAATGAATCCTTACATTTAAAGAGCACCTGTCATTTCAGATCCATCAGGGCAGCGCCTGTTAGCGGGCATCCACTCACCTGCCGCCCGCCACGTCCCTCACCTTGTTGTGTCCCTGCCGCATCACCAGCCGTCCCATTAAAGTCAATGGGACTGTCGGTGAGTCAACAGAAGGTCAGAGGAGGAGCCGCTGCAGGACAGAGATGACCGTTGCTCTTTAAAAATTATGATTTAAATCGAGTTGATTTAAATCAAACCTTTTTACTAGTGATTTAAGTCACGATTTAAATCGTGATTTAAATCGACTTGATTTAAATCAAATCCACCCTGCTTGCAACCAATGCAGCTCCCTCCATAGAAGTGACCAATGTGCAAATTTGGGCTTGCAAAAAACTATGCAGGATGCTGCGTTTTGAGCCGGCTGAAGCTTCCGGATACTCTTCAAGGGCAGCCCCAGGTAGAGCACATTATAAGAGTCCAAATGAGAGATCATGAGATATGGCCTGTTGGTCCAGCTAAGTGTTACAGCTAAAGCATTTTCACCATGCCTCGTATGCACGAGAACACTTTTTTCTCCTCCATGTGTCAGCCAATTCATTCATGCGTTAGCATTACCGAAGAGCAGTCAAATCAACATATGCAAAAGAGTTAACAATTATACCTGATCAGAAAAACGTCAAGCAACTTTCTTGCAATTGCGGTTCCTAATGATGCCTTAGGGCGGGGGTCCCCAAACTTGGCAACTTTTAAGACTTGGTGGACTTCAACTCCCCGAATTCCTCAGCCAGTGCATTCTGGGAGTTGAAGTCCACAAAAGTTGCCCAGTTTGGGGACCCCTGCCTTAGGGCGATCCCAAAACCTTCCTCTTTGATCTATCCATTCATCACTGATTCTCAGCCATGGATTCTCTTGCTTTCCAAAGAGCAAATGCAAGAAAAAAGTCAATCTCATCTCATAGCTTTGAAATCAGGGGAGGGCGGAGCAGCCGCAGCCCTCCCCAAGGAGCAACGCTGGCTGGGGAATTCTGGGAGTTGAAGTCCATCGTCTTAAGGTTGCTGGAAGCTGAGGAAAAAGGGCTGTAGGCAGTGCTTCATAGGGCACCACGGGGCTAACTGAAGAGGGCCATAAACCTAATAAATCACATGCAGGTAGTCCTCGACTTACAACAGTTCGCTTAGCGAACGTTCAAAGTTACAACGGCGCTGAAAAAAGTGACATGGCCATTTTTCACACCTACAATTGCAGTATCCCCATGATCATGTCATTAAAATTCAGACGCTTGGCAACTGGTTCATATTTATGACGGTTGCAGTGTCTCGGGGTCATATGATCCTCCTTTGCGACCTTCCGGCAAGGGAAGTCAATGGGGAAGCCAGATTCACTTTAAAATTGTGTTACGAACTTAACAACGGCAGTGATTCACTTAACAACTGGGGCACGAAAGGTCGTAAAACGGGGCAAAATTAACAACTGTCTCACTTAGCAACAGAAATTGTGGGCTCAATTGTGGTCGTAAGTCGAGGACCAATGACAATTCTGATCGTCCCTCGAGGCAAAGCAGGGCGGAGAAGCACTAACATAAAAGCCATTTGGATAGCAAAATATAGGTACTCCTTGCCTCACAACAATTCATTTAGTGACCATTCAAAGTTCCAATGGCATTGAAATGACTTCTGACCGTTTTTCAGAGTTATGACCGTTGCAGCATTTACATGGTCAGGTGATCAAAACTCAAGATATTTGGCAGCTGACTCATATTTATGACCGCTGCGGTGTCCTGGGATCTTGTGATCCCCTTTTGCGACCTTATGACAAGCAAAGTTAATGAGGAAACCAGATTCACTTAACAACCGTATTATCAACTTAGCAACTGCAGTGATTCACTTGGCAACTGTAGCCAGAAAGGTGGTATAATGGAGCAAAACTCACTTAACAACTGTCTCGGTTAGCAACCGATTTTGGGCTCAATTTAAGTTGAGGACTACCTGTAGTTATGCAGATGCAAGTAATCCTCGACTTACAACCATTCGAAGTTGCAACGGCACTAAAAACAGCGACTTACGACCAGTCCTCGCGCTTGCAACCTTCATAGCGTCCCTATGGTCATGTGATCAAATTCGGGCACTTGGCAGCTGACTCACATTTATGACGGTCGCAGTGATACCTTTTGTGACCATCTGACAGGCAAAGTCAAGGGGGAAGCCAGATTCACTTAACAACCAGGTTACTGACTTATCAACTGCAGTGATTCACTTAACGACCGTGACCGGAAAGGTCGTAAAACGGGGCAAAACTAACTTATCAACTGTCTCGCTTAACCATCAAAACGTTGGGCTCAATTGTGACCGTAAACCGAGGACTGCCGACACTCCCTGCCCCTTCACGTCACCCCTGCGAGGTAGGCCGCTGAGAAGCCCCCCCCCACCCCACCCCCCCCTCGTCGCACCTNCTCCGGCTCCTCTTGCTCCGCCGCTCGCTGCCACCGCCGCCACCGCGGTGCTTGTGCTTCTTGTGCTCGCGGTGGCGGGACGACGAGGAGGAGGAGGACGCGGCGCCGCCCGCCGAGGAAGACGAGGCCGCGGGCGGCGCCGAGTCCTCGGAGGCCTCGCTGCGGTCGCGGTGCCGCTTGGAGGACCCCATCGCGAGAAAATGGCGGCTCCCCCCCCCCCGCGGAGGCCGCGCAGAACGGCGCTTCCTCGTCGCCGGCAGTCCACTTCCGGGGCCAGAGTCCCACTTCCGGTCCGTGCGGGAAACCTGTCCGCCGGCGGCCTTGATCTCTATAAACAATGGGTTCCTAGGCAAGGCTCGGTTCCTCCTGTGCTGCTGCTAGTCTCCGCTGAGCGTTTTGGGGCAGGCGGGAGGATTTTCCTCCTGATTTAGGAAGGGGTGGGATATTAACCTAATTTCTCCTCCATTTTAGCAATAGCAATAGCACTTAGACTTATATACCGCTTTATAGTGCTTTACAGCCCTCTCTAAGCGGTTCACAGAATCAATTTTCTGTGTTGTTTCTCTGTGTCATATAATATATGTGGGTATATACATATTTTTGTATTTATTTATTTATATTGTCATGTTTATGTAGTGTAATATTGGAGGTGGTGACCCTTTAAGAGCTGTATGCAACGAAATTTCATTTCATGCCAATTAGCGTACATTCAAAGTGACAAAAGTTTTCCATTCCATTCCATTCTCCTCTTTTCTCTGCATCCTTCTGAATTGAACACATTGAATTCCAACTCTATTATTCTGTTTTCTACTCTGAATCATAGACTCGGCAGTTCTTTTCCCAAACTTGCCCACTTTAAAATGAATGACTTCAGTTCCCAGCATGGTGGCTGGGAGATTCTGGGGGTTGAAGTCCATACATCTTAAAAGTTGCTAAAGTTAGAAAAACATTGAGGTAGAGGCAAATGGGCTGTGTTGATATGACATGATAATCTGGAAAAAAAATAATTTTTTTATCTCAGATTAGCAAAGTTTAGCATTTTCTGACACTGCATCTGCTAACCTTGTACCTGACACAGGTAAAGCTGGTATGTGAATGCAATCTTTGTTTTGATTTATGTTCACATTTCATTGGGAGCAAGCATGAACTAATTAGAATGTGAGAGTATATGGTTAATTGAACACCAATAGAAGAGAATATTGGCAGCTCAGGGTTGAACTGTGGGAACATTACTAGTGCTAGAAGGAAGCGGGCTTTACAAAGGGAGAGGAGGACTGTGGGGTCCTTGATGCTCTCAGAGCTTGGTGGTTTCCTTGCAGATGTTTCATTACCCAACTAGATAACATGAATGCTTATAGGACACCAGTTTCTAAAGTCACCCGACACAGTGAACTATACATGGGCTGACTTCACCCAATAGTTTAGGTTAAAATGTGGTTGATTGGTGCTTCAGAATGCTGTTGAACTCAGCCACTGAAATTTATTTTGCAAGCGAATTTTCACTGGACAGAACTATAAATTCCACACTCTAATTCTCTTTCCGTAGCCTCTAAATATGTCCAACTTAAGACATAGATGATCTTCATTAATCTTGTTACAGGTTTTTTTTTCCCTTTCAGTGGTTAATAGGTCAAGTGCTTAAAAGGGACGAAGGAAAGGAAATAAAGGTCAGAGATCACTGCCCCTTGGGAAGGAGTCTAGCAGTGTCCAAGTTTGGCCACCTGCAGACTTCAATTCCTAGAATTCCCGAGCCAGTCTTAATGTGGCCATGGTTGGATACCCGTTCTGGAAGTTCATTTTTGTGTAACACAGACTGCATTTTAGTCAACAATGTGTGGCTTGTAAGGACTTTGGAAATTTATCCTGAAAAGTGTGATATAAATTACTGCAAAAATGTTGTGTTATCTAGAAGACACCACAAGACTCTTGAGTTATTTTAATGTTCTTGCATGCAACACCTTCTAAGTATTCCAATCACTTAATCAGCTTCGCTGGCCCTACCATTAGTGGCTCTCCTGCCCTTAAAGCCCCGCCCAGTCCTGCAGAAAACAACGTCATCGGCCCCGCCCACGCCGGGAGATTCCAGGATCCCCAGAAGCGCTGCGGGAGGGGGGAGGAGTGGCACGTGGCGCATGGGCGGGGCGGGGGTTGCTTGCTTGTTTTGGGTCTGGTAGGCCAGGATGTTTATCTTACACTCTGTCCACGCCCAGAGGCACCTCTCCCAAAAACGAGGCGGCGCCGCTTGTCTCTTTCCTCCCCCTCCCCCCCCCACTCACGTGGGGGGCGACTCTCCCCTTTTGCCCACCTCTCGCCCAAGATGCCCGCCAAGGCATTCAATAGCCGCGACGCCAAGCACCTGCCCTTTCCCAAGATGGCCGCGGCTCTGCTCCATAGCCGCGCCCAGCGCCCTCTGCCCTTCCTGAACATGGCCGCCGCGGCGTTCGATAGCCGTCGCGACGCCTGCCCTTCCTGAACATGGCCGCCGTGGCGTTCAATAGCCGCGACGCCCGCCGTTCCCCAACATGGCCGCCCGCTCGGGTGGCGCCTCCCCGGTTCCAGTCACAAAGATGGCGCTTTCCGCTTCGCCGCGCCCACGGGTTGGAACGGGGTCGGTAGGTCAGGGAGGCCCGGATGTCGCCTCTCTCTCTCTCTCTCTCTCTCTCTCTCTCTCTCTCTCTCTGGGTAGGAGGCGCCGGTTGCCCGGATGTTCCTGTTGCTGCGGCGCCCGTGGTCGGGTCGTCACCGGGGGGCGCGGAGCGGCTGGCCCCAACATGGCTTCCCCGGCGGCCCCGAGGAGAAAGTGAGAGGGGGCGAGGCGGGCGGGGCGGGCGGAGGGTGGGAG
>QLTV01000206.1:434767-483041 GCA_003457575.1 Thermophis baileyi
CAATAGAATAGAATAGAATAGAATAGAATAGAATAGAATAGAATAGAATAGAATAGAATAGAATAGAATAGAATAGAATAGAATAGAATAGAATAGAATAGAAGATAGGGAATAGAGGAATAGAATAGAATATAAATAGGGAATAGAATAGAATAGAATAGGATGCAGAATAGAATAGGATGCAGAATAGAATAGAATAAGAATGAATAGAATAGAATAGAATAGAAGAGAATAGAATAGAATAGAATAGAATAGAATAGAATAGAATAGAATAGAATAGAATAGAATTCTTTATTGGCCAAGTGTGATTGGACACACAAGGGATTTGTCTTTGGTGCATATGCTCTCAGTGTACATAAAAAGACAAGATACATTCGTCAACAATCTTAAGGTACAACACTTAATGATGGTCATAGGGTACAAATAAGCAATCAAATCACATTAGGAAACAGTCAGTGTAAATCGTTAGGATACAAGCAACAAAGTTACAGTCATGCAGTCAGAAGTGGGAGGAGATTGGGGGTAGGGGCTGGAAGGGACCCCAGTGGCCTTCTAGTCCAACCCCCTGCAGATGACAGAGCTCAGTATGGGGACAGGCTAAGCATGGCTGTCAACAGGTTGTTGCTACACCTCCCAGCGTGTAGCAACCCAGCGTGACGCAGGAGAAGCCCTTCTTCCAGGGGTGAAATCCAGCAGGTTCTGACAGGTTCTGGAGAACCGGTAGCGGAAATTTTGAGTAGTTCGGAGAACCGGCAAATACCACCTCTGGCTGGCCCCAGAGGGGTGGGAATGGAGATTTTGCAATATCCTTCCCCCTGGAGTGGGGAGGAAATGGGGATTTTGCAGTATCCTTCCCCTGCCACGCCCACCAAGCCACGCCCACAGAACCGGTAGGGAAAATTTTTGAATTTCACCCCTGCTTTCTTCCTTCTCTCCCTTCCAGGATTCTCTCTCTTTAAAAAAAAAGACTTTATTAAGTTTCAGCAAAAGAATAAAAGAGAAGAAAATAGAAAAAGTGAGAGAGAAAAAAGAAAGACAGGAAAGAAACAAGGTTATGAGTGCGAACAAGGAAAAGGAAGGACAAAATAGGAGTGACTTCTGATTTTCTTCAGTTGAGATTCAAATATCAACTGTAAAAACCTGT
The DNA here is from genome assembly GCA_003457575.1 of Thermophis baileyi. Lineage (NCBI taxonomy): Eukaryota > Metazoa > Chordata > Lepidosauria > Squamata > Dipsadidae > Thermophis > Thermophis baileyi. The sequence continues at coordinate 435,912 of QLTV01000206.1, forward strand.
TACTTTAAGGGGAAGGATAGTACGCAGTATTTCTGTAATCGTAAACACTTCTAATCGTCAACTCCTGAAATTAAAAGTTTTGTTTCTTTCCGTTTCAAGTAAAAAAAAGGTTTTCCAAATAAGGACAAAGCTAGAGAAAGCCTTTAATCAAAATTAAAGAAATTATCCGCCCAGAGTCATTTGCTGAGAAGGGTGGCTATGGAAATCAAATCAAATCAAATCAAATTGTCAATTTTGCCGTCTCTGCTAATTCCATTAACTTCCACCATCCATTCTTCCATTGTGGGAATCTGTAAGTCCTTCTCTCCCTCCCACAGTTCTGAAAGCAAAAGAAAATGCTTCAGAAAACCACATCAGAGAATATTTGATAGACTGGTGTGATGTTTGGAGCATGGAGTAGCAGCAGTATATGCTAGACCAGAGGGGTCAAACTCAATTTCATTGAGGGCCGCCTCAGGGTTGGGTTTGACCTTGGGGTGGGTGTGGCCAGGGTGGGTGTGGCCAGGGTGGGTGTGGCTAGCTCGACATCACTCGTGTCGGGGGCGCCTGTGGTGGCCCCGAGCGCTCTGCCAGAGAAAATGGGCTCCCTAGCTCTGTTTTCGACTGTGACGGCTTCCTGCAACCCTCCCGAGCTCCGTTTTCACTGGCAGAGGCACCGCGGGCCGGTCCTTCGCTGTTTCCAGGGTAGCCCCATGGGCCAGATCTAAGCACCATGTGGGCCGGATGCGGCCCCCGGGCCTTGAGTTTGACACCCCTGTGCTAGACTAAATTAAAGTATTTTTCAGTAGAGAGCCAGTTTGGAGTAGTGGTGAAGGTGCTGGCCTAGAAACAAGGAGATGGTGAATTATAGTTCTGCTTGAGGCATGAAAGCCGGCTGGGGGACTCGCTCACAGCCCAACCCACCTCACAGGGTGGTTGTGCAGAAAATAGGAGGAGGAAGGAACATGTTCACTGCCTTGAGTGATTTATAAAAACAATACAGGTAATCCTCGACTTACGACCCAAAATTTCCATTGCTAAATGAGACAGTGGTTAGGTGAGTTTTGCTCCAGTTTACGACCTTTCTTGCCACAGTTGTTAAGTGAATCACTGCAGCTGTTAAGTTAGTAACGCGGTTATTAAGTGAATCTGGCTTCCCCATTGACTTGGCTTGTCAGAAGGTCGCCAAAGGGGATCACGTGACCCCGGGGGACACTGCAACCGTCATAAATACGAGTCAGTTGCCGAGCGTCGGAGTTTTGATCACACGACCATGGGGATGCTGCAAGGGTCGTAAGTGTGAAAAGCGGCCATAAGTCACTTTTTTCAGTGCTGTTGTAACTTTGAGCAGTCACTAAACAAACTGTTGTAAATTGAGGCCTACCTGTATTATAGTACCTGCTAGACTAGATTAAAAAGGGTTTTCAGTGGAGAGCCAGTTTGGCGTAGTGGTGAAGTCTAGAAATTAGGAGAGACTGAGTTCTAGTCCCGCCTTAGGCACGAAAGCCGGCTGGGACACGACTTTGGTCCAGTCCCTCTCTCTCTCTCACCCTAACCTACCTCACAGGGTGGTGGTTGTGTGGACAATAGGAGGCGGAAGGCATCTTAGACATGTTCACTGCCTTGAGGTTTTTTTTTATAAAAACAATACAGGTAATCGCCAACTTAGAACCACAATTGAGCCCCAAATTTCCATTGCTAAATGAGACAGTTGTTAAGTGAGGTTTGCTCCAGTTTAATGACCTTCCTTGCCACAGTTCTGAAGTGAGTTAAGGAAGGCGAGATAAAATAAATGGATAAAAATAAACGCACAGCCTTCCATCCCTCAAGGCCTGCAGGCTCCTCCCGGCTTCCTTCCCTCCTCCGTGCCGGATTTGAAATCGCCCCGCCATAATTCCTCACCCGAGATTTTGGGCTGTTCTTCCCAGCCCGGTTGCCTCTTAACGCTCCCGCCGGTGTCTCCCCCCCCCTGCAGATATCCGCCTCCGAGTCCGGGCCGAATACTGCCAGCACGAGACGGCCCTGGAGGGCAACGTCTTCTCCAACAAGCAGGACCCCCTGGAGCGCCAGTTTGAACGTTTCAGCCAGGCCAACACGATCCTGAAGTCGCGGGATCTGGGCTCCATCATCTGTGACATCAAGTTCTCAGAGCTGACCTACCTGGACGCCTTCTGGCGCGACTACATCAACGGCTCCTTGCTGGAGGCCCTGAAGGGTGTCTTCATCACAGACTCGCTCAAGCAAGCCGTAGGCCACGAGGCCATTAAACTCCTGGTCAACGTGGACGAAGAGGATTACGAGGTGGGCCGGCAGAAACTCCTGAGGAACTTGATGCTGCAGACGGCCCCTTGAACCCCGGCGGCGGATAATTCGGTTGTTGGGGTTTCCCCCCCCCCCTTTTTTTTTTTTTTCCTTCCCTGCCTCTCCTCCGGCCCTCCGGCTCTCCTTGGGAGGAATATTTTTCTTTCTTTCTTTCTTTTTTTTGCAAAATTATTTTCCTTAAAAAAAGAAGAAAGACAGAGAGAGAGAGGGAGGGAGGGAGGGAGGGAGAGGGGAGAATAATATCTCCGAGGAACGAAATCGGTCACGTAGACTGAATAAGTCTTTTCCGTGGGAGGATACGCTGGTTTTTTTTTTTCTTCTTCCCCCACGGGGGAACTGGAAACGGGGAGCCGGAGAGGCCCGTCTCGCACCCCTGCCTCGAAGGAGCCCCTTTTCCTGGGCTCGCTGAGCATCGGGGGACCCCCGAAAGGTGCTCGGCGGTTCTTTCTTATCGCCTGCCCTCTTGTGCTGTCCGACTTTTCTGTTGTTTCGGTATTGTTGCCATCGACTCGTTCGCCCGCCGTCGCCCCCTCCCAGTGAAGCCCGGCACAAAGCCCCCGAAGGCAGGCCCTGAATTCACCTCTCCCCATTAAAAGAAGCTGTCCTCATCATCGGGTCCCCATTCCTGTCTCTCTGCGAGGGAAGGGGACGCAAAGGGAGGCCTTGGCTCATTGGGAGGGGAGGGGGCTCTGCCTCCCCATGCGTGGTCTTTCGTTTTCTCATTTCCCCTCAGCTGCTCCCTCTCTGTAGCAGCGGTGTTGAAGCAGGGGGCTCCGATGTAGTCATGGTTTGGCAAGGGAAGGGCCGGGTATGTGTGTCGATGGAGGGGTCTCGTGTGAAGCTCAGCCAAAGCGGGGCACGAGATGTGGGTCCAAAGACGAGGGTGAGCCACGGCTGCTGCTCTGAACCCCACTTCGGTGGGGTGGGAGATTTCCTTGTGGGTCAAATAGGACAGGGCTCTCCCACCTCGGCAGCTTTAAGACGAGTGCACTTCAACTCCCAGAATCCCCCAGCCAAGTCCACAAGTCTTAAAGTGGCCGCGGTTGGAGAGCCCTGAGATCGGGGAACCCCCTTTGGCTAAGCAGCTCCTCCAAGACCCTCTCTCGGCTCTTCTCTCCCTGCCCTCCATCCCGCCATCCCACCTGTGCCTTTTCCTCTCACTCTTCGGCCTCCAGAGATGAACGAGAACGGCCTTTCCTCTTCCCTCCTCAGCGGGGCAACCTCGGAGGACAGCTGCCCACCTGGAAAGGAAGACCTCTTTCAGCTAGAGAAGGAGAGGAGCCCGAGCTTAGGAGGGACACCCGTGTGTGGCTGGGGCCAGCTTTTGTGGGATCCTATTGGTTTAGGTCAGAGGTCTCCAACCTTGGCAACTTTAAGGCTTGTGGACTTCAACTCTGGGAGTGGAAGTCCACAAGTCTTAAAGTTGCTAAGATTGGAGACCCCTGGTTTAGGAGACCGGTCTGTTCCTCCAAGGGTTCCCCCCCTTCCCCGGTTCCCGACTTCCCCACCAGTGGGGCAAAACTGAATAGCTTGGAAGACGCTTGGAGGGGGGACAGGACATACACCAGCCCTCGCTTCCCATGGTGCTGAGCGCTGGTTACGTCTAAATTTTCGTTTTCTTTGGGGAGACGGCCAGGGGGAAAGGTGGTCATCGGGCTCTGCCAGGGTTCAGTTGTGGGGTTACGTTTTTGGTAGCCCCACAGGCCTTGGCAAGGTGTCTCTTCCCCTTCCCCCCCCCCCAGACCTGTCTCTCTTTTCCCTACCAGCCGTGGGGAGGCTGGGATTTGCTGGGGCTCCGTTGGACGAGAAAATAGAACAGAACCAGCCTGGGAGGAAGGAATTGATTCTTCGATTCGTGCTGGATTTCTTTTTGTTGGATGCTCACACATGCCCTGTGTTGTTTCTGTTTGGTCCCCTTAAATCACGTGAAAGCCTTGGCAAGCAGCAGCCAAGCCCCCTGCCTGCCTCCCTTCCCCCAGTAAGACCCCCTTGGCTGACTTCTTCAAGACGGCGGAGGGGCTGCTTTCAACCCCTTCCGGTTAGGAAGGCTCCATCCAGCAGGGGAAGGAACTGGGAGCCGCCCAACAAGCGTCCAGTTTATCCAGCCATAAGCTCAGGTGGCCCTCGAGCATTTCGCAGGGAGGGAACTAACGGGGGGAGGGGGGGGAAACGGGTTTCCCATCCTGCACGGAAGAGAGAGGCCATTTAATACACTCCGGACGTTCCATCGGTTACGAGTTTGTGTTAACGATTTGCCTATTTCACCTCTCCATTTGCCGGAAACGGCTTTTTCACGAAGGTTTGTAACGGCGCTTCGGACTTGGTTCGGAAGCGAAGCCCCCTCCTGCTTTGGAGCATGCGCGGAAGAGCCAAATGCGACGCCTTCGTGCGGCTCACCTAAGCGGGCGCCTCTCTTTCCAAAATTGCACAGCTGCCAACCTTAAAATTGCACAGGCCTTTTTTTGAGGTGTCCGCTTCCGTGGGTTGCCAGCGGGGCCTGCATTGGTTCTCACGCCAGGCCCCCAAATGTGACCCCCTTTTCCAAGTCCAAAGCGCTGGGCAGCTCTTCTCAATTTCCTCAAATTTTTTTCCTCTGTAAAAATCCGCTTCTTGTCTGAAGCGAGTCCAGGAAAAGTTATGACACCTGACTCCGTTGGCTGCATAAACTGGCCCCAAATCCTGGGAAAGAGAGCAAGTGACCCTTCGCTTGGCTTAAAATGGTCCAGTCGGACTTTGGAGGCTTTTTCCCTGTTTCCCCCCGGCTGCCTCGCCAAGTACACAGAAGTCTAATCATTGCAAATCCCTGTTATTTCATCATAATTCTGGCACAAATTTGTGTAAAACCGGTGACTTATTATTATTATTATTATTTTTTAAGGAAATGCCAGTGTGACTGGTCATGTTCCCTAATGTACCTTTGGTTTCCCCCCCCCCCCCGAAATGATGATGATGATGATGATGATAATAAAAAAAATCTTCTGCCTTTGTTCGGTGCAGCTATTGGGGTCAGTGGCTCCCTGGATTAGGGTGTGCCAACCAAACAAAGTTTTCTCAGAGTCCGTGCAAGTCAGTTGGTGCCCTGGAAAGGATTTTTTTACAAGAAGAAATATGCGTTTCCACCTCAAAGCATAGGTGGGTGAGGGGTCTCCAACTTTGGCCACTTTATGATTTGTGGCCTACAACTCCCAGAATTCCTCACTCTGCAACTTTACGACTTGTGGACTTCAACTCCCAGAATTTCTCAGCCAGCTATGCTGGCTAAGGAATCCTGGGAGTTGAAGTCCACAAGTCGTAAAGTTGCTGGCTAAGGAATTCTGGGGGTTGAAGCCCACAAGTCATAAAGTTGGCAAGTTTGGAGACCCCTGGATTAGGCTATATCCCTGGTACATCCTGAAATAACTTTATGGCCCTAACCTCTGCGGATTCTGTGTACAGGTAATCCTCGACTTACCACTACAATTGGGACCAGGATTTCCATTGCTAACCAAGGCAATTATTGAGTTGCGTCCAATTTTATGACCTTTTTTTTTGCCACGGTCGTTAAGCGAACCCCTGCAGTCGTTAAGCAAATTGCGGTCATTAAGCAAATCTGGCTTCCCCCATTGACTGCTTGTCAGATGCTGACTTGGAAGGTTGCAAATGGCCATAATTCCGGGACATGCTGGCCGCTAAGCAACTGGATTTTGATCACATGACTGAGGATGCCACAATGGTCATAAGGACCGGTTGTTATGTCACTTTTTTTCACGTGACCCCGGGAAACTGCAACCGTCATAAGTACATGCCAGTTGCCAAGCCTCTGAATTTTGATCACCTGACCACGGGGATGCTACAAGTCGAAAAACAGTCACCAAGTCACATCATTCAGTGCCTTTGTAACCTCGAACAGCCACTAAATAGATGTTTTTAAGTACCGGTGTTTACATTCAAGAGATGCTTTAGTGGCCAAAAAGGTTTGCCATCCATCTGACGTGTGAATAGTTCCATCTGGGAGTTGGATGAGATCCTGTAATCAATTTCCCTTCCCCCGTCGCCTACCAAAATCTCCTAAACCACAGGAGCTGAGGAGAGAGAAGACAACTTCGTATGGTTTGCGGGGAGTCAGAAAGTCTTTGCATTTGTGGCTGGCTACAGCCACAAATTTTAACTAGAAGTGGGTTCGAACCAGATTAAAGTGTGGCAATTGTTGGTGGCAGCTTGTGCAAAATAAAGTGTACGTGTGCACAAGCAGACTTAGCTGAAATCAGTTCTGTAATACAGAAAATCTCAAGGTTTTAAAAATCAAGTTCATTTAGAACAGATTTCTCCCTGTCCCAAGTATTTCTGAGATGAGAACAAGCTTAACCGTGAATCCATATTGACAGTTGAATCATAGTCTAATTCTCCATGTTGCAGTATGAGGTGCTTGCAATGCAGATAGTCCTTGAGCTATGACCACAACTGGCGCCGGAATTTCCGTTGCTAAGCAGGGCAATTGTGAGTCATGCCTGATTTTGTGACCTTCTATTATTGCCATGACTGATAAGTAATCCTTGCAGTTTAAGCAACCATAAGGTTATTGTGAATCTTCAAAGCCTCTGAGCTACATACATACTGTATTTTTCGGAGTATAAGACGCACCTTAGTTTTTGGGGAGGAAAATAGGGGGGGGGAATTCTGCCTACCAGGTATTTATCTGTCTAGTTCAGGGGTCACCTGTAATCCCAAGGCTATTAAGAGCCCAGTGAATAACCAGGGTGGATAGAATCATAGTGCTGGAATGGATCTTCTAGTCCAGGGGTCAGCAAACCGCGGCTCTGGAGCTGAATGTGGCTGTTTCATCCCTCTGCTGCGGCTCCCTGTCACTCAAAATATGTGTCACAACCGCCAATGTGCGACACCCACTGGCACGCGATTTATTGAGGTTTTCGACCGACCCCCGGTAGGTTTTGTGGCTCCCGGTGTTTTCTTTTCTGTGGGAAACGGATTCAAATGGCTCTTTGAGTGTTTAAGGTTGCTGACCCCTGGGCTAGTCCTTAGCCTGGTCAGCTTCAGCACATTAGTTCCCTCGCTGGTTTTGACGTTGGGGCTGGTTGGGGCTGTGCTTCTAAAGCACAGCTGATCGTCGGCAGGAGCTCCAGTGACTAAAGCAGGCAAAGCGCGGAAGGGGTAAGAGAAGGCAGCAGCTGTTCCGGGTAGCCATTTTGGGCACCGCGTATCAAGCGTTTGGCGGCCGAAAACGCAACGCGCGGAGCCCAAAAACACAAGCCATTGTCGGTGGCAATCTTTGCAGCCAGGAAGAGGACGCGCGGAGGCCGAAGGGTAGGGGTGGGCAGGGCTACATTCGGAGTATAAGATGCACCCAAATTTTCAGCCTCTTAGGAGGGGAAAAAGTGCGTCTTATACTCTGAAAAATACAGTACGTGCGTGTGCCCATATATATGTATGTGTATAGCTGCACATCACAAAAAGTGAACATACTTTATTTGGGGGTGGGGCAGAGGTAGGTTCCGGTTCGCACCGGTTTTATAGAACCGGTAGTAAACCAGTGGTGATGTCACGGAGCCGTTTTTAAATGCATAAAGTGTGGCAGGCCAAAGTGTCCAAATAATATGGCTTCGGCCTGACAGCTGGTTCTGTCGGTGCCAGTCCGTGGACGACACCATCTTTTTTTTGGGGGGGGGGGGGTGGCTGGTTTTTGCTTCTGTGCAACAGAAGCCAAGTTTCCGGCACTGCACATGCGTCGCCATCTTGTTTTTGGCTTTTTTTGGGGGGGGGGAATTTTTTGCTGGTTTTGCTTCTGCGCATATGCAGAAGCTGAGTTTTCGGCACTGCGCATGCGCGGCCATGCGGTGCGCAATGCGCGCGCAGCCACGTGGCGCGGGAGGAAGCAAACCGGCGACGAGGTAAGTTGGAACCCACCCCTGGGGTGGGGACTCTGCCTAGAGTCCCTCTTTGAGGGAGATGGGTGGTTCGAAAATGTGAAAAATAAATTTAAAAAAGTAAAAATACATACCCTGTTTCCCCCAAAATAAGACATCCCCTGATAATAAGCCCAATCGGGCTTTTGAGTGCATGGCAATAAGGCCAAGCGCTTATTTCAGGGTTCAAAAAACTATAAGACAGGGTCTTATTTTCAGGGAAACACGGTACAAGCTGAAAAGAAAATCGTGTTCTGGCAGACTGTTAACTTCTGAAGGTGATGTACCCCGACCTCTTGTTTTATCAAAACCAGCGGTCTCCAACTTTAGAAACTTGGAAGATCTGTGGACTTCAACTCCCAGAATTCAACTATGCTGGCTGGGGAATTCTGGGAGTTGGAAGTCCACAAGTCTTAAAAGTTGCCAAGGTTGGACAGCTCTGATCAAACAGAAATAGAGAGCCTTGAGCTGCTTAGAAAAAGCTGGATTAAAGTGAAGAAAGGAAAGGCGTGTGGCTGAAAAACAAATTTATTTCAGGAATGAAGGCCCTCTAGAGGGAAAGTGACCGACTGGACCCCCCCACGCCAGTCGGAACCCCAAATGTCTGAATCGCCAAACCCTCTGATGCTCCCAGGATGGGGATTGTGTTGAAATGCCTCCCTCCCATCTCAGAAGTTGTCTGCATTCTGTTTCTCTCCTTCCCATTTTCCCTCGGCCCCTCTGGACAGCAGCTACAGGAGGGCCAGAGCCCTGCAGAGTCCAGCTGCAGCAGCCAAGCCCCCTCCGTGGGGCGAGCTGAGCCTGTCAAGGGGGCGCAAAGCCCCATTCAGCAGCTGCCCGGCCATAGAGGCGAGGCTGGCGGTGGGCAAAGATGGGCATCTCCTGGCGGAGGTGGTGCAGGTAGGCCAGGTCGATTTCGGCAAAGCAGAGGCCGGGCCCCTCCTGGCACTGGGCCACGATGCTGCCCCAGGGGTCCACCACCATGCTGTGGCCGAAGGAGGTGCGGCGTGAGTGGTGCTGGCCCGTCTGGGCCGCGGCCACCACATAGCACTGGGTCTCTACGGCACGGGCTCGCAGCAGGACCTGGGGAATAGAATAGAGTGAATCAGCTGGAAGGGACCTTGGAGGTTTTAGATTAGATTAGATTAGATTAGATTAGATTAACAGAGTTGGAAGGGACCTTGTAGGTCATCTAGTCCAACCCCCCACCCAAGCAGACCCTACACCATTTCTGACAGATGGCAGTCCAGTCTCTTCTTGAAAGCCTCCAGTGACGAAGCTCCCACAACTTCCAAAGGCAACTTCTGTTCCATTGGTTGATTGTTCTCACTGTCAGGAAATTTCTCCTTATTTCCAAGTTGAATCTCTCCTTGATCAGCTTCCATGCATTATTCCTTGTCTGGCCTTCAGATGCCTTGGAAAATAGCTCGACCCCCTCCTCTCTGTGGCAGCCCCTCAGATATTGGAAGATGTTATCCTGTCTCTCTTGGTCCTTCTCTTCACTAGACTAGCCATGCCCAGTTCCTGCAACCGTTCATCGTATGTTTTAGCCTCCAGTTCCCTAATCATCTTGGTTGCTCTTCTCTGCACTCTTTCTAGAGTCTCAACATCTTTTTTATAGTGTGGTGACCAAAACTGGATGCAGTACTCTAGGTGTGGTCTTACTAAGGCTTTATAGAGTGGTATTAGTACCTCAATACAAGGTCTTCTAGTCCAGCCCCCTACTCAAGCAGGAGAATCTATACATTTCAGATAAGTGACTGTCTAGATTCTTCTTAAAAACATCCAGTGATGGAGTGCCCACAATTTCTGGTGGCAAGCTGCTCCACTGATATAAGAAGGAAGAGAGGGAGAGAAGGAAGCTGTGAACGTAATACAGGCAGTCCTCGACATACGACCACAATTAAGCCCCAAATTTCTGTCGCTAAGTGAGACATTCATTAAGTGAATGTCCCATTTTACCACCTTTCCTGCCACAGTTATTAAGTGAACTATAGTTGTTAAGTTAGTAACACAATCATTAAGGCTTCCCCATTGGCGTTACTTGTCAGAAGGTTGCAAAAAAAGGATCACGTGACCCCGGGACATTGCGACCGTCATAAACATGAGTCACTTGCCAAATGTCTTGAGTTTTGATCACGTGACCCTGGGGATGCTGCAACGGTAGTAAGTGTGGAAAAACGGTCCTAAGTCACTTTTTTCAGTGCCGTGGTAACTTCGAGCGGTCACTAAGCGAACTGTTGTTAAGTCGAGGACCACCTGTAGCAAAGGCCGAGGGGCTTACCTCCCAGTGGGCGGCGCCGGTTGTCACGGTGAAGGCTGACGGGTAGGTGAGGATCTCGGCCCCCGCCTGGGCCAGAGCCAGGGACATTTCCGGGAAACGGAGGTCATAACAGATGCCCAGCCCCACCTGGAAAAGGGGCAGAACTGGTGAGAAACATCCAGAACCTTCTGTCGGTAAGAACTGAGTATATGTTAAGTAGTACAGCTAGTCCTCGACTTCCGACCACAATTGGGATTGGGACCCCTGTCACCTAAGTGAATCGGGCCTGATTTTACAAACTTTTTTCCCCATGGTTGTTAAGCAAGTCCAACTTCCCCCATTGACTCTGCATGTCGGAAAGCCTCAAGGAAAGTTAGGAATGGCGATCAAAGGACCCCAGGATGCTCCAAGTGCTCTAAATAACATGTTAGATTAACAGATTTGGAAGGGACCTTGTAGGCCATCTAGTCCAACACCCCCCCCCCCGCCGCCCAAGCAGGAGACCCTACTACACCATTTCTGACAGATGGCAGTCCAGTCTCTTCTTGAAAGCTTCCAGTGATGGAGTTCCCACAACTCCCGAAGGCAACTTCTGTGCCATCAGTTGATTGCCACAGAGAGGAGGGGGTCCAGCTATTCTCCAAAGACCCTGAAGGCCAGACAAGGAATAATGGATGGAAACTGATCAAGGAGAGACTCAACCTAGAAATAAGGTGGGATTTCCTGACATTGAGAACAATCAACCAGCGGGACAGAAGTTGCCATCCCTGGAGGCTTTCAAGAAGAGACTGGACTGCCATCGGTCAGAAATGGTGTAGGGTCTCCTGCTTGGGTGGGGGGTTGGACTAGATGACCTACAAGATCCCTTCCAACTCTGTTATTCTGAAATAATTTTGGTCATGAGCGCTTACCTGTACATGGAAATTAATTGTAAAGTTGAAGGGAGGGCTAGGTGCTCCTCGGGGGGCCCCCAGGCGAGGCCGCAGAGCCCCGTTTTGAACCCCGTACCTTTCCAGCTGGGGTGGGCACAGGTGGCACCATCTCTGGGCCGGGGTTGGTGAAGGCGCTTTCCTTCAGAGACACCCTCCCTTCCAGCTCCACGTCAAACAGGTGGATCTTCCGATAGGCGGCCACAACAGACCCTGAGACCGGCCTCGCCAAGGAAAAAGGAAGGATCCGTTGGATTACAAGCAGATAGAGAGACCGGGAATAAAATCTATGAAATTACAATCTCATGTATGTAATAATCATGCCAGCTACAGGTATAAGCCAAGGTGGCGCAGTGGTTAGAGTGCAGCACTGCAGGCTACTTCAGCTGACTGCTAGCTGCAGTTCGGCGGTTCAAATCTCACCGGCTCAAGGTTGACTCAGCCTTCCATCCTTCCAAGGTGGGTAAAATGAGGACCCAGATTGTTGGGGGCAATATGCTAACTCTGTAAACCGCTTAGAGAGGGCTGTAAAGCACTATGAAGCGGTATATAAGTCTAAGTGCTATTGCTATTGCTAATCCTCGGCTTACAACAACAGCTTGTTTAGTGACCCTTGAAACAACGGTACTAAAAAACCATTTTTCACACTTAAGACCGCCCGCTAGTCATGTGATCAAAATTCAGACGCTTGGCCACCGGCTCGTATTTATGACGGTTGCAACGTCCCAGGGTCAGGTGATCTCCTTTTGCGACCGTCTGACAAGCAAAGTCAATGGGGAAGCCAGATTCACTTAACCACCGGGTTACTGATGTAACAACTGCATGATTCCCTTAACAACAGTGGCAAGGAAGGTTGAAAAATGGGGGCAAAACTCACTTAAGCAATGGACATTTTGGGCTCAATTGTGGTTGTAAGTCGAGGGTTACCTGTATCACATCCCATGACATTATGCTTTCAGAAAGTAATTTCCAATGTCCAATTTTTTTCTTATTTTCAGGATATTTTTTTTCTGCCTTCCTATAATTTAAGACCCCCATTTTCCAACCTGGGATGAAACTCATAATAATTTATTGGGATCTTTCCATAAAGGAATTTTCCATACTTCAGAAAAAAAAAAACCCTGTCAGAATGAATTAAAAGAATATCTTGCCAGTCACTTGGATGACCCAAGATCTAATATTTTGAGAATAAAGGGTGAGAAGTCCTCAGTTTATTTTTTTAACAAAACTACTAGGGGTGACATAACATCTTCCAATATTTGAGGGGCTGTCATAGAGAAGAGGGGGTCAAATTATTCTCCAAAGCCCCAGAAGGCAGGACAGGAAGCAACGGATGGAAACTAACAAAGGAGAGAAGCAACCTGGAATTACGAAGACATTTCCTGACAGTGAGCACAATTAATCAGTGGTACCAGGTTGCCTCCAGAAATTGTGGGTGCTCAGTCACTGGAGGTTTTCAAGACGAGACTGGACATCCATTGGTCCACAATGGTATAAGATCTCCTGCTTGGGCAGGGGGTTGAAGACCTCCATGGTCCCTTCCAATCCTGTTGTTCTGTTAATACATGACTTTCTATATTCATGGAGTCCTTGGTGCTCTGTGAGCTTGGTTGTTTTCTTGTAGCACTGATGATGTTACCCAACTGGGTCGTGAAACGTCTGGAAAAAAACAACCACGCCCAGAGACCACACACACACACACAAAAAAACGCCACGCTCAGAGACCACCAAGAACTCCACAGTTCCACAAATAATCTCTTCTTTCAGAAATACATTTCACAAACTCTTGCCTTTTCTGGTACGGTTTCTTTCCAGGGCAACTTTTTACCTCTACACAGCCTTCCTTTCCCAATGTAATTTCAGCAATGTACCTCAGATTCCAAGTTTAATTTAACTTGAGACTTATCCAAAGGCTTTTCTATATGACATACTCCTTTGAACAGCTGCTTTCCATCGCCCTGAGTCCTAAATCAGTGTTTACAGATTACAATGTCTTTGTCCCACAAAAAACCAAAATGCAGGCAAACAAACCACCTGTTGGTTGAACATAACAGTGTCAACTCAGCCATCCTGGATGCTTTGTTTTGACTTAAGTAGTTGTGTAAACACAGCCACTGTACTTCCATCAACATGCTTTATATCTTAATTGGATGTGTCGAATGTAAATGTTTCCCCCCCCCCCCAACTATCACCACTGCGAAGCGGAATTTTTTAAGGAAGCATGGGCAATCCAACCTGACTCAGCACCCTTCTGATTGTGCTCTCTTGGTGCAGGAATATGGGGGGAGAGGGGACAGAGAAAGACCCCCCCACCTCATTTAAGGGCGTTTTGTTACCTTTGGGATCCACAAGAAGGTGGCAGTTGTAGATCCGTTGCGTGCTTTCCCAGTCTTTGCCCCTCTCGTGGAAACCTCCAAGGGACAACCATACTCCACATTCCCTGTCCAGAGAGAAGCAAAGGTTTGTTTCCACCTGGGTGTGCCTGGCTGAGGTTCTCCCCCTCCCCATGTGGTGGCACCTACAGAAGATGGAGTCGTTCTCTGCATCTGCTACAAGAACTAAGATCTTGTTATTTCTGAAAGAATCTTAGGTTGGGGTTTCTCAGAAACTTTTAAGAGGTGTGGACTTCAACTCCCAGAATTCCCCAGCCAACCGTGCTGGCTGGGGAATTCTGGGAGCTGAAGTCCACACCTCTTAAAAGTTGCTAAAGTTGAGAAACACAATCTTAAGAGATGAACACATTTTTCTTTAGATGTTTTATCTTGCCTTTATGACTCTTATAAATAACTCAAGATGGCAAACATACCTAACAGACCTTCCTTCTCCTATTTTCCCCACCACAATAACAACCCTGTGAGTGGGTGGAGCTGAGAGAAAGTGATTGGCCCAAAGTCAACCAACCAGGTTTCATACCTAAAGTGGGATAAGAACTCACCATCTCCTGGTGATTGGCCCAAAGTCAACCAACTGGCTTTCGTGGCTAAGGCAGGACTAGAACTCACCATCTCCTGGTGATTGGCCCAAAGTCACCTAGAGTTCTTTCATGCCTAAATCAGGATTAGAACTCGCCGTCTCCTGGTTTCTAGTCTGGTGCCTTAACCACTAGACCAAACTGACTTGTTCTGTGGCCATTTTTATGATTCATCTTAGCTGCACGTCGATAGGCCCCCGTAGGGATCCAAATTCTTTGAGAAGCCATTCTGGCACCCTGCGCATTCCCACCTGGCCAGGCTGACATAGCGCTGAAGGTAATCCCCCTCCAAGGGCTCCGCCAAGCTGAGGGTCTCTTCCGTGCAGCTGCCAATGAAGTCAAAGGCTTCAGGGAGGAAGACAACGCAAGCATCCCGCCGAGTTGCCTCTCGGACCAGCTGCGAACAAGCCGCCCAGTTGTGTTCTCGGTCCGGCGTCGACGTCACCTGGCAGACCGCAATGAGGGGCTTTGGGCCTCTGGCACCCGAGGACATGGCTGGGAAGCTGGAGAGAAAATACGGAGCGTTTAACTTAGCGTTCAGTTTTAGCATGTTTAATATTGCTGGGGTTGCCGAGGAAGAAAATGTTTGTTGTGGTATCCCTGCATTAATCTGAAACTGGAAGGTAACAACTGAGTTTTCTGCAAATCCTTACATTTTACAATTTGACTGGATTTCAAATGGCAGAGTTCGTATTCCTAAATTATTAATCGGCATTCTTGTTTAGTGCTCAGAGGGCTGAATAGCAATCAATAGAGAGAAGACTGCATCCACAGCACACGCTGAATCGCAAACTAGCGCACCACATTTTAGCCTACTGTGTTTTGTGTACTCAATATACTTGATGGATGGTTGATCTCTGTTATGCAAATCCCCAAAAATGGACTCAGTTGTGGAAACCATGGTGCAAACAAAACCCAATTCCTCATGCTTAATTCTGGGCCAGGATACCTTACAGGGTTGCAATGAAAATAAACAAGGGAAGGCCACATACCAAGTTGTAAAAAGCACCAGAAATCAGAGTTTTTAATAGATTAACAGAGTTGGAAGGGACCTTGTAGGCCATCTAGTCCAAGCAGGAGACCCTACACCATTTCTGACAGATGGCAGTCCAGTCTCTTCTTGAAAGCTTCCGGTGATGAAGCTCCCACAACTTCTGAAGGCAAAAGTTATCCTTCAGATACGGCTGAACTGTAACTCGCAGTTCAGAATGCTGGAGCTTCACATCGATTTTTTTCCATTCTCCCACCCTGTCTTATTGCTCCGAGGGTGTCATGTGCAAAAGCAGCCCTGAGGTGAGTTACCTGTGGCCAGGTCCCTGGCTCTGGATCCTTCTAAACTGTTTCCCAGCACCACACAGGATTTGCAAGGTTTTCTGGACCACCCCTCTCAACCTAGAATAGTCAAAGGATGGAAAGTGTTTTGTTTCTAAGCTTCAAGGAGAACCTCTTCCAAACCTGGAGGAGAATGGCTTTAATAGAAGACAATATTTGTAGCTCAGAGGTGAACAGTGAAGTCCTTGGTGATCTCTGAGCTTGCTTCTTTGGTACTTGGACAAATCAGCCATCAACAGATAGGTAGAGATGAATCATCTACCTGTATGTTATTGTCACCTCTTCTCCACCAGTCCCAGCCCCATAGATTTAACTCTTTTCCTACAGAGTGATTCATTGGCATGTTCATACGACTCTTTGAACCCAGCTGAAGAACTAGTGCTGTGTTTTTTCAAGCTTGGCCCCTTGATGATGGGTGGACTCCCAACTCCCAGAATTCCTCAGCTAACAATGTTTTAAGATGGGTGGACTTCAACTCCCAGAATTCCCTAGCCAATAATGTTTTAAAATAAGTGGACTACAATTCTCAGAATTCCCCAGCCAGCATCCTTTAAGATGGGTGGACTTCAACTCCCAGAATTCTCTAGCCAATAATGTTTTTAAAATGGGTGGACTACAATTCCCAGAATTCCCCAGCCAGCATCCTTTAATATGGGTGGACTTCAACTCCCAGAATTCCTCAGCTAACAATGTTTTAAGATGGGTGGACTTCAAATCCCAGAATTCCCTAGCCAATAATGTTTTAAGATGGGTGGACTTCAAGTCCCAGAATTCCCTAGCCAGCATCCTTTAAGATGGGTGGACTTCAACTCCCAGAATTCTCTAGCCAATAATGTTTTTTAAAATGGGTGGACTACAATTCCCAGAATTCCCCAGCCAGCATCCTTTAAGATGGCTGGACTTCAACTCCCAGAATTCTTTGCTGGCTGGGGAATCCTGGGAGTTGAAGTCCACCCCTCTTAAAGGGGCCAAGCCTGAAAAGCTTTGCATTTGCAGAACTGGCTACACCTCATGCCCTGACCCCGCCCCCAAGAAAATGGGCTAATTGGGGGGTCCTGATTTTGTACGTGGGGCTCCTGCCCCCAACCTTCCAGCCCGCCTCCCTCCCAGCCCTGCAGCTCCAGCGCCCCACATTCCGCTCCTGCCTCCGGTCCACGCGTGCCCCGAGGAGCTTCCACGCCAGCGGCAGGTCCCCTCCGTTCCAGCTCAGTCCACCCCGGAAGTCCACTGCGCCCCTAACAAAGATGGCGGCTCCGGCGCTCAACAGCCCGCTCCATTTCCGCTTCCGCTTGCCTGATTTGAATAACGTTCATCCTTTCGCCGTTTTTTCCTCGCGGGCCGGTCACGTGGTGGCGGCGAGCAGCCTCCTGGGAGGTGTCAGCCGCGCCCTTAACAAAGATGGATGCCTCAGGATTGTTACCAGGCTGAAATAAACCGCCCGAGCTCGACTTATTTTCACGTCTCCGGGGTCGCCTTCACTCTCTGTTGCAGAATTTTGGTTTTCAATGTGGATGCTGTTATATTTCCTGGAAAAAGAAGCGAGGAGGGGAAGATTCCCGTAACAAAGATGGCGGACGAAACGGCGCCAACGGCCGCTTCCGGTCCCGTTCGAAGACCCGGGCAACCCGGAAGTGGTCTTTCTCCCAGCCCGGAGGGAGGAGGGCGAAGATGGCGGAGGACAGCAAGCTCAAGAGCGGCCCGGCGGCTACTCCGGCGGGTCCTGCCGGCGGCGGCGGGGCGGCGAAGCCCTTGACTCCCGAGCAGGTACCGCGTGGGGCGGGCCGGGAGCGAGCCGAGCGGCGGGCTTCTGGGCATGTGCAGAGCGCCCAGCCGAGCAGAAGGATGCGGTTGGATGTGGTTGCCACGGGCGACGGTGCTGCTTCTCCCCTGAGCATGTGCAGAGTGCCCTGAGCCCGTTTGCTCGGTCCCCAGCAGGCCTATCACGAGGCTCTTAGGAGACCTTATTTATTTCTTTTATTTATTATTCATTTTTACTTTTTATTCACTATTAATTTTCTATAGCTGCCCCTCTCAGCCAATGACCCTGGGCGGCTTAGAATTCAAATCCTGATCTGGGCCTGGAAGGTTTAAGCTGGTTGCTGAATTCACCGGAGGGGGGCGGGGTTGTCATAGAAATACAGGTAGTCCTCGACTTACAACCATTCGCTTAGTGACCATTCCAAGTTACAAGGGCACTGAAAAAAGGGACATGATCATTTTTCACACTTACGACCGTTGCAGCGTCTCCATGGTGACATGATCAAAATTTGGACATTTGGCAACTGACTCATATTTATGACGGTCGCAGTGTCTCCCCGGGTCACGTGATCCCCTTTTGTGACCTTCTGACAAGCAAAGCCAATGGAGAAGCCAGGTTCACTTAACAACCGTGTGACTAACTTTAACAACTGCAATGATTCACTTAACAACTATGGCAAGAAAGGTGGTAAAATGGGGCAAATTTCACTTAGCAACTGTCTCGCTTAGCAACATAAATGTTGGGCTCATTTGTGGTCGTAAGTCGAGGACTACCTGTATAGAAAACTGAGGGCAGAAAAGACCTAGTCATCTAATGAGTCTGCTCTTTGAGGGGGGGGTTGGTCTTATTTTTAATTTATTATGTTTAATTTCATTTGTTTTATTTTTAACTGTCATATGGTGGACGTGGGCTTATCCCAAGAACGTTTAAACTCAGTAACTGATAACTGAGTCGCTGCCTCCGCTGCAAGTTGGTGTCAATCAGAGCTAATACGAAGCGAGCTTAAAAGATACGTGCGAATGCAGATCTGGGTCTGGGCTCAATTTCATGCTCAGGGTTAGGGTTAGGGTTAGGGTGTTTCCCACATTATACTGAGTTTACAAGTTACTAGAGCTCAAATCTTTGCACAGACCTTGTTTCTGGCTGATTTGAACTGGTTCTTAGAGGAATCCACATTCCACATGGAGAAGATCATGTTAATTCAAAGAACTAGAATCATTAATCAAAGACATGGCTAAAACATTACACAAAGACACCCCACCCCCACCCCACCCTCCTACTCCCAACAGGGGTTTCTGATCAAAGTGGCCATGCTAAGCCATCCAGATTCATTCTGGAAAGTGACACAGATGGCATATACATTTAATAAATAAAAGAGACTGCAACACATTGTCAGAACCACCTTCCCTACTATCATCAGTAGGGAAAAGGGGGCGGGGGGGGGAGAACAAATGGACAGGTTGCTGTATACTTTTATGATGGGAAATTGGGAGGGGGGAATTGACAGTTGACGAAGAACAGAACAGCCTGGGATCCGGTGGTTCCAGCTGACATCCTGGCATCCTCAAGGCCATTTGCCCTGGGTGTGGAATTTCACCAGCCCAAATACCTCAGAGTTTCTTATAAGGTCACCTCGGTGCTGGATTGGCTACGCCACGGACCACTGCAGCGGGGGAGAGGGGGGGGCTAGGGGGAACCGGGGCTTTAGTTCTGTATTGCCACATGGGAATTTCAGATTCCGCTTGACTACTGCAACCAGTATTCCTTTAGTCAAAGTGCCTTTTCACTTCAGATGAAGTCGAGAGTTTTACTTCCCTAAGGGATCAAACTGGGGCAGGTCTGACCCACATAATTGGGCTGGGAAGGTGATAGGAGTTGCTCTTCTCTTCTTGGTAATATACACAGGGATGTCCCAAAGGTGCCTTTTTTCAGGAGGCAACTGGACTTTCTGGTTTTTTCTTTGAAGACGTTTCGCTTCTCATTGAAGAAGCTTCTTCAGCTCTGACAGGATAGTGGGGAATGGAAAGATTTATATTCCTTGCGAATCCTAAAAGGATGCAAAGCTGTGTGCAAGGAATATATATCCTTCCATTCCCCTCCATCCTAGTCAGAGCTGAAGAAGCTTCTTGGATGAGAAGCAAAACGTCTTCAAAGAAAAAACCAAGAAAGTCCAGTTGCCTCCTGAAAAAAGACACCTTTGGGACAACCGTGACCCGGATGACGGAGAATCTCCACGGACATACACAGGGATGGATGGTTGTCAGGAATCCTCAGTGCACTCCACAGATTGAGGAAAGCGAAGATGATGGTGGTTTACCGTCTCAAACAGATGATAGGATGAGGGCGGGGGGGGGGGGGCTAGGAAGAACAAATAAAAGCGGTTCTTGTTCATCAACATAGGTGTGATTTCCCCTTCCAGGTGGTAGCAGGATTCAACCGCCTTCGCCAGGAGCAGAGAGGTCTTGCTTCAAAGGCGGCTGAGCTGGAGATGGAGCTGAACGAACACAAGTATGTTGTGGCCACGGATGGAAAGCGGGGACCCTTGCCAGACCAAAAGCCTGCTGGTTTTCTGCTTCGATTGCAATTTAAATTAGGGTAGCCCAGATCCACCTAGTACAGGTAGTCCTTGACTTACGACTACAATTGAGACCCAAATTTCTGTTGCTCAGCGTGACAGTTAAGTGAGCTTTGCCCCCTTTACGACCTTTCTTGCCCCAGCTGTTAGGTGCATCACGGCACTTGTCAGCTTAGCAACATGGTTGTTAAGTGAATTTGACTTCCAAATTGACTCTGCTTGTCATGAGGTCGCCAAAGGGGATCCCGTGACCTGAGGACACTGTAAGCGTCATAAATATGAGTCAGTTACCCAGCGTCTCAATTTTGATCACATGACCACGGGGATGATGCAACGGTCATAACCACCCGTTTTCTGAATAGTTTCTATCCCAGAGCTATCATTGCACTCAACGATGAACTAAAGGGCCACCATCAGGGAGCTGTTGCATTGCTTGGTCTGTTGTGTGGGTGGTTCAGGGTGGGGAATTTGTGGTGGGTGGGGGCGTGTTTTATGATTGTTACGTGTGTTGGGCCTGGTCTTTGGGCGTTATGTGAATTTCGTTGTATGGGTATACTGTGTATATGCGTACAATGACAATAAAGTATAAGTATGAAAAACAGTCAAGGCACTTTTTTCAGTAACCTCGAATGGTCACTAAACGAACAGTTGTAAGTCGAAGACTACCTGCGTTCAAAATATGACACCACTGGGCAGCAATGAGGCTTCAGGACGGGAAGTCATGCAAACCGATTTGCGGGTTCCTTGATTTCTAGATCCTTTCCTTCTTGTTGTTGTTGGCCTTGCCTGCAGAGGCTGAAACGAGCTTGCAATTTCCGTCTCCTCTGCAGGTTGGTTATTGAGACCCTCAAAGAGGTGGACCCGACCAGGAAGTGCTTCCGCATGGTAGGGGGGGTGTTGGTGGAGCGCACAGTCAAGGAAGTCCTCCCAGCCCTGGAAAACAACAAGGAGCAGGTAAGCCAGAGTCGCTTGAGGGCAAGATGGATGGCAGACGGCAGAGAAAAAAACCCCATACATACATAAATAAATAACGCTGTTCGGACATTGCGTAGCCTCTCCAACTCTCAGTGACGCAGCAAAGATCTCTTTTTGGCGCCTTTAATGAAGACTTAGACTTAGAATAGCTTTATTGTCACTTGGAATGTCCACTAATTGGCATACATTAAAATGAAATTTCGTTGCATACAGCTCTCAAAGGGTCACCACCTTCAATATACACTACATCAGGAGTCTCCAACCTTGGCAACTTTAAGACTTGTGTCAGGGTCGAAGCCTGTCAGGCCGAAGCCATATCTTATTAGAGACTTTGGCCTGCCAACTTGTGGAGTTCAACTCCCAGAGTTCCTCAGCCAGCTTTGCTGGCTGAGGAACTCTGGGAGTTGAAGTCCACAAGTGTTAAAGTTGCCAAGGTTAGAGACCCCCGCACTACATAACCATGACAAAATAAATAAATACAAAGTTATGCATATACCCACATATATATCACAGGTTGTCTGACTTACGACCACAATGGAGCCCCAAATTTCCACTGCTAGGCAAGGCGGTTGTTAAGTGAGTCGTGCCCCATTTTACGGTGTGTTTTTGCCACAATTGTGACTCGAATCACTCTAAGAAAGCTGGCTGGGGAATTCTGGAAGTTGACGTGCTCCAGGCTTAAAGTTGCCAAGGTTGGAGAGCCCTGCTCTAGTGAGTTGTGCCCCATTTCATGCTATTTTTTGCGTACATTCCTTACATTCCTATAAGCAAAAAATAATAATAATCCCCCCTCCCCCACTTTAACATGACTTCTTATGCCCCTGTTGGAGGAGGGATTCTCGAGTTGGACTGGGCTGGAGCGGTTCTCCCAGTTCCCAGGCTTTTCCGAGGCACAGAAAGTCACCGCAATTTGGAGAGGAACAAACCCAATCGTAACACGGCCATTTCACAACGGTTGTCTCCCAGCCTTGTCAATTTTTCACTGCCGGCCTTCATTCATTTTCTTGCACGAATAACAGATCCCAGCCTCCCAGTTCAGTTCACATTGGACATAATTCCATGTTAACTGCAGGGAGTTATTTTTCTGAGCCTAGATCCGCCCAAATAGAAATGCCTGCCTCTTCAAGGAAGGTGAAAAGAGAGCCTGCCAGCCTGCCTCCCTCCCTCCCTCCCTTCCTACTTCCTTCCCTTCCCTTCCTTCCTTCCCACCTTCATTCTTTTTTAACAAATAATCCAAGGTGGCGAACATACCTAATAATCCTCCCTCTTCCTATTTTCCCTACAATAATAACAACCCTGTGAGGTGAGCTGGCCTGGGCTGAGAATGACCGCCCCAAGGTCATCCAGCCGGATTTCGTGGCTAAGGCGGGACTTGAACTTCCAGCCGCCCCATTGTCTGACTCTTGCCGCCTCTCCCCTCTTTGCCCCCCTGCAGATCAACAAGATCATCGAGACCCTGAGCCAGCAGCTGCAGACCAAAGGCCGGGAGCTGAACGAGTTCCGCGAGAAGCACAACATTCGCCTGATGGGTGAGGAAGAGCAGAAGCCACCTGCCAAAGAGAGCCCAGAGGGGGCGGCTGCCAAATCCAGTTCAGCCGGGGTCCTGGTCTCTTAAAAAGAAGAGTGGACTTGTATGGAAGGACTTGACCCCACCCTCCCTCAGCCCACAGTTGCAGCTTTGGATCTCAAGAGACCCCCACCGTTATCACTATGGATGTTATAGGGTCATCTCCTCTGTGTTTTGTTAAATAAATGTTGGTTTGTTGTGAAATTTAGGCAAGCATGCAAGTGTAGGGTTATCTTTATGGCGTGGGAGTAGGGCGTGTCTGTGTCCGGGGCAGTGTTTCTGAACTTTAAGATAAGTGGACTTCCAACTCCCAGAATTCCCCAGCCAGCAATTCCTTGGTGATAACACATTCCTTTTGATGTCTGTCCCCATTGTATACCTGCTTACTCTCTTGTGATCCCTTTTTCTGCAATCGCTCCATTGTAAGGATTGAGAGACAGAAAATGGGCATGGCTGGCAGGGGAATTCTGGGACTTGAAGTCCACCCATCTTAAAGTAGCCTAGGTTGAGAAATATTTGAGGCCACTCCAGCTAAAGCACATTTTGGTTCCTTGACTTATTTAACAATGGAGAAATGAGGACAATTGCCAAGGTGAAATTCTGCGCAGTGTCTGTGGAGCTTCGTTTTCTCACACGGGAGGTGCCCTCGCTGGCAAAATATGCATGGTAATTGCTGTCCTGTAAACGTAGTGGGTATTGGTTTGGGGAAGCCGTGCCCTAGATCGTCTCTAAGCCAAATCCCACCGCAGAATGAATTGTAAGAAATGTTTAGGATTGTTTCATTTTGTAATTCTGAATTAATGGGCGGCATTTATTCAGTCCTTTATGAAAAATGAAAAAAACATGCTTGGTTTGTCAGGTAACACATTTTTAAAGTGAGCAAGGTGACTATTTCAACTCTAGTAGCACTTCAGAAATGTGTTTTTCCTCTTTTGTCACAACTGGGGAAGTTGACCAACACTTCCCACGCTCCCCCAAAATGCAGCAGGAAAATGGTCTAATTTTGTTAAAATAGGAGAATCAGAATCTATGACTCTGGGAGAAATCTTTTCATTCCCTCTCTTAAAAACCCCTTTTCTTCAAAACTTATATTCATGTGAAAATAAAAGCCATGATAGGCAGACCTTGACTTATGACCATAATTGAGCCCAAAACTTCCATTCTTAAGCAAGACAGTTCTTAAGTGAATTTAACCCCATTTTACAAGCTTCCTTGCCACAGTTGTTAATTGTTATGTTAGTAACACGGTTGTGAAGTGAATCTGGCTTCCCCCCCACCCTTGACTTTGCTTGTCAGAAGGTCGCAAAATGGGATCACGGGACACTGGGACCGTCCTAAATACGAGTCGGTTGCCAAGCATCTGAATTTTGATCACAGGACTACGGGAATGCTACAATGGTCGTAAGTGTGAAAAACTGTCTTAAGTCACTTTTTTCAGGGCCGTTGTAACTTTGAATGGTCACTAAATGAATGGTTGTAAGTTGAGGACTACCTGTATGTGGCTGATCTGATCAAACCTTTAATGGGACAGAACCATTAAAAAACAAATAAGTTGAAGATTCCACTTTTTGCAATAGTGGCGAATATCTGTAGCTTGGGTGTAGGATGGAGGGTGGAGGTTCGTTCTCCGTGTCTGGGTTCCAAGTAATAGATCCATTGCAAACAAAAACTACAAGGCAGGTGAATTCCTCAAAGAAAAGCTTTATTGGAAATATCATACTGGCACATAATCTGGTGAAAACGAACTGAGGGGCCCCTTGGTTTTCACCTCACATTAAAAGTAAAAGTTTGTCACTTTCTCAAAACAATCCGTCACATGGTCCAATCACGGCACTTGTTGGTTGCCCGGTGACATCACGCCGCCTTCCTCTGACCAGGTGTGAGAATGTCCTTGGTTCCCAAGAGTAAGTATTTTGTTTTGACTACACAAGCCCAGCTATCTCTAATCCCCCCCCTCCCTATCCCTCAGCTCCAGTGTGGCAACACTGAAGTTTCCAAGATGGCTTCGGTGAGGTCAGCTTCAGGGTTGACACTCCGAGCTTGTGGGTTGGTTTCCGAACGTTTCGTTACCAGGTGAGGTAACGTCTTCAGCAGAGTTTAGGGGGTGTCAGTTTTCAGAAGAACACCCCCTAAACTCCGCTGAAGACGTTACCTCGCCTGGTAACGAAACGTTCGGAATCCAACCCACAAGCTCGGAGAACGGACCTCCACCCTCATTGCACTTTTTTTTTTTTTTTTTTAGATTTTGCTTGTAAGGAACGTACGCAAAAAATATCATAAAATGAGGCACAACTCACTAGAGCAGGGGTCTTCAACCTTGGCAACTTTAAGCCTGGCGGACTTCAACTCCCAGAATTCCCCAGCCAGCTTGCTGGCTGGGGAATTCTGGGAGTTGAAGTCCGCCAGGCTTAAAGTTGCCAAGGTTGAAGACCCCTGCTTTAAAAGATCAGATCAAAACCAGACTTTTGGGAAAGGTTCCAACAATGGGGGAAGTCAACTTTTATTTGTAAATTGGGCAAAACTTTATTCATGAACGGGGGAACACATCTCAAATTTAAGGAGGTGACTTCTTGTTGGCATTTTCGGTTTATGTCAGATGTTTCTGTGCCCAAAGAGAACTGGTGTCTTTCTGACATGCTTGGGTGCGCTTCCTCCATCTGAGCAGGCCAACTCTCCACAGCCAAAAAGAAACATTCTTCAGGAGTGGTGGAAGAAGCATTTGGCGGTCCCAGCTGGGGAGCAAAATCCTCGGTTTCATGGTGAGATCCTTAAGCTGCAGATCTCTGGGCAAGGGGTCTTCCCATCGGCTCCCAACCCACCCACCAGGTACAGCTTGTCGTTCCAGAGGCACGTTCGGTGGCCGCATCTCTTCTGCGCATGGGTGGAAGAAGGAAAGTGGAACCAGTTGGCTGGCGACGCCCCTGCAAGAGCCAAACAGACACTCCTAAATCCTTCACTTAGCAATTGTTCAAAATTACAACAGCCCAGAAAAAAAGTGACTTCACACTTAGCAACCGTTGCAGCGTTCCCCGCACTGACACGATTGCAAGTCAGGCACTTGGCAACTATTGTGCATTTTATCGTAAATCGAGGACTACCTGCAAATGCAGGTTCCAATCTCGGATGGCCAGGCTGCTAATTGCAATTTCCTGAGTTGAAGTGAGCTCTTTGGAATTCCAATTTTCTTGCAACCGGGACTGGTCAGGGAGGACAGGACAAGTGGCGTGGCAGAAAACTGAGAAGATCTATTTGTGTTCTGTGGGTTGCACAAGTTAGAGCAGGTGGCCACTTTAAGACTTGTGGACTTCAACTCCCAGGATTCCCCAGCCAGCATTTAAGTCCACAAGTCTTAAAGTGACCAAGTTTGGAGGCCACTCAGAGGAAGAGAAAAGATATTTTAAGAACTCTTACTGGCGTCGTAGATGTAAAGATCATTGCAGATGGCATCTCGGCCCTTCGCTAGGGTCTCTCCCCCAAAGATGACCGCAAAGGGCCCAACCACGGTGCAGGAATGGTGCCTTAGGCCTTTGGGGGCCTGCCGGGACCCCTTTTCAGTGCCCACCAAGCGAGTGAGCTGCTCGGTCAGCTCTGGGGCCTGGGCAGACTCTACCTGCGGGGGGAAAAAATGCAGAGACAGTTTGGCTTGGGCTGACCTTAAGGATGCTGCACCTTTTGATTGACTTCCTTTGAACTAATTTAACCTTATTATGCATACATGCAGCTGTGAGCCCTGCTGGCTGGGGAATTCTGGGAATTGAAGTCCATCTTCTGGTGGCCAAGATTGAGACACCCACCCCTAGAGCCAGGGTTAGCATGCTAAAAATATTGCTGACCATCCTTGATTTCAGCTGAATTTTGGAGGAGCCCTATTTCCTTCTTGCTAGCAAGATTTTTATTGGGGGGGGGGCGTATGCCCAGCAGGTCCCCTGTTTCATACCCCTCTCATAATTTAGCCCATCTTTTCATCAAGCAGTTCAGTGCACCCCCTTCTGCTTTCTGAATTACTGTGTAATTTTTGCCTCCAAAAGGAGGACAGGAAAGGTAGCAAGAGACAGAGAGGACCCCCGAGAATTTAGCCTAGGCTGACCCTAAGGCAGGGGTCCTCAAACTTGGCAACTTTAAGACTTGTGGATTTCAACTCCCAGAATTCTCCAGCCAGCTATGCTGGAGTCCTGGCTTTCCCGGTCTTTGTCCAGAATGACTTAAGAGTCTTCTGCCTGAGCAGGGGGTTGGACTAGAAGACCTCCAAGGTCCCTTCCAACTCTGTTATTCTGTGTTCTTTTGAGCTACCAGTCTGTAGTCCACAGACTGGCATCTGACTCACGTGGAGCTTTCCTTTGCTCCAATGTCCGGCCACATCGCAGTCTGCAGAATCGCGCCCTCCAAAGACCCAGAGTTTGTAGCCGCTGCTCTTTCCGAGTGGGCCATAATCCTGTAGCAGCATGGCAGAGTGCCCGGCTCGGGAGGCTGTCCGTGATTCCTCTTCTTTGTACCTTGGAGGAGGAGCAGGAGCAGGAGCAGGAGGAGGAAGAGGAGAAAGAGAAACAGGGAGGAGGAGAAAGAGGAAGAGGAGGAAGAGAAGGAAAAAGGAGGAGGAGGAGGAAGAAGAGAAAGAGAATGGAGATAAGGAGGAGGAAGAGGAAGAAAAGGGAAAGGAAGAGAAGGAGGAAGAGAAGAAGAGGAAAAGGAGAAGGGGAGGAGGAGGAAAAGGAGGAAGAGAAGACAAAGATTTTGACTTTCAATGGATGAGGTTCTTCTGCCTGCTTTTAAAATATCATTTTTGGTTCTGCTAAGAATAAGGTTTGACACAAACTGTCATTTAAACAATGCAAAATGCAAACGTATCATCTACAACTGTATAATCGTATTCGCATTTTGTATTCCTTATCTACCTATACAGTTAGCTTGTGCTCAATCTCGGTTTACAAAACACACAACGTCTTTACAGGTGCACTGTATGCAGTGGCTTGCTTTGGTTTACCACGTCTGTGGAGATTCCCACAGGTCCTGGTTGTCCCAAAGGTGCTTTTTCAAAAGGCAACTGGACTTTCTTTGTTTTTCCTTGAAGACGTTTCGCTTCTTCAGTTTCAAAGTGAAGCTGAAGAAAAAGAACTGAAGAAGCTTCTTGGATGAGAAA
The DNA here is from genome assembly GCA_003457575.1 of Thermophis baileyi. Taxonomy (NCBI): domain Eukaryota; kingdom Metazoa; phylum Chordata; class Lepidosauria; order Squamata; family Dipsadidae; genus Thermophis; species Thermophis baileyi. Next base: position 463,621 of record QLTV01000206.1, read on the forward strand.
CGAAACATCTTCAAGGAAAAACAAAGAAAAACAAAATCCAGTTGCCTTTTGAAAAAGCACATTTGGGACATTTGGTTTAGTGTGTTAGGGAAACATTGACGTTGTGGTTTGTTAACCATGATACTCTATCACAGTGATGGCGAACCTTTTTTTGTTCGGGTGCCAAAAGGGCGTGTGCACGCACGATAGTGCACGCGCATGTGCCCACACCCATAATGCAATGCCCCCCGCGCATGCGCGCACAACCCCCACGCTGGTCGTCCTCCCCACGCATGCGCGCAGGACTCACTAAAGCTTCCGGAGCCTGTGGATGGCGAAAAATGGATTCCAGCTGATTTTCGGCCTTCCGGAGGGCGGTGGGGAGGTCGTTTTCGCCTTCCCCAGGCTTCAGGAAAGCCTCTGGAGCCTGTGGATGGCAAAAAACGTTTCCGAGCTTCCGGTTGGGCCGTTGGGCCATTTTCACCCTCCCCAGGCTTCAGGAGGCTTTCCTGAAACCTGGGGAAGGCAAAAACGACCTCCCCCCCGCCCTCCAGAAGGCTGAAAATGTGAGCTGACATAGGGCAACGCCTCGCGTGCCCTCAGATATGGCTCTGCATGCCACCTGTGGCACGCGCGCCATAGGTTCGCCATCACTGCTCTATCACATTATTGCAATTCCTGGGGATTCTGGGAGTTGAAGTCCACACATCTTTTAACTGGCTATGATTGAGAAACACTGTCATAGATCAGGGGTGTCAAACTCAAGGCCCATGCGGCCACGCCCCCCCCCCCCGGCTCCATTTTCGCTGGCAGAGGGCTAGCAAAACAAACTAAAAACAGAACAAAAGGAGAAATGTTTCCCCTTTTGCATATGAGCATGCAAGAACGGACAGAAAAGGAGAAAGGGAAAAAGGAGAGACAAAGAAAAAGAAGGGAAGATGGGAAGAGAGCAAGGAAGGAAAAATAAGGAAAGGGGAAGGAAGAAGAAAGGAGAATGAAGAGGGAAGGAAAAAGAAGAAAAATGCCACTCCTCCGTTCTCTGCTATCACCGTTTTATATTGTGAAACAGTGGTGGATTACTTCATTTGCACTTGAAAAATCTCTAATTCAATCTCTGTACTAAAAGAGAAGGAAGGAAGGAAGGAAGGAAGGAAGGAAGGAAGGAAGGAAGGAGGAAGGAAGGAAGGAAGGAAGGAAGGTTATAATGAGAGTGAGGGAGGGTCTGAGGGAAGCCCTGCCTTACCACTTGGCCACCACAGGTGCCCCTGACATGAGTGACATTGAGCTGGCCAGGTCCACCCTGGCCCCCCAAGGCACAACCCTGATGCAGCCCTCAATGAAATTGAGTTTGACACCCCTGTCATAGATGAACTATGTCTCCATTGGCCGTGCCAGGCACTGAGCGGGACCTACCAGTAGGTCTTGCTGCTAGGCTGCAGGTGCAACGTGAAGATGCTGGCATAACGCCGCTGGGTGCGTAGGCCACCCTCCCGGCCCACCACCAGCAATTCATGCTCCGTCAGCTTGGTGCAAGTATGGCTGCTCAGCCCCACGGGGGTCTCGGATGTCCTGGCTGTCCAGCCTTCCCACTGCTTCTGCTCCGCATCGAAACTGCAGACATCTGAGACCCTGCGGGATCCATCCCACCCACCCACCACACACAGCAAGTGGTCGCCCAGGACCACCGCCTCGTGGTGACTGCGACGGTAGCCGTGTTCCGGAGCAAGCGTGCGGACCGTCTGGATGGCTGGGTCAAAGGCCACCACGTCTCCCAAGGGGGGCTCATGGGTGTCCTGGGTCTTCAGCCCCCCAAAGATCAGGAGCTTTCCTTGCACCACGTTGCAGGAATGGAAGCCCCGAGCCAAGAGGTCGCTGCGGACCACCGGCTCCCATTCCCAGTGGCTTCCACCCGAGGCGGACATTCTGGTCTTCTTCAAGAGTTGGGACAGGCAAGGTGAAGGCTGGAGAGGATGACATGGAAAATGGGTGTCACCATATTGGAACACAACAGCAAACTTCATTAGAAGAGTAGCAAGCTTTGGGATAGAACATAGAATAATAGAGTTGGAAGAGACCTTGGAGGTCTTCTAGTCCAACCCCCTGCCCAAGCAGGAGATCTGCCCAACCTCCTGCCCAAGCCTGGCGGGAAACATTCACACCGAAATGTTTTCAACCCTGGATAAAGAGCTAAAATATGGAGGATTAACATGGCAGGAGAACTTCTAACAAATTCTAATGAAAGAGAGAGCCACATCTTGTTTTAAACCATGGTTTGTGGACTAAACTGTAATTGGCTGAATTCTCACATCTTGGTTACGGTGACCAGATATCCTTTGTTATAAAGGACAGCCTTTTCTTTCAGAAAGCTGTTTGTTCTGAATCAAGCGTGGATTGGTTGTGCTATCATCAGGCAGTTTAACACAGACGCAATGGTACATTCAATCAGATTATATTTTATTCTTCAGGCATCCTCTGACAACACTCACGGTTATGTAGAAGTTCTTCTGAATCTACAGTCATAATCTGGAACCATCACGAATATTGTAAAAAAGGATTAATTGCTTCCATCTCCTTCTTGCTACATCTTTTCCCGGTAGCGAGCTTGAAAGTGACTTCCTTTACTCCCGCCCCCCAGGCATACTTCAATGACCAATAAGAGTACACAGTTATGATCACATGCCATGGACTACATGGCATGGACTACATTCCCCAGAATGCTATGTCTTAAAGAGACAGTTCTTAATTCTAGGCTAAACCCTTGATAAGCCAGCACACTGTTCCTTAGGTTGATTTCTTTTTCAAAAATGAACTTTTGTCTTTTGCTTATTCAATTTTTACTGTGCAGATACTGTACAACATACAATCTTTCACAATATAAATTTTACATTGTAAAATTTCACATTTTTTACAATGCGCAACCTTTCACCATGTGAAAAATATAGAAACCGTATCCTCTTTTTAAAATAAATTCCCCTGCACTGTTCAATTTCAGATATTTTTATTCGAATACACCTTTCTGTAAAGTTTTTCTTCTTTTTTTTAAAGATTTATATTCAATTTCAAAGAATAAAAAAGTTTAAAATACAAAAAGGTTTTCTCACTCTGGAATTTTCCTTTGCAAACCCATTTGTAAACATCCACAATATATATATATATTTATGTACACTGAGAGCATATGCACCAAAGACAAATTCCTTGTGTGTCCAATCACACTTGGCCAATAAAGAATTCTATTCTATTCTATTCTATTCTATTCTATTCTATTCTATTCTATTCTATTCTATTCTATTCTATTCTATTCTATTCTATTAGCTTAACTAACACAAGGGATAAAGAGGGCTGGAGGGATGCAATAGCTAATTTGAAGAACTGGCAAGCCAAAATAAAGCCATCTCTGCTTTTTGGGAATATTGCCCGGAAAAATCTAACCTATTGATTGCAACGATCATGTTTTCTAGCTAAAAATAAAGAAAAAAAAACCCAGCCATCAACTATTGAAAAATGTTGCATCAGAGGTGGGAGAGGGAAACAGTGCAAAAATAATTCTTGCTCAGAGCAAAGAGGTGCCTCTTGCCAGTTGGGCTGGGTCTGCCCCAGTGACCAGTGTGCAAAGGCCCCATGTGCATGCACGCTTGCTGTTTTGCAGGCTCAGCCTTCCCCCCCGCCCCGCCCCGCATGCAGGAGGTGGCGTCCCTGGAAGTGTGTATGTGGGCCTGGCAGCTTCCGGATCTTTGCAAGCTGCCCCGGGGCCTACCTTGCCGTAGGGATCCCTGCAGTGGTGCAGAGCCTGGTTGCTAGGCAACCGCAGCCAGCTCAGACAAGCAGGAGGCAGGCAATGGAGGCCTGGGCTGGGTGGGGCAGGCAGCAAGGATTGGGGGGGGGGGGCTTTCTGCCCCAAATCTTTGCTTTCAGGGATGTGGACCTCAGTCCCCTCTCACAGGCACAGGGGCTGGGGAGCATGGGAGTTGCAGTGCAAGGGGCACGGCTGCTTTAATGCCACTGCAGAGTCCTGGCAGATCACTGGCAAAAGTGGCCATGCAGAGAGACAAGCTGATGGAGTAGGGTGGGGGTGGGGACCCCATCTCTTGATGATCCGAGAGTCTCTGGGCATGTGCAGAGAGGCTTTTCAGACTGGAGCCCTCCAAGGCAGCATGCCCTGTTTTTGCAGGCCTCTTGTTTTCATTGTTTTTTTTTCCTGGAAGTGCCAAGGGTTCATTTTGAGCCTTTCTCTCTTCCCCCCCCCCCCCATGGAAAACAGGCCCGTGCAAAATGTGTTGATGTTCCAGTAGTGGGTGTGCAGAAGCGGAGAGGGGCACAGTCCTGTGTCTCTGAGCATGTGGGGAGGTTTCCCCCCCCCCTCATATTTTTGCTTTGAGACACAAATGACAGCAGTGGTTTTCAGCTTCGGCAGCTTTAAGACGGGTGGACTTCAACTCCCAGAATTCCCGTTGGCTGGGGAATTCTGGGAGTTGAAATCCATACAATTAAATCATGCTGACTAGGGAATTCTGGAAATTGAAATCCATACAATTAAATCATGCTAACTGGGGAATTCTGGGAACTGAAGTCCACCCACCTTAGAGTGGCCAAGCTTTGAAACACTGAAAATGAAGCAGAAGTGGGAAACTATTGTTGACTGATGGGTTTTAGTGTGAACCTCTTGGTAGATTTACATTAAACAAATCATAAAGGTGTCAGAATGCTAAATATTAAAACTTCCTCTCCTTGTCTCTTCTAGAGGATGAAATGCCAATAGAATCCTGCGTCGTTGCAAAGCAAGGATCTCATTTCTCCCCTGGTTTGTACCCTAATCTGCTGCTCCTCATTTATTATTTTTCCATGCTTTTACAAAACAGGCAAATGCACAAATATGCAAAGCCGCCCAAGACTCAGAAACCAGCTTCTTTCTTTCATCCTGTGGCTAAAACGGCTTCAGGACAGATGCCAGCTGTATCACAAAAAAATAAAATAAAACAATATGCCATTATTGTGTAAGTAAGAAAAAACTGGATTTTTGTTTGTTTGCTCTAATACAGTCTCCATAAACAGTGACGGTTTAAGAGTCACCTTGAACAGACATTCTCTGCCAAATTTGACACTCTCCTGCCTTACAAGATCAGAAAAAGCTTCCTCCGGCTGAAATCGTCCCTTAGGGTGACTTTTCCCCCCTGCCATGTTTTATTAAAGTGTGTTGTAGAATAAAATACAAATACAAACAGAACTTCAGCAAATTAAAAGAGAAAAAGAAAGGTGCCAAGAGAGATAAAAAGAATGAAAAAAAAATATATACTGGCTTCTGACTTTTTTCAGTGCAGTAGAATAAAAAAAGAACGAGACACTAAACCTTTTGCTCTACATTTCTAAACATTTCAAGCCATTTAGAATAATCTTCTTCTTGTGCCGTATCCATCATCGGACGTTGGCGATCATCTTGGCCATCCTATTTTTGTCAACAGCCGCACGAAAAAGCGCTGCTGAGTTTTGTCCAAACCAGTCCCTTAGATTTTGAAGCCGTGATGTTCTTCTTCTGCCTGGACCTCGTTTGCCTTCAATCTTTCCTTGGAGGATTAAGGGAAGTATGCCATATTTTTCTGGGTGTCGCATCACATGTCCGAAATATTCTAACTTTTGCTTTTTTTATGGTTTTGATGATTTCCCTTGGCTTTCCCAATCGACTTATCACCTCGTTTCTGATTTTGTCAACCCAACTTATATGTAGCAGCCGTATAGAATCACTGAAACCTAAAGGTGGAAGGGACCTTGGAGGTCATCTAGTCCAACCTCTTCCCAAGGTTCATACAAACCTGGTCAAATGGCTGTCTAGGTATTTTTGAAAACCTCCAGTGATTTCTATAACAACAAAATCATTCTAATCTTAAAGAGAAGAACTTACCCATTTTGGTTGCACTTGGACTTTTTCCTTGAAACTGAAAAAAAATATGAAACTTTAATCTTAGCTTTTGAAGATTAGAAGGATTAACCTCGATCAGGTTCTCATATGTACACCTTCATCATGTCATGACAATCCAGTTGGTTATTAGATTATAGTTTAGGAACTTGTGCAAGCCCCAAAATAAATTATTATTTTTAACTGGGTTCAGCAAGCTGGGAGAAAGCCATTTGTCCAGAAAGGTCTAGAATTCTCCTGCTCTACATGGGGGTTGGACTAGAAGACCTCCAAGGTCCCTTTCAACCCTGTTATTCTGCATTCTGCATAACCTATCCTCTCCTTTGCTTGAAATACCTGCATGCAGAAATGTTATTTCTCTTTCACAAACAGGTATAGGAAAAAGCTCCCTTAATGGGGAAGATTTGAAGGTGAGGGTTTCTGCTGCGGTGAAGTATGTCATAGGAGGCCAGGTTGTTGACACCACACACACAGGGAGTGGTTTTCTGTTGCCGAGAAAGCTTGGCTGTGTCTCTCTCTTCCAGTGCCCTCCAGCCCCTTCCAGATCCTGGGTGTCTACTCAGGTCAGAACTGGCTTGGAGGGATTGGCAAGTCCCTTACTCCAAGTTTACTCCTTCATCAGAACCCCTCTGCTTCCTGCTGAAGACAGAACAGGCATCTCACCCTACTTGCCTGCCGGAGGAAAGGAAAGCACATGCCGAGCAGGTGGTGCCAACTCCTAGAAAAATTTCCACCTTCCCAATGGTAAGGTGAGCTTGACCTAAGAAGGCAAAGCAGGGCTGGAGGAAAATCAAACTTTAATGGGCATTATTTCCTATAATTCCATTTCTTATGCATTCACGAGACTCAGGATGATGTACTGTGTCCAATTTGGTTACCATGATGTAAAAAAGATGTTGAGAGTGCAGAGAAAGAGCAATAAAGATGATTTAGCTGGAAGCTAAAACATATGAAGAGTGGTTGCAGGAATTGGGTATGTCTAGTTTAATGAAAAGAGGGACCAGGGGTGACATGATAGCAGTGTTCCGATATCTCAGGAGTTCCCACAAAGAAGAGGGAGTGTGGCTATTCGCCAAAGCACCAGAAGACAGGATAAGAAGCAACGGATGGAAACTAATTAAGGAGAGAAGCAACCTTAGAAGTAAGGAGAAATTTCCTGACAGTTAGCACAATTAATCAGTCAATTAGACCTCCAGAAGTTGTGAGTGCTCCATTGTTGGATATTTTCAAAACTTTACTGGACAACCATTTGACTGGGATGGTATAAGTTCTCCTGCCTTGAGCAAAGGGTTGGACTAGAAGGCCTCTGATGTTCCTGACCTTCTGAGACCCAGAACCTCCAAAATTTGGCCACCCAAATCACAAACTAGGAGTCCTTCACTGAAAGAAGAGTGAGAAGGTGTTTTGTTTTTTTTAAATGTCCTGTTTTCACTGCTTTATTTTATGTCTGCTGGTTTTTCTCCCTCTTTGCTACAGAGCTTGTGGTCGTCGTAGAACTGGGATCCGGCTGCCTTAATTGACCCACGGGAGCGATGGATTTCTCCGAGCTTCCCAAGATCGGGGATGCGGAAAAGGAGAGTGAATTGGGGTTTGTCCATGGCGTCTCTGGGCCTGGTAGGTTGGCAGAACCGAAGAAGCTAAAGTACCCCTTTTAACTATCTGCAAAGGAAAAATGGGGAATGAGAATGAGGAATGAGTAGGACTAGGGGTGACATGATAGCTGTTTTCCAGTGCTTGGGGGGCTGTCACAGAGAAGAGGGGTTGACCTATTCTGAAAAGCACCTGAGGGAAGAAGCAGAAGCAGAGTGGAAGGACACTTGAGGGGTCCTTGGTGCTCTCTGAGCTTGGCTATTTTCTTGCAGATGTTTCATGACCCAACTAGGTAACATCATCAGTGCTAGAAGGGAGTGTGGTTTGAGGAGGAGGAGAAGGTGGAGGACTGTGGGGTTCTTGATGCTCTCTGAGCTTGGTGGTTTTCTTGCAGACTAGGTAACATCATCAGTGCTAGTCAATTATGTCAGGGGTCTCGCAAAGCTGGCTGAGGAACTCTGGGAGTTGAAGTCCACAAGTCTTAAAGTTGGCAAGGTTGGAGACCCCTGCTCTGGGACCTTCCTAGCCGTCCTCCAAGAAGCAAACTCAATGGGGCAAGCTGGTTTCACTTCACGACCACATTTCCGTTGCTAAGCGGTTGTTAAGTGAGCCATGCCTGATTTTACGATTTTTTTGGCCACAATTGTTAAGCATATCACTTCAGCTGTTAAGTGGATTCACTGCAGTGATTCACTTCACAATTGTGCCCCCCTCAAAAAAAGGTCGTAAAATCAGGCATGACTTACTTAACAACCGCCTTGCTTAGCAACAGAAATTCTGGTCCCAGTTGCGGTCGTAAGTTGAGGACTACCTGCAGTTAGCTGGTGTGCTTCAGGAGAACCATGGCATCGGGCAGGAACTGTTTCTAATAGTCAAGGATCTGGTGCAAATTTTTGCTCTGCTGCCCTAGAGTTCACAGGAAGGTGCCATTTAAAAAAGATCAATCAATCAGAATAGCAATGGCACTAGCGCTTAGACTTATATACTGCTTCACAGTGCTTTACAGCCCTCTCTAAGCAGTTTACAGAGTCAGCATCTTGCCCCCAACAATCTGGGTCCTTATTTTACTGACCTGGGAAGGATGGAAGGCTGAGTCCACCCTGGGCCTCTCAGATTTGAACTCCTGGAGTGAGCAGTGAATTAGCCTGCAGTACTGCATTCTAACCACTGCGCCACCACGGCTCTTGAATAGAGCTGGAACGGACCTTGGAGGTCTTCTAGTCCAACCCCTGCTCAAGCAGAAGACCCTATACCATTTCAGACAAGTGGCTGTCCAGTCTCTTCTTAAAAGCCTCCAGTGTTGGAGCACCCACAACTTCTGGTGGCAAGTTGTTCCACTGGTTAATTGTCCTCACTGTTAGGAAATTTCTCCTTAATTCCAAGTTGCTTCACTCCTTGGTTAGTTTCCATCCGTTGCTTCTTGTTCTGCCCTCAGGTGCTTTGGAGAAAAGTTTGACCCCCTCCTCTTTGTGGCAGCCCCTCAAATACTGGAATACTGCTATCATGTCCCCCCTAGTCCTTTTCATTAAACTACTAGCCAAACCCAAATCCTGCAACCGTTCTTCATATGTTTTACTCTCCAAGCCTTTAACCATCTTAGTTGCTCTTCTTTCCACCTTTTCTAAAATCTCAGCATCTTTGATGCAAGCAGCAAGCAGAAGTCAATTTTGTGTGTGCTTTTGCGTTATTATTAGGCTGCTTCCCTCCCACATTTTTTACTAGTATTTCTAAACTGCAAAGAGTGCAAATTTAAGGGAGAGACTGGGTAAGAATTGGCTACCAAAAGACTTAAAACTTTTCTTAATTTTTATTTCTTTAAAATAAAAGAACAGAGGCTCCTGAGTGCCACCTAGTGGCCTTCGAGTCTCCCTGTCAGTTTGGGTGCTGGGTTGCCCACCCTCAGTTTACAAAGATCAAATCTAAAATCCAAAAAACTATATATAAGAATACTATATTACAGGTTTTTGGAGAAATTCAGATGAGATACAAATCTAACAGACATTCCAGTGGGATAAACAGAGATTCCATACAAAAAGGATGATGCTCTTTGCATGAATGTCAACAGGAGAGTAGCTTCTCAGCTTTAAACTACTTTATGTAGTTTATTTTTAAAAGAAAATTAAGGATGTCACTACACTCCTTGGACCTTTTAGCTGTTTAAAATAAAATCTTGGGCACAACTTCTCAAGCATGGTTGGGATAGTCTGTATTTCTAAGAGCGACTGCTAATTTATTGCTGGGTTTTGAATGTTGGTTGGAAGCAGGGGTGAAATCCAGCAGGTTCTAACAGGTTCTGGGGAACCGGTAGCGGAAATTTTGAGTAGTTCGGAGAACCGGCAAATACCACCTCTGGCTGGCCCCAGAGGGGTGGGAATGGAGATTTTGCAATATCCTTCCCCCTGGAGTGGGGAGGAAATGGGGATTTTGCAGTATCCTTCCCCTGCCACACCCACCAAGCCACGCCCACCAAGCCACACCACACCCACCAAGCCACGCCCACAGAACTGGTAGTAAAAAAATTTGGATTTCACCACTGGTTGGAAGTCAGCCTGATGAAGGTGGAGGCTGAAATGTAGATAGCAGAGCTATGCTGGCTGGGGAATTCTGGGAGTTGAAGTCCACCCATCTTCAAGTGGCCAAGGTTGAGAAACACTGGTAAGATTATCCTGTCTCCAATAGACTTATTTTCTCTTCTGCAGCTTATTCAAGTATCTTATTTTCTCTGCTAAAAATACCTATTTTAAAAAATTTTCCAACAGTCGTGATTGCCTGCAAGATGGCGGGCGCAGCGATGTACGAGCTGGTCCGTGTTGGCCACTTTGAACTGGTGGGCGAGATAATCCGGCTCGATGGAGACCTGGCCACCATCCAAGTGTACGAGGAGACCTGTATCCTTCTGGAGAAGTCTGGTTTTCCTTGTCCAATTTTGCTAACTCTTCATTTCCGAGGTCTCCCCTTCTTGCAGTAGGTAGAGTTGTAGGTGCTCCATCCCTGGAGGTTTTCAAGAGTTCATTTGTTACATGCCGGGAGCAAGATTGAAATCCTCTTTTTAAAAGAGAGTTTTAATAATGTTTATGACAAGATAAAATACAAAGAGAGGCAGAAGTCAAGAAAGATGGAGAATAACAAAAGGTAAAGGTGCAAAGATTTAAAAAAAGAACAAAGTTCTGATTTTTTTTCAGTGCAGTAGAAGACAGGGAAAATTACAACCTTTTGGCTTTAAATTTCTTGTAAATTCATTTCTATAACAGCCAAGTCAATCTAATTGTCAAAATCTCAAGAAAGATGGAAATCCACATGCATCTCAGCTTTCTGCTCTTGCTTGACAAGACAATCTCCGTAGACAGGGTTTAAGCCAGGATTAAGCCAGGATTAAACCAGGATGTGGCCTTCCCCTCCCCAAAATGTGTCATTTCCCTACCAGAGACTGTACCATCCTTCTCCTTTTTCCCTGCCGTGCACCCCTCTTTTTCCTGAGCCGTCCCTGTAGCGGGGGTCTGCGTGGGGGACCCCGTGCTGCGAACGGGGACGCCGCTCTCCGTGGTTCTTGGGCCTGGGATCATGGGCTCCATCTTTGACGGGATCCAGCGTCCTTTGAAGGACATCACCGAGCTTACCAAGAGCATCTACATTCCCCGGGGGATCAACATCTCCGCTTTATCCCGGGACCTGAAGTGGGACTTTAAGCCGAGTTCCAACATCCGGGTAAGAGACAAACAGCCCTGCAGGGAAGGGTCATTTGGGGTCCTCCATCCAGCTTGGCCTCAGATCTACTTCAGGGAAAGCGAACTGCTCAAGCCAGACCATACAGGTCCTCGACTTACAACAGTTCGTTTAGTGACCGTTCGAAGTTACAGCGGAACTGAAAAAAATGCCATAGGATCATTTCTCACAGTTACGATTGTTGCAGCATCCCCATGGTCAAAATTCAGACTCTTGACAATTGACACGTATTTATGACGGTTGCAGCGTCCCGGGGTCATGTGATCCCCTTTTGTGACCTTCCGACAAGCAAAGACAATGGGGAAGCCAGATTCACTTAACAACCGTGTTACTACAGTGATTGTACCAGAGGTGGGTTCCTCCCGGTTCGGACTGGTTCTCCCGACCGGTAGCGACCCGCTGGTGACGTCACGATGACGTCACCAATCCGGTTCGGTCGGTGCCAGTCCGTGGGCGCCGCCATCTTTTTTTTTAATTTTTTTTAATTTTTTTTTTAATTTTCTTCTGCGCATGCGCAGAAGCTGAGTTTCCGGCACTGCGCATGCATCGCCATCTTGTTTTTATTTTTTTAAATTTTTTTTATTGCGCATGTGCGTGCGCCCATGAGGCGCGCGCGCGCCCACGAGGCGCAGCCACGCGGCGCGGGAGGAAGTGAACCGGCAGTGAGGTAAGTTAGAACCCACCCCTGGATTGTACAGTAACAACTGTGGTAAGAAAGGTCGTAAAATGGGGCAAAATCACTTAACAACAGGAATTTTGGGCTAAATTGTGGTCGTAAGTCAAGGACTAGCTGTAATTGGCTTCTTAGAACCTGGGAAAAGGGATGGAAATTTGCAAAAGAATCAAATGGAGAAATACTTTCTTCCATTCGTAGAAAAATGCCACTTTTCCAGAGCATCAAAAGTGTTTAAAGCAGCGTTCCTTTTCTTTTTAGGTTGGGAGCCATTTAACTGGAGGGGACATTTATGGGATGGTGCATGAAAATTCCCTCATCAAGCATCTGATCATGGTGCCGCCCCGAAGCCGGGGCACCGTCACCCACGTTGCCCCAGCCGGGAACTACGACATTTCGGTAAGTGGTGTCTCTGCAGAGTGATGGTTCAGCCCCAGAACAGGATGAGAACAGATTAACAGAGTTGGAAGGGACCTTGTAGGTCATGTAGTCCAACCCTCCGCCCAAGTAGGAGAACCTACACCATTTCTGACAGATGGCAGTCCAGTCTCTTCTTGAAAGTTTCCAGTGATCTCCAGGAAGGGGATCTGAATTGCCAGAAACAGGGCCCTGATAGGATCACTTTATGCTGCCCTGGTCAGATCACACTTGGAATACTGTGTCCTGTTCTGGTTACCATGATACAAAACAGATACTGAGACTCTGGAAAGAGTGCAGAGAAGAGCAACAGAGATGATTAGGGGACTGGAGGCTAAAACATACGATGAACGGTTGCAGGAACTGGGCATGGCTAGTTTTAATGAAGAGAAAGGCTGGGGGGACATGGTAGCGGTCTTCCGGTATTGAGGGGCTGTCACAGAGAAGAAGGGGTCAACCTATTTTTCAAAGCACCAGAAGGCAAGATTAGAAACAATTGATGGAAACTGATCAAGGAGAGAAGCAACCTAGAACTAAGGAGAAATTTTCTGACAGTGAGGACAATTAACCAGTGGAACAGCTTGCCACCAGAAGGTATGGGTACTCCAACACTAGAGGCTTCCAAGAAGAGACTGGACAGTTACTTGTCTGGAATGGTATAAGGTGTTCTGTTTGAGCAAGGGGTTGGAGTAGAAGACCTCCAAGGTCCCTTCCAATTGTATGATTCTATGTTCTATGAATTGATTTCACCCATCCACCTGGGAGAATGCTATCTCAGACTCTGAAAATATGTGGACGTCAGCTCCCAGAATTCTGGTAGTTGAAGTCCACATACCTTCTACTTGCCAAGACTGAAAAACTGTCGAAAGAACAAAATTAGAATCAGTCAAGGAAAGTCAGCTGCTTCTTTTTTTTTTAAAAAAATATAATTTTTATTTTAGAATATACATCAATATCAATACATGAACAGTGAGGCATCTGGGTATCATTCATTTGGATACTAGTAATAATAGTAATATTAATATTTGTTACTTTAATCATTTATGTAATTGTAATGTTATTATACATATTTATGTTAAAATATAGGCCTTCATTATTTAGTTGTTCAGTATTTTAGAACTCCATTCTAATGACAATCACAATATCATTAAAACATACATAGTGACACCATCTTTCAACATCTAATCTTTACATCTAGCTGCTGCTTTTAGTATATTTTATAGAAATATGCATAATAATATTCCCCCTATTTCTTGTTTCTGCCTCTGTTCTAGCTCCTAATAGAGCCAATCTTGTGTTATAAAGCTTTTCCTCTATCCATCATCTCTTGTCCATTTAAGTATTTCAATTCTTATTCGTTTTTTAACTTGCCTCCCAAACTCCTCCCTTGGGACTTTATCTCTATCTACTTTCCTGCCTAATCCAAATATTCCTTCCAACTCTACTATCTTTTGCTGCCAAGCCTCCAGAGGGTCTGCCCAAGTCCCTAACTTCTTTTCAAGAGTATCTTTCTGTTTATCCAATACCATTTTTTGGTCTTTTAGTATGTATTTTCTCTGAATTATTTCATAAGTATTTATTGCCTTCTCCTTCTTATCTTCTTGTTTTATTTGTTGATTTATCTGTCCTATCTTTTCCCCTGGTCTTTCCATTATCTCTATTTCCTGGGCTTTTTGATCATCGTTCATTATCCCTTGTTGAACATTTTCTAACTTCTCGTCTATGTTATTCATTAGATCCTTTATTTCCCTGCGATTCCTTATCATCATATCATGAATGCTTTGGAACATCAACACCATTTTTTTATGCAATCCACTTATATCCCCCTGATGGAACATCTTATCTTATTTTGATAGGTCCAAATATTGCTCAGTAGTCTGTCAATAGTCTATCACTGCCCCAATCTCAATTATCTGTAAGCTCAGAAAGTCGACTTGGAAACCGTTTGCTCAATCCTGACGTTGCTCCTCAGGGAATACAGTAATTATAGTTCTTTATGTCCCACAATTAGTCAATTAGTTCTATTTGGGTAGTCCAGGAAGATTTCCAAATGTCTCTTTAAATCCACTCTCTAAGTTCAATCATTAGAGTCCTTCGGGAGTTGGGCGGCATATAAATTTTATAAAATAAATAAATAAATAAATAAATAACTCTTAGTATTTGAGATCCACTTTGTTTAAATGTCTTCCGTGTTCTCATCATTGGAGCTCCAGTAGTCATGAGATGGATAAGTATAAAGCAGTAGATAGCACGGCAGTCCTTCAGGTGTTATTCATTTTCCCTTTCTCCTCTGTCTTATCAGTATTTTTCCCAGGGTTGTAGGAGTATAATGTCTATTCCATTCACCAGTAGGTGGCGCTTTCAGCTTAACTTTCAACATTGCACAAAATCTGACAGATTCCGTTAATATTTATTCAAACTAATAATCAAAATTCAAACAAGCACTTCCAGCATTTTAAAATGCCTTATTGCCAATAAGAATTAGAAATCCAATCTTTCTATGTTTTTAAAAGTTTTGCGTTCTCCTCTTAGAATCTTTTCTTTTGGGTCAGTTATTTTCTCTCTGTAATTATTCGCCGCTTAAACAAACTTTTCAAAGAGTCTCTTTTCCAGGATTTATTTTCTTTAGGATAAGTTCTAGGTAAAAAAAATCACCTCACCCAGTTCCAGTCACTGTTCATCCACACCGCTCCAGCACATTCTTTGTTTCTTCGGATGCCCCAGCTTCACGGCAGCCATAATGGCTGCCTCTCCTCTTCGTCGTCGGATGAAAGGGAATTAGCCCTGGGTCAAGCAGGAGAGATGCTGCTCTCCGCGACCTGCAGGGCACCCCGCCACTCTTCGTCACCCCTACAGGGTGACTTTAGCCCCTTATGAGACCCTCCAACGAAGGAATTCGGCACGAGTTCGCAGAGCCCCGCTCTTTGCGTCCGACAGCACTGCAACATCAACCGGAAGTCTGAAAGTCAGCTTTTTTAGGGAGTTGAGCCAAGACAAGATTTGAACCCTTGGCAAACACTTCCTGCCCATAAATCCTTGTCCTTCCTCCCCAAAGGACGTGGTGTTGGAGCTTGACTTCGAAGGTGTCAAGGAGAAACTGACTATGATGCAAGTCTGGCCTGTCCGGCAGATCCGTCCGGTGTCCGAGAAGCTCCCGGCCAATCATCCACTGCTTACTGGCCAGAGAGTTCTGGATGCGCTCTTTCCGTAAGCCATCGTTTTTGTAAAAAAGTGAAGGTTGCTGATCCCTCTTCGGCAGGGGTGGGCAACTATGACCCCTTTATGCCCTGTGGACTTCACGTCTGCTCAGGAATTCTGGGAGTTGAAGTCCAGAGGTCATAAACGGACGATAGTTGCCCACCCCTGCTTTTCAAGATCCTTTTTCTGATATGGCTTCCACGAGGGATGACTTCAAATCGAGCTCCGATTGCTAAATTTGCAAGAGATTCTAAAGTTATGCAGGTAGTCCTCAACTTACAACCACAATTGGGACTGGAATTTTGGTCGCTAAATTAGATGTTAGATGAATCAGACAATCATTAAGTGAATCTGACTTTGCTTGTCAGAAGGTCGCAAAAGGAGATCACATGACCTTGGGACAATGGAACCGTCATAAATATGAATCAGCAGCCAAGCATTTGAATTTTGATCATGTGACCATGGAGATGCTGCAACAGTTGTAAGTGTGAAAAATGGTCATAAGTCACTTTTTTCAGTGCAGTTGTCACTTCGAACGGTCACTAAATGAATGGATTTAAGTCAAGGACAACCTATGCCAGTGATGGTGAACCTATGGCACAGGTGGCACGTGGAGCCATATCTGAGGGCACTCGAGGCGTTGCCCTATGTCAGCTCCAGCTGATTTTTGGCCTTCTTTTCAGCCGTTTTTGCTCTCCCCAGGCTTCAGGAAAGCCTCCTGAGGCCTGGGGATGGTGAAAACGGCCCAACGGGCCAACCGGAAGTTCACTTGTGTGCGTCACCTCCAGCCTCCTTTTCGCTGTCAGAGGTTTTCAGGAACTTCTTCGGCTTTGGACAGTTGCAGCCAGGCCTCACACACCTCGGCCCATTTCTTCTGCAGCCGGCAAGGCTTTCCTGAAGGCCTCTGCAGCCGACAACCGGCTGCAGAAGAAACGGGCCGAGGTGTGGGAGGCCTGGCTGCAACTATCTGAAAATAAGCATTAGGGCAGCTCCACTTCCGTTTCGTTTCCGAACTTCCGATTGGCCCATTGGGCCATTTTTCGCTGTCCCCAGGCTTCAGGAGGCTTTCCTGAACCCTAGGGAGAGCGAAAAACAGCCCAACGGGCCTACCGGAAGTCTGGAGGCTTCAGTGAGGCCTGTGCGCATGCGCGGGGGGGCAGCGTGGTTTGTTTGCATGCAGGGGGGAGGGCATTGCATTACGGGTGTGGGCACGCGCGCGCGCGCTATCGTGCGCGCGCACATTCTTTTGGCACCCGAGCCAAAAAAGGTTCGCCATCACTGACCTATGCCATAGGAAGTACTTAGAAATTCAGCCACTCTCTCAGAAGGGCCACTTCCCACTGGTTGAGTTAACCATGGTTTAACCAATTAATCCTAGTTGCAGGAGAATCTGGATTCCTTTGTGTGGTTGGTTCTTTATGGTTCAATGGTTGGGTGAATCCAGTCGTTGGCTGAAACCCCCCCCCCCGGGGGTCTCATTAAAAGCTGAATGAGGGGTCCCTCCTTCTGCCCTCCTCTTCCAGGTGTGTCCAAGGTGGCACCACAGCCATCCCAGGTGCCTTTGGATGTGGGAAGACAGTCATCTCCCAGTCTCTGTCCAAGTACTCCAACAGCGACGTCATCATCTACGTGGGCTGCGGAGAGCGTGGGAACGAGATGTCGGAGGTGCTCAGGGACTTTCCCGAGGTGAGGAAGGCAGGGACACCAGCAAGAACCTGTCAAGGTTCCAACTGACAAACCCAACCCAACAAGCACTGACGAGACGATCTGATCTCTTAATGCAAAGCTTTATTGAATACATCATTTCAGCACAGCGTGAAAAGAAAACCAACTCTGGCTAATTCCCGGGCAATTCAATATAATTAAAGTATAGAATCCTCCCTCCCGCCATTAGTGCAGGTCACATTGTCCAATTAGGTGCCCAGGTATTGTTATTGGAAAACCTCCACCACTCTGGCAGATACCTGCCAGAATGTCCTTGGTTCCCATGAGACAGTTTCTTGTTACCGTCTGGAATGCACATTCCAATCTCTCCCTCCCTAATCCCCCACCCCCATCAGTTGGCAAGCTGTGAAGCAGTAAAAGTGAAAGCAGCCCAAATACACTTCGAAGCTTGACAGAACCACTATTGTTCTTCCTCTGGGTGCAGGACTCCCTTTTCCTGGATGGGAATGGTGGATCATGGGCTGGAAGGAAAGAGGAAAACAATTCTGCTCTTCTAATACCACTCTATAATGCCTTGCAATGTTCCCTGTAACAGTAGAAAACGCCGCGCGGCAGTTAGAAACTGGCGCGTGGCGCTCTCTTTTCAGGTCCGCGGGCGCGCAGGCGCGCAGCCTCTGCCATTAGAAAACGCCGCGCGGAAGTTGGAAACTACCGCACGGTGTTCTCTCGTTACATGTGCGGCCGCGCACCTTAGAGGGAACAGTGATGCCTTGGTAGGACCACACCTAGAGTACTGCATCCAGTTTTGGTCACCACAATGTAAAAAAGATGTGGAGACTCTGGAAAGAGTGCAGAGAAGAGCAACCAGGATGATTAGAGGCAGTGGTGAAATCCAATTTTTTTCACTACCGGTTCTGTGGGCGTGGCTTGGGCGTGGTGTGGCTTGGTGGGCGTGGCAGGGGAAGGATACTGCAAAATCCCCATTCCCACCCCACTCCAGGGGAAGGATATTGCAAAATCCCCATTCCCTCCCCACTCTAGGGCCAGCCAGAGGTGGTATTTGCCGGTTCTCTGAACTACTCAAAATTTCCGCTACTGGTTCTCCAGAACCTGCTGGATTTCACCCCGGATTAGGGGACTGGAGGATAAAACATGCAAAGAATGGTTGCAGGAATTGGGTATGGCTAGTCTAGAGAAAAGAAGGACTGGGGTGACATGATAGCAGACTTCCAGCATTTGAGGGGCTGCCACAAAGAAGAGGGGGTCAACCTATTCTCCAAAGCACCAAGGAATAACTGATGGAAACTGAACAAGGAGAGATTCAACCTGGAAATAAGGAGAAATTTCCTGGCAGTGAGAACAATTAAGCAGTGGAACTGCTTGCCACCAGAAGTTGTGGGTGCTCTGACACTGGAGGTCTTCAAGAAAAAAATTGGACAGCCGTTTGTCTGAAATGGTATAGGGTTTTCTGCCAGAGCAGGGGGGTTGGACTAGAAGATCTCCAAGGTCCCTTCCAACGCTGTTATTCTGTTATAATTATTTTTGTCTTTAAGAAAGATATGCAAAGTATTTGGAGATCAGAATGTCATGATCCCAATTTTTATCTGTGATCATCCTAGGGTTTTGGGTTTTAGGGATAGCATATAAGGTTTTATATAAGCATGTTAGATATCAGTGTTTCTCAAATTGTTGTCATTTTAAGATGGGTGGATTTCCAACTCCCAAAATTCGTCAGCCAGCACAGATGGACTTCAACTCCCAGAATATCCCCTTTCAATTTTGGAAAGCTAGCTCAGTGTTTCTCAACCTCTGCATCTTTAAATGCAGAGTCCTTTGGGAGTTGGGCGGCATAGAAATGCAAATAAATAAATAAATGGGTGGACTTCAGCTCCCAGAGTTGCAGAACATGCTGGCTGGGGAATTCTGGGAGTTGAGGTCCACGTGTCTTAAAACGGCTCAGGCTGAAAAATACCGCTGTGAGCCATGGTGCTCCTCAAGGCTCCTCAAGGCTTTCTTTGGCCTTACCTCCCTTCACTTCCTCCCCACCCACCCCCATCTCTCCCCCATTTGCCAGTATTCTGCTCTCCTCCTCCTAGCTCACCATGGAAGTAGATGGGAAGACGGAGTCCATCATGAAGAGGACCTCGCTGGTGGCCAATACCTCCAACATGCCCGTGGCTGCTCGGGAAGCCTCCATTTACACGGGTGAGGGGCTTTTTCATGCCACCCCCCCCATTCCCCCCCCTCCCCACCTGAGAACCACAACCA